>QODF01000025.1:3299911-3410578 GCA_024372805.1 Oostethus manadensis
TTTTTTTTGTCATTGTTGTCTCTCAGTTTTTAAATAAAGCTACCATTGAAATTATAGACTGATCATTTCTTTGTTAGTGGGCAAACTTACAAAATCAGCTGGGGTTCAAATAGTTTTTTCCCCTCACTGTCTATCAAAGACTGATCCAAAAAATGTGGGATTATAATTTTGGTGTCATTTGGGGGGAACTATGACGCTTGGCGGATGCTCTGAGTGCTTTTCTAGTTATTGCTTGGTGGGAAGGTTAATCTGGCCTCCGTGTTTTTGCGGAGACCCAAAAGCTAAAGCAAGTGAGTGAGGTACGTCAAAATGTGAGTTTGAAGCAGCATAAACATGCACAGTCCTGCATGGCGATGAGGACCAATAAAACCTCTATTAAAGATTTATTCCGGAGTAAAGAGGCAGATGGGGGGCGTCGCGGCTTTCTGTCAGAGAGTGGATTACTCCAAAGACACCTCTCAGCACCATCACGCGGTCTCAGGCGAGGTGGAGGGTGGTCGGGGGGTGCTGTAGGGTCTCTCTGCATTTTAATAGCCCCATCAGCTGCAGCTATGATAGCGGACAATAGCATGTTTGAGGAGACACTCTTCCTCACGAGTGTCTCCGCGGCAGCTAACTGGCTAGCCGCCTTCAATTATAGATCCCATCTGCATCGTCTGCGTCATCGCCGCCGTGCTGGCACAACAAGCCCGAGGCCCGTTCTGTCAAAATGTCACCTGACCCGGGCAGCGCTGCAGGCCAGAGACACTTTTTAGTTAATATCTACAATAGCATTGTGGGGGTGTAATGAAATTCAGCCCCCTTCCTCCTCCTCCAATGAAGTGTGCTGTCAGCTTTATCACCAAGCGCTACGCTACCACCCCCCCAAAACACACACACGCCACCATCTCACTCGCCCTTCTTCCCGTTTGACATGATTGAGATTCCAACTCTATGCTGATGACATTTGAAAAGCCGCTTTTTCCTTTCCCCGCCGACAAAGCTCATCTTGTGCTAAACGGCGAGGAGGTCAGGAACGGGACGAGCTTGTGTGGGAACTAAATGGAAAACGATCATTCCCAGACGTCCCAGAATGATGATGTGGACGGAAGCTCGTGCTGCGTTTGAGACTGCTGGGAAATGTCCCACCTTGAGTTTATAGGTTGACCTTGAGTTAATCCTAAATAAAAAAGCTTGTATCTTGTGCATCCTCTTCTCTCCCACCAACAACCTTCATGTCCTCTTTCACTACATTCATAGACCTCCTCTTTGGTCTTCCTGTAGGCCTTCTGCCTGGCACTTAAGAACTCAGCATCCTTCTACCAATATATTCACTATCTCTCCTCTGGACATGTCCGAACCATCTCAGTCTGGCCTCTTTGACTATATCTCCAAAACCTCAAACATGTCCTGCCCCTCTGAGGTACTCATACCTGATCCTGTCCATCCTGGTCACACCCAAAGAGAACCTCTGCATCTTCATCTCTGCTACCTCCAGCTCTGCCTCCTGTCTTTTCCTCAGCGCCACTGTCTCTAGACCAAACATCACTGGTTTCTGCATGTATGTTACAAAACCCTGACATGTTTTTATTTTTATTAGGGCTGTTGCAAGTTTTAAAATGTATTTTTCTTGTTGATGAATAAAAACGGCCATAGGGCGTCAATGCGTTGCCATGTGCATGCTTGTTTCTCACCAACAGACACCAAGAGAGTTAACTGCGCATTGGTTCAGCACCTAGACTCTTCGTAGAACAACGGTGAACAGAGTCAGAGCTCTTACCAGAGTTTCAGTCGCTGTGGCGGGAGGTAACATAGAAATTAGGAGGGGAAATAACCCCGTGTGGGGTATATGAATAATGAGCAAGGTAGGTGCATCAACACGAATGGGCCAGCATGAGAAAAAAAAACGTAAATTTGCCTCTACCTGATATGGGGCTCTTTAATACGGTTGAAAAGCCAGTATTTCAAGAAATGCTGCAAATGTCTGACAGACAGTGACAAACGACATTTCCGCAACTTTACAGATCGAAAGATGACCTATTAAAGAAAATACAGCATAATTATAAGTATGATATCATAACAGTGGTGTATTTGGTCTTAAAAAATGTTGACAATATTCAATTTGTCGGGTAAAAACACCTGTTCGTTTTCCAGTCATCAATTTTGATTGTACTAGTGCATAATGTGACATCCCTAGTGTTTGTGCCACTATTATTGTGGTACATCTCCATGAAGACTTGTTCCAATACTTGCAAGTCGAAAATGTTCAGAAGACGTATTTAAGTTTTTCTAAACCCGAACGCCTGATCCCAAACATGTAATTATACATCGACAGAAACGTTGTTTCTTTGATGTTGATGACGCAACTCCCCAGTAATGCATGTGGCTCCAGGGGACAAAAAACTGCCACTAGGTGGCAGAAGTGCATTTGATAAGAGCTCAACGGAGATCATGTGAATGGGAAAAAAACGCACCACAGTAAGGACGAAGTAGAAAACTGTGGAGGAGCGCTATACTTGTAAATAATTTAGTAACGTTTTTGTGTTTATGTTGTGGTATGGTAGATATTTCACCTGTCACAAGAGAAATAAGTGCCGGGAGATACTTGAGATGTATCTTTTCTTCCTCTTTTAGTTGGGAACTGAAATTTTCCTGAAACGTACTTACGTTCTACTGCTGATTACTAAAGAACAAAAAAAGGTAAAAAAAGCTTTTTTTCCCCCCTGATTTAAGACGGTAGTTTTTTTTCCTCTCTCTTTTGGTATTCCTATGTTTGTATAGACGTAGAATACAATATTCTGTATGCCTTGAAAGATCCGTCAAAATCGTCTCAAATGGCCGGTACTGAAGCGGTTGTCTTTTGAAAAGCTACCTCCCATATTTTTACCAATAAAGGTCCCTTATTATGCAGAAGTGACTGTTTATTGATGTTCTGACAGTTATGTGTCCCTGAAGCCTGTTAATAAGCGCCAAATGAGAGAAAAAATCTCTCTCACTTGTTTGCGCCGCTTTTGAGAGAAGTGCTGCTCAAACACTTGCATTTGAAGGGTCTCTGGGTTTTCATGACTTCCTACTTCCACCACTATCTGGATGAGTCTGCTCGTGTGTGTATACTGTATATACGTCCACCACTTTGATTAAAAAAAATAAAATAAAAAATCAGGTTTCACTACACATCTTAAAATTAAGCTGTCAAGTCAGTTAGGTAGTAGAATGTGGCGACCTTTTTTTAAAGAGAATGCGTGATGGATGTGAAATTGTCGGAAAAAGGCAACACATGTCGACGGGATGTTTTTGGGCAGCCTTCAAACAATGCAATAAAGGAGAACAAACATGTAGGCCATCAGGATTAGCGTACACGTGAAACTGATTATCATTTTTCTTTGAGAAGACTGTGACCATGATAATTATGTTTGGTTACTACAGACCTCCTGTATGTGTGGGGGGGTTATCGCAAAGCTGTGGTGTTGCGCTGCCCTCAGTCGTGTTTCCCCAACAGCTTGCTCTCATTTATTCACCTCTTTTTTATTTCTTTAATTTATTGCACATTGCGCAGCAGGCCCCTATGCATTCTAATTGCAAAGTTAACTTTGGTGACTTAAAAGGAGAATCCGGAGGATTTTCTTTGCTGCTGCCCAAGCGAGATTAGCTCAGCCGGGCAATAATAAATACTAATTGAATAATTAACATTTTATGGTGTTTACAAATTGCTTTGTCGGACGTGGCTCAAGAGAAACGGCGGACTTGGAAGAAATATAGTGAGAAAAAAACACAAACACGAGGCTATTAATTGTTGTTTTGCAGTAGTTTTCTTTTTATAAGCCTTGTCAGCGGTTAGAAATATGTGTAAAGTGCTTGTATAAGCCTTTAAATTCAACTGGCTGCATTCCTGGTGCTAACTTAAGGTCTTTTCTACAACAAGCACTTAATATACAAGCGCAGGAGCTCTTTTGCCTCTACCAAGATATAGTGAATGTGGAAAAGCATCATACTGAATTGTGTAATTTTGTGTTGATTTGCTAAAACGTTCCATTTGTGACGCCCCCTACAGTGTGTAGTCAAAATGCTTTGTAAGCATGTAATACAGATATCCTCAAAGTTTCTTGATCGTTGGACAAATATTGAAAAATTCGAATTTTATGGACAATTTCTTGCTCCCGTCCTTGCAGAAAAGCCCTTTTGTGTCCACGGAGACTGGTAATTTTGCTTTATGTTTAACAAAATTGTCTAAATTTACACACAGTTGCTTGTTGGGCCCCTAAAAGTGTGCCCCAAATCCCAAATCTTTCTTTGATTCCACAAAACAAACAGCATTAGCTTACAAAAACGTGTTTATAATTCATACAGGCGGCCGTCGGACCTTTATGAACAATAACTGTTTTGCGGTTGACTACAGCCTATTAGGCCAAAAAAAGCATATTTTTGCTAGCATACAAATGTACAAAATTAAATAAAATAATAGAAATTGCCGTAAAATGTATTGCCATAAAAATGCACTACAAGACATTGAAAGACTGCTTGTAAACCAATCCCGCCTCTCCAGGTCTCAGTCACTGCCAACATGAGCGTTGAAATCCTCCAGTAGAAGAAGGAAATCCCCCGAGGGAGCACTCTCCATTACTCCCTCAAAGGACTCAAAAAAAGACCTGCTATTTGTGAAAGACCGCCACCCAGAGTTGAGTTTTAGATTGGAGCGGCTTGCAATTGCAACCGTAGCCCGTGGTATTTATCAGAACATTTTATAATTGAGCCTGTTATCATTCAAACATAGAATATAGCCTGTTCCGTATCACTGGAGATTACAGGAAGATTACTGACACCTGGTAACCGGCGTAGAATACTGCATATTATCACAGTTTGACTGTGTCTTCTGAATGCCTTACATTTGTAGTTTAGTAGGAATTTTTATGCTTAAATACTTAATTTAGGCAAAAAAATACGTAAGGTGTGCATTTTATTTGGACTAATTGACCATAAGCACAAAACGATATGATTTAATATATTTTTGGAAATCTTTGACAGTAAAGGTACAAAAGTGCTATGTGGCGACGGATTACTGTGTGCAAAACTGAGACTATGTTTATGATGATGATGGTAATAGTAATAGTAATGAATACTAAATATAATAAAACATAATAAACATAACAAATAATTAATAGAAATAATAAATAATCGCTGGGATTGGCTCCAGCATACCCCCATGACCCTGAAGATAAGCGGCATAAAATATGGATGTATAATAATTCATTCATTCATTTTCTATACCGCTTATCCTCATTAGGGTCACGGGGATGCTGGAGCTTATCCCAGCAGACTTTGGGCGAGAGGCGGGGTACACCCTGGACTGGTCGCCAGTCAATCGCAGGGCACATATAGACAAACAACCATTCACACTCACATTCATACCTATGGACAATTTAGAGTCACCAATTAACCTAACATGCATGTTTTTGGAATGTGGGAGGAAACCGGAGTACCCGGAGAAAACCCACACACGCACGGGGAGAACATGCAAACTCCACACAGAGATGCCCAACGGAGATTTGAACCCAGGTCTTCCAGATCTCCTGACTGTGTGGCCAATGTGCTAACCACTCAGCCACCGTGCGGCGGATGTATAATAATATATAATAAAAATAATATTTTAAAAAATCCATAACAATAAAAAATGGATATTGCTTTACATTCCAATCAATATGAGCTTTTTTATTCTAAGGATTAATCGTAATTTATTTTTGGGGAATTTTTTCTCGATTTTTGGCACCTCCTGGAGGCCACAATATACTTAGCATTGGCCTGAATTGCCTAATGGGTCAGCAGGCTCTGCATCGAAACATTATGTCATATTAAAAGAACTATTCCTACGATGTTTTCCGCCTCATTCTACCACGCTTTTCACGCAGCATCTCGAGTTTTCGTCGGAAACCCAACTTCGTGACGCGTTCACCGAAGCCTCGCTCTCGTCTTTGTCGTCTTCTCCAGCGTTTGTAAATCACGGAGGCAACTGCTGTGGCGTGCCAGCAGCTGACTTTGTGAAGTGTAACCAGCTTATGACTTCTTATCGCGAGCGATTACTTTATCGCCGTCGCTATCTGGGCTTGGTGGCCTGGCAGCTCCTTGGTGTTACCCAGACGCCCTCCTCCCCGTCGGACTGAAGCTGCCAAAGAGATAAGCCTGTCCCGCCTGGCTCTAAATTGAAATGAATTCATCCACTGGCTTCTGGATCCCGTTACCACTGCACCCTGATTGGCACACGTGCTAATTTGTATGACGAAAGGCCCTCTGTCACCATTTTTGTTTCCCTCTTAAAGCACCTCTGAGGTTCCTTTAATAAAGGGGGGGGGGAGACACCCAATCCTAATTTGTGTCTCCAGTCGCTGCCCTCTGACCCCACTCAAGCTGCCTCCGCCGTCCTCGTCTCGCTCTCCTGTCCCTTCAGGTTGACATTGCAATTAAAGACATTCCGTATGTTTTTTATACGCATCAACGCCTGAGGAAAGACATTTTGATTTCTTTGGTTGTCAAAAACCAATGTGATGTGTGCGCATCTAACTGCTTGTTTCTGCAGTTAAAAATCCTGATGAATAGAATCAAGAAAAAGATCGTAATTATGTTCTATGTTTGTTTTTTTTAAAGCAAACTGTAACTTTGTAAAAATTTTATTTACAGTTCATGGCGGAAGCCATGACAAACTCGAGCCACACAAAACGTGCCGTCCACGCGGTTGCGCCTCTCGGTTAAATCCAAGTAAACAAATGCATTCGTAAGGTACTGCATATTTTTCATCAAAAGAGTAGTCATGCCAAAATGTTGTGATGCCGCTGGATGATCACAGAGTCCGAGCAATACTGTAAGTTTTAGACTACAATGGACGAAGCAAGTAGAACGGGAGACAAATGGATGCGCACTTTGCGTTCTGTTTGCAAGGTCCAATTCACTGAAGACTGAAGTGAAGTGGTGGCCGTATAAACGGTGCGGGCTCATATGGCTAGCAGAGGAAGAAAAAGAAGCCTTAATGACGTCACCAAAAAATGATTGTGATTATTATGGGACGGAGAGAGATTTTGCAGGAAGGTAAAAATGCAAAAGTAGGCTTGGCCATCTCCACTGGGACTCATTAATTTATCTTAATCACGCTACATCTTGCTGAGAAAACATTTAGGTAACATCCTGCTGATGTGCGTGAACTTCTCATGAGCTCCCCGCAAACCCGCCCGCGTTCTTGTGCTTGCGTTCGTTCGGGTGCAAGACGGACACTCGTGCGAGTTCAGACTTTTTGGTGAATCAAGATTGTTTACATTCAGTCTGTGGATGACCCGTGGAACACCGTTCTGTCAACTGGATAATCCTTTTAAACACAGCCTGCCCAATCCCGACCCCTGAGAGGCGTCCGGTTTGGCACAGTGAGAGGAAAAAAGACGAGGCAAACCCGATACGAGCCTCTGATAGGAACCCAAACCGCTCGCTACATTTTCTGGCTCAGCACAGCATGATTAACTTGTGTTTTTTGCTTTTTCTTCGGCTTTTGTCCCTGTTTTGCAACCCATATTCCAAAAAAAGTGTGTACATGGGCTTTGGCGTGCTTGTTAATAAAGTTGTACAATGGTGGGTCTGGCACCTCCCCCTTGATACTGATATGGTTATCAAATATTAATGAACGCTCTGCACTTCTCCCTACTGTTCCGGTACAAAACAATCAACTTGACACCTACGTGGCCTTTCAAGGTTTGACAGTATCCATAAGATCTTTAGTCAACACTCATTTGCATGTTAAAAGTGTCTCTCGTAGATTTCTCATGCTATGTTATTTTCCGCACTCTCACATCAGACTCGGGTGGATACTTCCACTCCAAGGATTTGGGTTTTGTCAGGCAATAGGGAAATGTAAGGAAATTTGAATGCACGCACACTCACAGTTCAGTACCAAATGTGAGAACTAAATAGTGTTATATTTGTAAATAATTTTTTGTTTTGTCGTGGTGCAGTTGTTTAGGTATTTGAGCTGTCAAAAAAGCAACAAATATTGATGAACAAGTATTTTTTTATATTTTTAAAATTCACGTTTAAAGAAATTTTTCGCTTTCTTTGCCTAGTTGAGGCATTTCCAAGCATTAAAATATATTATAATGTTTGTATTTTCATTTAAACATTTGTAGCTGACAGCAGCTCCTGTGTAAATGCTCACTGCATTGCAGTGTTCTCTGCTTGGTAACTGGCGATTGAAGTGCAGTGTGAGCCTTTCGGATGAAGGATGGTCAGCATCCAACAGCGCTATGACACCATTGTTGCAGTTCTAATCTCGTGTGTGTCACTACCTCAACTTTGGCACTGATTGGTTTACCAGTCTTGCTTCTAGCCAATCGTCATTTCTTGTAGCAGGACAACTGGAAAAAATCGGATTGTGTTCTAATTTAGAGATTCCACTGCAGGCTCAAAACGGGCTAAGTGGGGGACACATTAATAGAAACCAAAACACACACACACACAGAGTTTTTGTTCTTGCAAGGTTGCACCCGATCATGTAGGAATGATTGGCCCTATTTATGGGGAGCCAGACCCCTGCAGCTGAAGGGGTCCAGTCCAGAATAATGCGGGGTGTGTGTGTATGTGTGTCGACACCAGTTTGTCAAAAGGTAGTCGACAGCGAAAGTGAGGGTTAATGAGCTGAAGCTTGGAAGGGGTGAAGGAAGCATGGAAGTGTGTGTGTGCGTGTGCGTGTGTGTGAGTAGGGGGGATGTTTTAGTTCTGTACCAGGCTGGTTCAATGAACACACCGGGGATTTACCCTTTAATTCTAAGCCAACATTTACACACGGAAAGCATCTCCTTGGGACATGTATGTTATTGATATTCTGCTTTTGTCTGCAAAAACGCACACAAACAAGAGACCAATACATATATATTTTTTTGCATGTATTAAGAAATGCTGCCATGCGTTAAAAGGTGCATACGTCCCACAGACCTACATATACGCTGATGAGGGGATGAAGTATGACCCGATTAATAATGACACACACACACACACACACAATATATGTTTAGCAGGCGTGTAAGTGCCGGGAGCAGACCTTATTAATTCAGCTCATTTAGCCTCAGTCCAGCCATTAAATTTAAGCCTGACCCAAAGCTCCCAGTCAGCACCAGGGTTTCATCCCCCAACCCAATCCCGACCGCCACACACTATCACTGTCCTGTAGATCCATGCTTACATGTGCTGTGGCTCTGAGAAGAAAGCATAATTGTGCATCAGTTGAACACAAAAATAGAAAGGAATGTTGGATCAACGCAAAATTTCATATTTCAATGTTAATATTTACTATAGATTACATATGTATTGTATTTTATGTATACAGTATAATGTGGTTATATATTTACTACTAATACTACTTGTAACTAAATAATAAATTCTAATTAAAATAATAAAATACGCATTATATTATATAATATACAGCATAATAAAAATAAAATAATATTACATCTAAAACACTATACATATATGAAATTATATTGAATAGTAAATATTAATGTTCATTATAATGTATTATTAAATTGAATGTACATAATAAGCATAAATTATATAATATTTAATATTAAATAATATAAGCAGTACACATATATTATAAATAATATATTAACTTGTACTTTATAATAAATTCGTCATTATATTATGTCATTAAACATATAAATATATATGATAAATATTACATTTAATAGTAAATATTAATATTTATAATTCAATATATTTAGCATTTTTCTTTATCTATCTTTTTTCTATATCACTTGTCTTCATTGGGGTCATGGGGGATAGGCAGGGTACAACCTGGGCCAGGGACGTAAAGCAAATCCTCATGCATGGAAAGACGTGGCGACGTGGCCTCTAATGTTACCATCATGTTCAGGGAGACACACACGCACCAGACTTTGATTGCAGACTTGGCTGCTTTTGATATTTGGTAATGCAACACAAGTAGATATGCTACAAATTTCAGGAAAAAAATATTATTCTGACACAAAATCACTGAAGCATCACCTAAGAAGTCAGCCATGTCATGTTCCACATGGTATCTTCTTATTGAAGTGGTTTTTGGCTTAAGTTCCATCCATCCATCCATTTTCTTCCGCTCATCCAAGGTTGGGTCGCGGGGGCAGCAGCCTAAGCAGGGAAGCCCAGACGTCCCTCACCTCGGCCACTTCGTCCAGCTCTTCCTGGCCGATGCCGAGGAGTTCCCAGGCCAGCTGAAAGACATAGTCTCTCCAGCGTGTCCTGGGTCTTCCCCGAGGCCTCCTACCGGTTGGACGTGCCCTGAACACCTCCCCAGGGAGGCGTCCGGGAGGCATCCTAACCAGATGCCCGAGCCACCTCATCTGGCTCCTCTCAATGCGGAGGAGCAGCGGTTCTACTCCGAGTCTCTCCCGGATGACAGTGCTTCTCACCCTATCTCTAAGGGAGAGCCCAGCCACCCTGCGGAGAAAACTCATTTTGGCCGCTTGTACCCGCGATCTTGTCCTTTCGGTCACTACCCAAAGCTCATGACCATAGGTGAGGGTAGGAACGTAGATCGACCGGAAAATTGAGAGCTTTGCCTTTGTGCTCAGCTCTCTCAATTCACCACGACAGACCGGTGCAGAGTCCGCATCACTGCAGACGCCGCACCAATCCGCCTGTCCATCTCGCGTTCCATCCTTCCCTCACTCGTGAACAAGACCCCGAGGTACTTAAACTCCTCCACTTGAGGCCGGACCTCATGCCCAACCCGGAGATGGCACTCCCCCCTTTGGCCGAATCCTGTGGCCACCAAACTAAAACCCTTCAACATCCTGGCTGCGCCTAAAAATTCCGTCCACGAAAGTAATGAACAGAATCGGTGACAAAGGGCAGGCCTGGCGGAGTCCAACCCTCAATGGAAACGGGTCCGACTTAATGCCGGCAATGCGAACCAAACTCTGACACCGGACATACAGGGAACGAACCGCCTGGATTAGGTGGTCCGATACCCCATATTCCCGGAGCACTCCCCACAGTATTCCCCGAGGAACACGGTCGAATGCCTTCTCCAAGTCCACAAAACACATGTAGACTGGTTGGGCAAACTCCCAAGCACCCTCAAGGACCCTGCCGAGAGTATAGAGCTTGTCCACAGTTCGACGACCAGGACTAGAACCACACTGCTCCTCCTGAATCCGAGATTCGACTATCCGGCGTATCCTCCTCTCCAGAACCCCTGAATAGACCTTACGGGAAGGCTGATGAGCGTGATCCCACGATAGTTAGAACACACTCTCAGGTCCCCCTTCTTGAAAAGTGGGACCACCACCCTGGTCTGCCAGTCCAGGGTCACGAACCCCGATGGTCACGCGATGCTGCAGAGTTGTGTCAACCAAGACACGCCCACAGCATCCAGGGCCTTAAGGAACTCCGGGCGGATGTCATCCACCCTCGGGCCTTACCACCAAGGAGCTTTTTGACCACCTTTGTAACCTCAGCCCCAAAAATAGGCAAACCCGCCTCAGAGTCCCCAGGCACTGCTTCCATGTTGGAAGATGTGTAGGTGGGATTGAGGAGGTCTTCAAAGTATTCCCTCCACAGGTCCACAACATCTCGAGCCAAGGTCAGCAGCACACCGTCCCCACCATACACGGTGTTGACTGTGCACTGCTTCCCCCGCCTGAGACAACGGATGGTGGACCAGAATCTCTTTGAAGCCATCCGGAAGTCGTTTTTCATGGGCTCTCCGAACTCCTCCCATTTCCGAGTTTTTGCCTCAGTGACTGCCAGAGCCGCAGACCGCTTGGCCTGCCGGTACCTGTCAGCTGCCTTCAGAGTCCCAAGGGCCAAAACGGCCTCATAGGACTCTTTCTTCATCTTGACGGTATCCCGCACAGCTGGTGTCCACCAACGGGTTCTGGGATTACCGCCTCAACAGGCACCGACCACCTTATGGCCACATCTCCGATCAGCTGCATCGACAATGAAGGCACGAAACATGACTCAATGCCCACTGCCTACCTCGGAACATGGTCAAAGCTCCCTCTGACAGGGGACTCTGCCAGACGTTCCCAGCAGACCCTCACAATGCGTTTGTGTCTGCCAGGTCTGACCGGCATTGTCCCCCACCATCGGAACCAACTCACCACCAGGTGGTGATCGGTTTACAGCTCCGCCCCTCTCTTCACCCGAGTGTCCAAAACATGTGGCCGCAAGTCCGACGACACAACCACAAAGTCAGTCACTGAACTGCAGCCCAGGGTGTCCTGGTGCCAAGTGCACATGTGGACACCCTTATGCTTGAACATGGTGTTCGTTATAGTCAATCCATGACGAGCACAGAAGTCCAACAGCAAAACACCACTTGTTTTAAGATCAGGGGTGCCGTTTCTCCAAATCACACCTCTCCAGGTCTCACTGTCGCCACCAACATGAGCGTTGAAGTCACCCAGTAGAACAAGTGAATCCCCCGAGGGAGCACTCTCTAATACATCCTCTAAGGACTCCAAAAAGAGTGGGTATTCTGAACTGCTGTTTGGTGCATAAGCACAAACAACAGTCAGGACCCGTCCCCCCACCCGAAGGCGTAGGGAAACTACCCTCTTGCTTACTGGGTTAAATTCCAGGTGAGTCCGACTATATCTAGCCGGAATTTCTCCACCTCATGCACCAGCTCAGGCTCCTTCCCTGCCAGAGAGGTGACATTCCACGTACCAACAACTAGCTTCTGTAGCCGAGGATCGGCATGCCAAGGCCTCCGCCTCTGGCCGCCACCCAGTTCACTTAGCACCCGAACCCTTTGGCGCCGAAGTCCAATGTGTTTAGTCATCATCAGGGTCTTTTGAGTCACTCTCTGTCTAGTCCCTTCCCTAGGACCTGTTTGTCATGGGTGACCCTACCAGGAGCATGACAGCCCCCGACAACTTAGCTCCTAGGATCATTGGGACACACAAACTCCTCCACAACGATAAGGTTGGTGGCTCAGGGCGGAGTGGTAAACGTTCCAAGAAATACATTTGAGGCTAACTAACTGAGGCCCGAACAACAGAAGTTTGGTGAAAGGTGACTATACGGGTGTTTTCTCATGTCTACAGGGCTCTAATATTGTAAAAACCCATAGAACATGTTTTCTGTGCTCAAACTACAAAATATTCCGTTTATTGAATCCCATTTTGTGGAAATAATTTTGACTTTATGCCTGTCACAATTTTTGTTTTGTAATAATATGACAGCTTTTATATGCAATCCCCCTAACCCCCGCACCTCATTACTAGTTTATTCTTGAAAATTTGTTTTAAGAATTGTTTTAAGAAAAATATTTTCAAGAAAATAACTTTTTTTTTGTTAATATTTTTACTTATATATAGTTTTACTTATGAAATATGGAGTGGTTTTTGGTCCAGAACAAATTTTGCTTCATTCTTTTTTTTAGATGTTTCTTGCCACTTTATGCCGTAGATTTCTTCTCATAATGATTTTACTCCAAAAAACATCATTTTCCAACTTTTCATAATTTTCTATTAGAAGTTTATTTGTTTTTTTCTCGTATTCCAACTTAAAAAAACAAAACAAAACGATTTCAACGTATTGTTACCAAAAATGGAGTTATTAATTTTCTGACGGTTACGTTTTTGCCGGCATTTGTTTGTGTTAAAAAAATGTAAAGTTGTGAAATAATTTGGATGACATTTTCAGGAATTGTGGGAAATGAAATTACGGAAGAACTGATGACATTTAGGGGGTGATCAAATCATCGTCTGGATCCGGGAATCTTAAAAAGGATTCTTTAACTTTGAAAAATAGGAAGATTTTCGGGATTTGTGCATATAACGCCACAAAAAGGGCAAGAGCACTTGTTGGGAACATTTTAGCCATGCTAAATAATGCTAGGTGTTAGCATTGCTAGCATGCTAACGTTAGCATATTAGCGTGTTTTGCAATTTGTATTGGTGTATAAACACTTGGCACTATTCTGCTTGGTTGTAATGTTAAGTATTGATAGCATGCTAAAATTAGCATAGTAGTATTTTTAGCCCTTTTTATAGGTAAACACTTATGTACACACTTTGCATTAGCATGCTAATGTTTGCATGTTACATTGTGATGATGCTAGCATAATTCTGCTAACATTTTTAGCATTTTCAAAGATAGACATAAGCATATTATGCTAGGTGTTAGCATGTTAACATTGTTAGTTTTTAAGGCATTCAAATAGTCAAATGTGTTGATAAAATAAATGTAGGACTAATTTATGGTATAAATCACAATCTCAGAGTGCTTTTTTCTAGTTCCTCAATCTGTTCTTGTAAAATGAAGATATACGTATACTAGTGGCTGACATGCGAGGGGTCTGAGATCCTGCATGCTTTCTTGACGTGCTGTGCTGCATGGCTGGTTGATCCTTTTAGTGTCTTGTTTATCTCGCACTTAGCCGTTGTGCATCTAATCATCCGTAACCTCTTATTGTGCCTGCCGTGATCGTCTTTTTGTGGCAAAACGGCTCTTCCGCAGCGGCGGCTCGGTCGTGGTATTTGCTGCATACAAATGCGTGCTCATTAGCGTTGTTTACTGCACCACGACTATCGATCCACATCGGACTCGGCGGCATGCACGCGTGCCTGTTTTAACCAGTCAGATTATTGATTTGCCGCGCTCCCAGTAGCGTGTGTTCCTCCGGCCTGGTGTGCCACGTGCAAGTAAATGCCCTTTGCACTCTTCCCTGGTGTCCCTCTCGGACAATTGGTCTGCATGCGCTTGAAAATGCTACTCACTCAGCTGTTGAAACTGTGTGAAATTCATGGGCGTACTGTTTGCAATGAACTCCTCAGTGATGTTAGTGCTGGATGCGCATTTTGCTCCTTATCGTCATTGCAACATGGGTTCTGTCGCTGCTGTGTTGCGCAATATACTTTTGAAGAATGAACTATGTGGTCAAAGAAGACATCTAGTAGGACACACATCATCGACAAGACCAAGATGTATGTTGTTCATGAGGTTGGTCTTTCCCCGCTAGCTGCTAAAATGCTGCAAGCCGAGTGTCCGCCTGCCGCCTCAAAGTCACTCTGCTCCTTTTTTCTTTTGCCGTCTCTCATATTCAGCCCAAAGTCGCTCGCCACGACGCCCTCCCTCTCGTCGGGGGTTCGGACTGGCATTAAGAGTCTCATTACGGCGCAATCCCCCGCCCACCCTCTGCGGAATGGAAGAGCGTGATAAGTCTGCTCATCTCGCAGGCTCAAGGCAGAGCGAATTATAAAGCATCGGTAAGGCTGAAGTGCTCCCTCGCTTCTGTCCTAACCCACATAGCAGCGCTGCCGAAAATGGTCCACAGTGGGTCCGCTTCAGTATGCACACTAAAGCTGTGTGCCGACGTAAAACAGCCTCACACAATAATCCCTGTGTTGTCGTATACTGCTTTCAAGATGAACACAGACTACTCTATATTCTGTCCACCTTTACTTCCTGTGGTGTTGTCCCTCGAGAATTAATACAATAAAACCATCAACTTTTTGTGAGATATTGTTTATCTTCTCTACTTCTCTATGATTGGCTGGCGACCACGCCAGGGTGTACCCCGCCTCTCGCCTGATGAGTAGGACGCACACCAGGAAGAGAGGAGACAAAGGACACAAACCTAGAGTCAGATATTGTCTTTTGCAAAAGGGGAAGTAGTCATTGGTCAGCACACCAAACCCTTCCAAAAAGCTTTTTTCTAAGCGTAAATGTGATTTCATGAGATAACTTACATACATTTTTCTATCAAAGTCATCTGGCATAGGCTCCAGCATGCACCCCACGACCTTAATGAGGATAAGCGGCACAGAAAATGGATGGAGGGATGTCGGCTCGCAATTCCGGCGCGTGTTGTTTGTGTCATCCACCTTTTCTACTCCTGAAAGGAGGAGTGTGTGTAAAATGTGAGTGATATTGGTTGGAAAAACATGGCCGCCATCTTTGTGGTGGCAAAGATGTTTTTAACCATTTGGAGGATATTTGTACAGTTGTCCCTTGTCTCTTCTAGGTTTGAATTTTGCGGCTAAAAAAAGTTAAATGTGTTCAATGATGTATCATTTGACACTGGTCACTAGGTGTCGGTAATGTTACAGACACACAAGCACCAGACTTGATCGCCGGGACAACAGCAAGTTTGAATCGTCTCGCAACAGGCACAAGAATCCCTAATGGAAACACCACTGACAAGCTGCGACTCGACTCTGAACCCCGATGTCACTTCCTGTCCGTCGCTTACTCTGCTCCCCTAGGGAACAACAACAATTTATGGCGTATGCATTCTTACATTGGGTAATACGAGTGTAAAGGTGACTATAGGGGTGTTATTCTATGTCTAGAGGGTTCTAATAATGTTAAAAGCCGTATTTAAAAGCTTGTAAACTGGTTTTCTATATGCCATTTATAATAAATAAGGAATTCTGCTTTGTGGAATTCACGGGTCAGGAGTTAAATCACCGAGATAAAGGACGACCAGCCACAGAGGGTACCACTTGTGACAAGTTACCGCCCTCACAGCTGCACCCCGTAAGTATTTGTTCTTGCAAAACGAGAACTTTTTATCGCGTGTTCTGCAGTATTGCAACTTTATTCCTGATTGTGCGTCCTGTGCTACCGATGCAAGCAACAGCGTCATTGATGGTCCGTTTGTTTTATTCCAACGTCTCGGTGTGTCAAAGTATGTCGCGTTTTTAGTGCATGACGTGTGTGTGTGTGTGTGTGTTTTGTCTCTACTTCCCTGCTTTTGTGTGTCGGCCTGGGGATTGTGCTTCATTTCTAAATTTATCCTCAAAGTGTGCCACCTCTGCTGGGACTCTGCAGTGCAGGTTGTTTTGGGGGGTGGGGTGCTGGCTTGTGGGCGAAGGGATTGTGCAGATTGGTGAGAAGAGGCGAGGGGAGGGGGCGGTGTGATTAGAGTAAAGAGAGAGAGGAGACGTAAATGTGGGACACGACACGCGCCGCTTCTGATTCTCCACTTTTGTTTCGTCTTTTTTAGCTTTCTTTATCGTTCCTGCGCATCATACGCTGTCACCTCACGGCTGGCCCGAGGCGCCCGGCTGTATTTGGGCAGGATTAGTCGGGCAAATATGTGTGCGTAGGAATGTCTGCTTACCAGGCATGGAAGATGTCAGCCCTAAGTAGCTTCGGCGCTCCCATTCAAACCTTTTCTTTTCTGGGAGGCTCACACTCTCTGGACAAAACATTAAGTACACTTTTGTCAATAAATCTCACTGCTACGTCATGTAGCCTAATTCATGCAAATAAGCATTTAATATATAATCTTAATATAAGAGGCTTATTAACTTGAATTACTGATAATTACAAGCACCTTAATGTAAAGCGTTACCAATTTATCTTGAACATGCAATCATTCTGCCGTGTTGTTCCACTCCGGTCCTTCTGGGGGCGGGAATGCTCATCAAGTGAAGATGTTGCTAATGTCTGTTAGGTCTGGGTGTCGTTTACATCAGGAGTGCAAGGTTATATCTAAAGCATAGAGTGGGTTGCTCCACTGCACCGAACTGGACTGTCACTGGATAAATGCTGGGTTTTGTACCGCCCTTCGGACACTCAGGGTCTCTGGGGGTTTATGGGCCCCCTGTGTCTTTGTTAAAAGACTAGGAACGGAGGGTTGAATTCACATATAAATAAAGAAACACAATTAAGATGAGCTTTCCCTCCTTGACCGACCAGCAGCCACCACTGGTAATATTTTTTAGGTTGAACTGGCGGACATCGGGGGGTAAGAACTCAAAGTTGTCAAACTGTACCTGCAGCTTTGTACAAACCGTGGCTCCGAGGGCTTTACAGACCCACAAACGCCAGCATCCTCAACCGCGGTACGAGGCAGGGCCATCCAGTCGTCTGTCCCAGTCACAGATCGCTTTAGCCCTTTGGGATGTTTTTGGCAAACATCTTTTGCAGTTTTCAAACGCGACTGGTTTCGAACAAGCCCTGCGGGTTGTAGCGTTGCGGGATTGACTATGTGACTTAAACATTCTAACATGAATTCACTGAAGATGTTAAAACAAATGGGAACCAATGCATCTGAGAAAATGTTCAGGAGAAATGTTATATGCGTTTCCTTCATGAGGGGGAAGGAAAATATTTTGGGCTGTATCCTCTGCCGCGGCCCGTTTTTGAAAGAGAACCTCAAGCTGCACATGACGAGACCCAGAAGGACCGTCTTATCTGGATCCCCTGCAAGGAAGCTAATCTCAGACCGTCATGTGCCGCGGATTACACAATTCCTACTGTAGTGGCTGTCACGTGCCGATCAATAACCTCCGGTGGTTTGATTGACGGCCACGCGCATGTGACATGTGCTCGCCTTGTCTAACAGTCAGTTTGCTGTGTCATCATTTCCCGTGGAACGGACGGAATGTGTGTCCTGCACAATGGCTGCCGCGTGTGGCTCAATCCTCCAACAATGGGCCCCCACGAGCTTCCAGCTCTCGGGCCCGACAGGCCCGGAGTCAAAGACTGAGGGGGAGGAGGAGGAAGTGGGGATGGAAGTCACCCAGGCAGGACTCCAGAGATCGGGCTTGGACCGCCTCCAAGTCGCAGCGTGGGGATGATGGAGGAGGTTGCAAGGACGCCACGCAGCCCTGTGCGCAGGCGGAGGAGATAATGGAAGCAGAGGGGAGCAGATGGGGAAAGAGAGAGGCTGACACATAGTTATGCTAGCTAAACGCAGTATTCCCGCGTGGTTTGTTGAGCGACGGCAAACCAAAGCGACACCGGTCGCCGTATGTTTCCGTCTTTTCGTGCAGCAGATCCCTGCTGAATGACTTCACATGTCCTTTGGGGTGGGGATTGAATTTGAGCTTTAATCGTCCACGCGTGACGCATGCATAAAGAGCCTGCTTCTCGCAAGGCGGCGATAACGAAGCACAGACGCCAACGTCATTAAAGATCAGAACTGTTTCATTCCAGGCCTCTGGGAGGCAGTGATGCTTATGATCAATGTGCTTATCACGGCTGCACGGTGGATGAGTGGTTAGCACGCTGGCCACACCGTCCGGAGATCTGAAAGATCTGGGTTTGCGTGTTCTCCCCGTCCCCATACCTCGCCTCTCGCCCAGAGTCAGCTGGGATAGTTTCCAGCATACCCCCTAATGAGGATAAGCGGCACAGAAAATGGATAGATGTATCTTTTTCTGCCAGATGTCAGAAAAAGATATGGAAAGTTCCTCGATAAGCTGTCCAAATTCTGACCAAAATGTGTTTATTCACTTTTTGGTCATTCAAGGAGGGAAAGCTCGTTATGTTTATATGTAAATTTTACCCTCCGTTCCCAAAGACAATGGGAATCGGTGAAGTCAGGTTGCTGGTTTGCTCATTTCACTGCCAATCCAAAAGGGATTCCGCCTCAGACAGATCATCCAATCATCAAAAGAAAAACAAAAAGGACAAACCCACTGCCCCACAGACCCCCCAGAGACGGCGAGCGTCCGGAGGGCGGGACAAAGCCCAGCATTTATGGCACGCCCATCTATTTGGTAGAGTGGAACAAGTTGACTTTCCCGTGCAGTCTTGGAACAATTGCCTCTTTTCAGGTGGCTAATGTATGAAAATCCATCCAAAACGTCTTTTGTGCGACTCGTGAGCCCCGCACACCTGATAGCTTGAATAGAAAATTGGTCTAACTAACCTATGAGGGATAAGTGTGATAGCAAAATGGCTGTGAACTGTTTGCATGAAGTGTTCCATGTGCCCCAAATAGATGTGATTGCCTTGATTAGATGCCCCTCTTAATGCCGAGTGTATACACAGCTTGCTTTTCCCAATTCCCCCACTGACTCAGCCAACATATTTAAAGATCACACGTGCAGCTTCAGGCGCAGCGCTTGAGTGGGCTGATGATTTATATTCTATTAGAAACGCCAATCTAGGATGAATCACCTTCCCGCATGGAGGACACTGATTGCAATTCCACACCTTCATTAGGAAAATGTCAAGTCCTAAGGTAAGGAACATATTCTTCTCATGAGTTTTACCTTATGCTGTCTGACTATCTTTGAACTACGAAATATTGTAACAAGACTAGCCTGCTGTTTAATTTAGTAACTGGTGCGTTTAAGGACGCCACGCCTAGGTTACTTCCTGAATTTGCAACAGGAGATGACCAATCAATTGCTTCTTCTAATCAGAAAAATTCTAACAATAAAAAAATGTAGTTTTGTAGTTTTTATGACCTACGTTTTTTAACCATTATTAGAGCCCTGTAGACATGGAGTAACATCCCTATAGTAACCTTTACACTTGTGTTACCCAAAATAGTAGACATATTACATACAGGAGCTGCTGTTGGCTGCTCGCTACACTGCTAACCCGCTGCTAGCACTCATCCGTAGTCAACTCTAGCTAGCTGATGTAGCACACTTCTGTCACTTCCGTCACTTCTGTAAATGCCTGCGAGAAACCAGAGTTGCATGGGGGGTGGGCCGGTTCAGCGCTGCTTGCAGCTTTATTAAAGATTTCTTGTAATGAAGAAAGTAAAATGAGATGTATGAGGAGCTCAGTGATGCATTACACCCGTGTCATTCCTCGTTAACATGAGCTCCCAGACATTTCCCCCGACATCCCCTTACTGGACGTTGGCAATGTAAACATGGAACATAGCAAGTATTTCATTCTTTCATCTACCTTTTCCCCTCCTTTAGTAATCAGCAGTAGAACATAGGGAAGTTCCAGGGAAATACCCGTTCCCGACTAAAAGGGAGAGACTGTCATTTTGTGACGATACATTTCAAGCGTAACTTTCACGTTGACACAGATTTAGCCATATATACTTCAACTATACTATAACACCAAAAAGGGTTGTCTTACATTAAAATTTCCCTACAATCTGTAACCTTTTTTTCCCACATGTGCGTGATCTCTGCACTTCTGTTTTC
The DNA here is from genome assembly GCA_024372805.1 of Oostethus manadensis. Classification (NCBI taxonomy): domain Eukaryota; kingdom Metazoa; phylum Chordata; class Actinopteri; order Syngnathiformes; family Syngnathidae; genus Oostethus; species Oostethus manadensis. The sequence continues at coordinate 3,320,782 of QODF01000025.1, forward strand.
ATGGCTAAAAACTGCCCTAAAAGTAGCATCCCAACTGTTTTTTTGGATGCCAACAAATAATATTATTTGAAAACTGGCGATTACTCGGCGAGTTGATCTGCTGCTGGAACTTGCACGACAACAGGACTCCATCGCCTTTTGCCGCCCCCGTGGACGCGGCGGGGCCTGCTGTGAGCGGGATCTCTGTTCCCGCTCAGCAAACAATGTTAATTATCTGGCAAGGCAAAAGAGCACGTCTCGGGAGAGCGTGCGTTACGGTTGCGCCGATCTCCCCGCCAGGAGATATCTGTAAAAAGGACGGCACGTCGCAGATAACAAACGGTAAAGGAGCTCACTCCGCTGCAGTCAGCGGGGGAAATAACTACCTCGCGCTCTCGTGCATGCATTTTTTATGCCGACCCGCTCGTCGTTCATCAATATGCGTTTGCACAATGGGCCTGATGCTCACAGCTGTTACTACATATCCATCTTGTCATTCCTTCCTCCTTTAGCGCGGCTAGGAAGGACGCAGCATCCCTTGACTGTGTCTCTGTGTGTGTTTGGGGCTGCTACCGTTATGCACGGCTGCCCCCCCACACACCACCACCACCACCACCAGCCCGAGCATAAATCATCATTAGAGCTGGCAGGCGTGTATGGGGGGTGTGTTTGTGTGAGTTACCTTTCGCCACACCACTGCCGCAAGTATCCCCGCTCAACAGGCTGCGGGTCCCTCCCCGCACACGTTTCCGTTGCTTTTATATGCAATGCAGAGTAGTGATTCCAGTGCGAGATATGATTGATCGCATTTCACAGCATTGAGATCGTCAGCCTCACAATTAGATGCAGTAAAAGAGGAAATGATCTGTTCCAGGGTCAAACTGCAGCCATAAGAAATGTATTCATTGTATAGGAAATGTCATAGCATTCTTCACTCATCTTACGGGAAACGTTATGCGTTCACATGAAAACAAAAAGATCTAATGTTTACATTTTTTAAATTAAACTGCCGAAGAACATTTCAGTGTTGACCCATTTGAGTGTCTGCGTGCATTTGTCAATTTCCAGTGTGTAAAACTAGGCATGGTGAATAGCTGTCATTTAGGTGTAAAAAGAAGCTAACTGCTTAATATGTCAACAATACTGTCAAGTGTAAAAAGCAGCTAAGCTGACAATAGCAAAACATACACTTTTGCTATTTGTCTTTTAAGTGTAAAAAGAAACTAACCACTGTCAATAGTAAAACCTAATCCTTCAACTGTTTTTTTAGGCGTAAAAAGAAGCTAAGCACTGTTAACTGACGGTATGTTTTACTATTAAGTGTAAAAACAAGATAGGCTGTTAATAGTAAAACGTGTTTGTCATTTAAGTGGAAAAAGAAGTGCTCTGAATAGATCCCCATCCTTTGGCTCCTTTTTTAACAGATGTGGAATGTGTGCATGAAAAAATGTGTATAGAGAAATAAGTGTGTGCGCGTGTGTGTGTGTGTGTGTAGAGGAAAATCAATGGCATTAATTTGCAGAGGCAGTGGTGTGAGCTGAGGCAATCTTCTGCACACCAGGAACCGCCATTTGCTCTGATTTAACGTACACACACACACACACACGCACACACCCCTGTTTTATACACACACGCACACGCACACACACCTCCTCTCCAATCCAGCCTCCCAAACCGCACCTTCCTTTCCCTGGTCTTGGCTGTGCATCCTCAGATATCAGTTTACAGTTTATGAGGCACGCTACGATGTCACACATCAGCCACTCCACGCACACACACGCACACACACACGTCTTTATCGCAGTGCAGGTAATTAAAAGGCAGGCTGTTCACTGCTGGCTGGCTGCTTGGAAGGAGGAAGGTTGCATACGCCTTTGTTGTCATGCGTCCCGCACCCAGCATTTGAGAGTTTGACCGTCTTTAGGACCCTGAATTTGGTCCAGGCGGCTCCAAAAGTACCAATCATGCCAGTTACGATCAGGCATTTGAACTGTAAAAGTGGCCTTTTAGTGACAGCAGATGTGTTTCCCTAGACTTTGTTTATGAGCACTAAACGCAAAAAAAACCCTTTACTCACTTGTTTGCAAGAGGCTTCGCTACACGTCTTAAACTGCAGTCATTTTCAAATCAAGGTGGGTTTTTACTTTCTTTAGAGCATTTGGGCCCTGCCGAGAGTCTTTTGTCGCAAGTTTCTCGGACTAATTACAAAAGCTCAGAGGATAAAAGGAGCATATATCATAATGAAATCTGTGATTATTCCTCCTGAATTATTCCCCGCTAATTAGCGTGCTCTTAAAAGTTAGGCTGTGATGAATACTTAATTGAATTGCAGTCTGCCGAGGTGAAAAGGGTTGAATACATTTGAAATTCTTTTTCAATTATTCATTTTTCTTGACTATTATGGGAATTCTTTTACCAAAAGCATTTCATAATTCCATAACCGTTCTTTTCAAGTACACATTGAACGGTGCACATCCAAAAGGCTCTTGCACGCGTAGACCAGCTATCAAAGTCTCATTCTGGTTGAGTTGCAATTTCTGGAAAATTAGTTTGGGAAAAAGTTTATATTAAAAGATTAATATCAAACTTACACAATTTCAACATTATATAAATTACAAATTAATTTGTAAATGTAATTATAGTTGTATTTATTCAAATTAAGTAATTTATTTAAATAATCTATTTTAATGTATATTTTTATTTTACAATATATTTTTTATACTTTGAATTTCAATTTTAAATAATTATTACAATTTAAGTAATAAAATGAAAATATGAATATATAACACAATGTGGGGCCTGAAGTTATGACAGGGGGGCCACCAGGAACACTTTTTGGAAAATAATCTCTTTTTTATGTTCCTCTGAACCCTGCGTTTTTTGGGCTAACGAGCTTTATGTTACAAATAAATACAAAAATCATTTGATCTCCAAAAGGGGGGGCGCAGCAAAAAAAGTTTGGGAGCCACTGATTAAACATCCATCCATCCATTTTCTTCCGCTTGTCCGAGGTCGGGTCGCGTGGGCAGCAACCTAAGCAGGGAAGCCCAGACGTCCCTCTCCTCGGCCACTTCTTCCAGCTCTTCCTGGCGGATGCCGAGTCGTTCCCGGGTCAGCTGAAAGACATAGTCTCTCTAGCGTGTCCTGGGTCTTCCCCGAGGCATCCTACTGGTTGGACGTGCCCTGAACACCTCCCCAGGAAGGCGTCCGAGAGCCATCCTAACCAGATGCCCGAGCCACCTCATCTGGCTCCTCTCAATGCGGAGGAGCAGCGGTTCTACTCCGAGTCTCTCCCGGATGACATTGCTTATATAACATATTTTATTTATATAAATTTAAAATGCAAAAAATAAAAACTCTAAAATTATAAAAATTATAATTAAATAATAATAATTATAATTACAATTATAAAAATTTAAAAATAAAATTCTAATTTTAATTTTATTTTAGTTTTATTTATTTCAATATTTTTATAATACATTTAAATATGTATTACATATTTTAATTTTACAATATATTTTTTGTACTTTAATTAAATATTTTAATTCAATTTTATTAGGAAAACGTGAAATGTGAATATATAATTTCTATAAATTTCAAACATAAAAAAAAATCATTTTATTTTTATTTCAGTTTCATTAATTCAATTATTTAAGTAATTTGAATAATACACCTATTAGTACATTATATATAATTATTTTACAATATATGTTTTATACTTTTAAGTAATTAATTGAAAATGTACATTTAATGTATAAAATATGAAATAAAAACAAATATATAAATTCAGTGTTCTAGACCAAATATTTGTAAAATTTGAAAACAGGAAAATGGTAAAAACGAGCAGTGGAGAAAAAGTATACTAAAAGTATGATAGAAAGTAATGCTTGAATATACTTTGGAGTAGTCAGTGTACAGCTTGTATTGCTAAATGGCCTTCAAACTTTTGATCCGCATATTTGAATTTAATGACTGAAGGAGAAGAATTTTGTCGGGAAGCATGCTCCGTCTCGTGCTAGCAGAAGATGTGAGCGCTGGAATGGGAATTTACCGTGGATGGAGAAAAAGTACTGCTGGTCCTTTGTCTTTAAGCCCAGCAATAATTTAAAGCCCGGGTCCCTCTAAAGCCTCGGATCCACATTGACTGGTCGTCTTAAATCACATCAGACCACTGGCCAGCGCTGTGTGTGTACACATGTGATGGCCTGTACACACACACACACACACACACACACAAGCCCCCAGGTCAAATCTGAATTATTGACAATGGGGAATAATTGATTGGTTCACCTTCAGGCCTGTCAGCCAACACCTTAGTCCTACACAGGCTGCATCAGTGCAACTCATACGTTTGACTCTTTTGGCATTATCTGTTAAAAGGAGTGGCTAGCATCCTTTCTAGCTTTAACGCGATATCGTTATCGCGTTACGTATGGTGACGTATCGATACAGCGGCATGGACTGCTGATACTGACACAGCCGGTGCTGCTCCAGGTGGCACCTCCAGATATTCTGGACCCCATGAAAAACACCCACGTTAGACATTCCGCATCCCCCAGTATAAAAGCTACAGGCAGGAAGAGGATTCACTCCATGCGTGCTTTCAGCGCCTGGGCGCCCAAGTTTGAGTAGTCCTCAAACAACTGCATGAACGGAGTGAGCCCTTTTGTTAGTCGTTTTGTCCGGCTGGGTGGAGGCGGGGCCGCTGGCATACACACACCGTGCAGAAGAGTGTAACGTAGTATTACTAGATGGCAATTTATTGTCATTTTTGGTGACAGCAAAAAAAAAGCGTGGTGCACAATTTCACATATTTTTTACTATTTTTGATTCTCATGCTAATAAGTGACACATTTATCTACCTCTGCATGCACTTTAAAATGCCGGTTAGCTGTTGCTGTGACGCTCATGCGCGTTACCCATGTCGGACTGTTTACAGTGAATTTGTCAGTGTATTACTGGCAACGGAGCTGTTTGCTTTTTAGCATTATTACAACATCGGTTCTGTTGCTGCTGTGTTGTGCAACTGCGGACAAATGTGCCTCCAAACCTAAATCTCTCCCCTTTCTTGCTGCATTGTTTTTTTATGTAAAACGTTGCATGTTAAAAAGTCATCAACAGACCTCTATGCATAGATTTTTTTTTTGCCACATGAGCGCAGTAAAAATAAAAATAAAACTCCACTCCAACCATGGTAAAAGCCAAATGTTAATTTGTCATTTTAATTCATTTTGCATCATTTTCTGCATGGATCATTATGAATTACTGCCTATAAAATGTGTTTTGGGTCTCAGGAACGGATTAATTGGATTTACATTATTTTCTATTGGAAAGTCCTGCTTTGGTTAGAGTCCGTTTTGGTTTCAGTCGGACCTTCTGAAACAGATTGACTTTAACCAAGGCACCACTGTAAAGGTAGTATACATACATATTACAAAATATTAGTTTTCATATTTTGGAAATGCTGCTTTTATGATTTGCGGATGACACCACCCTCATCGGGCTCATCTCAGACGGTGATGAGTCTGCTTACAGGAAGGAGGTGGACCGGCTGGTGTCGTGGTGGAGCTGCAACAACCTGGAGCTCAATGCTCAGAAGACAGTGGAGATGATCGTGGACTTCAGGAAAGTCAAAGCCCCCCTACCCCCCCTTGTCTTGACAGACTCTCCCATCACAACTGTGGACTCCTTCCGCTTCCTGGGCACTAACATCACCCACGATCTCAAGTGGGAGCAGACCATCGGCTCCCGTTATCAAGAAGGTTCAGCAGAGGATGTACTTCCTGAGGCAGCTGAGGAAAGCCAAGCTGCCTGTCCAGACGATGGTGCAATTCTACACGGCCATTATTGAGTCCATCCTCACCTCCTCCATCACAGTGTGGTTCGCTGGGGCCACTGCCAGGGACAAACACAGACTGCAGCGCATCGTGCGCTCTGCCGAGAAAGTGATCGGCTGCAGCCTTCCATCTCTCCAGGACCTGTACGTCTCCAGAACTCGGGGGCGAGCAGGCCGGATACTTGCTGACCCTTCCCACCCTGGACATGGACTATTTGAGCCACTCCCCTATGGCAGAAGGTTACGGTCCATTCGGACCAGAACCTCTCGCCACAAGAACAGTTTATTTCCTGCTGCTGTTAAACTCATGAACACTTTATAACATTTGCACTATGCTCACTTAATAACCAGTATTTTTGCACCTTATAATACCTGCACTAAAAACACCCTCATGCCTTTACTTATCATTGATTTCAACTTTTTACTCAGGGTTCTATGTTTAGTTAGTTCTATGTTTATTTAATGCTCTATGTTTACTTAGAAGTCTACGTTGCACTGAGTCGCCAAAGAAAGTTCCTAGTTTGTGAATTGTTCACTTACAATGGCAATAAAGTTTTTCTGATTCTGATTCTGATTTATGTGAAATGTAAATATTAATACCCTCCATGTTCCCTCGACAATTCTCATCCACAAATAGACTCCAGTCAGCCTTTCAAACATCTCCTTTCTTCATTTTCTTTTGGTTTCCGTCTTCCAGTCCTCCTCGCCCACGACTAAGTACGCGGTCATGGCCAACTATAGCACACGAGGACGTAAGTCCGATCAATAACATGACTCCGTAGGCAGGGGGTGGCCATGACATACGACCGCTGCCTTCACACACACGAGATGACTGCGATGGCATCCTGCTGCTGTGACAGGCCGGAGATGAGCTGGGAATGAATGGATGGATGGATGAGGGTAATGGAAGGAAGGTTGGGCTTGGGGGGTGTAGTAGATGCGGGATGACTGTCAGGGGCAGTGTGATACATGAGTGTGCTTTTGTATGGTAAGAATCCGTGTACCGATCTTTACTACCCTCCTGAAAAGACTGCAAAGGAGAGAACCTGGTGAGCAATAATGCTGTTGGTTTGGAAGTCGGTAGCTGTATATTCCCCGTGCTCCAGTCATACTACAAAATCCCCTCCACAAGTACTGGAACAGTGAGGCCAGTTCCTTTTGTTTTTGCTGTAGACCAAAACCATTTGGCTCAAAAGATGAATATGAGAACCGGGAGCAAGATTTCAGCTTTCATTTACTGGTATCCATCACTCCACATTACTTTTGCCTCTGAATTTTGCATGCTGGTCCCTGTACTTTTTGGCAAATACCTTCTTGGCTTTTTGATTCTTCTTGCTAACGAATACTGTGGTGTCAGCAGGGATTGTGTCTAAGAGTAATAATGATTGATTTTTGAATGATAGCAGCTTTTGGGGATTGTTGTTGCGCAAGCGACCAGCAACCCTACCCATTTGGCACCAGTTCCATCCCAAGACATCAGAGGTAGCTAGGAAGGGTCACACCAGCGGGCCCAGGTTCTTCATCACCGTTCTGCTGGTCACACAATCCTACACAGGCAACCTCCATGTCAACATCCAACACGTGCTTGTATTGATATTAGAGTTGCACTGCAGGAGGAAGACACCCGTGGTGTTGATGGTGTTGAGGTGTGTTGTTGTGCAAATACACAAACCGGGATGGGACCGACGAGTGAGTCGGTGGTGTAATCCTCTCCTGTGTGCACTTCATTATCACGCTCACCCGGCACCGGGCGAGGCCTCGTCCCGCTTAATAATTCCTCTGGCACAGGAAAGAGAAAGTGAGAGAGCGGCCCAGAGAGACCTTTGCTTTCCCCAGCAATAAGTTTGTTTTTATAAAAGTAGGGCTTTTTCTCCATTGGTAAGTGTGACTTTGAACCATTGAGGGACTCACTGTCTCTCCTTGGGGTCATTTCTCATTCAAAATCAATAGGGGTCCAACAAAGCTCCAACAAATGAATGGCGTTTTTGCTCAGTCGGTTGAAAATTGTGATGACAGCCATAGAGCTTGTCTGTTGTGGCGGTTATCATTTGAACCCAGCAGGGCGGGTTGAGATTGTGACTGGCATGGAGGTGAGAAAGGAAAATGTGTTTGTATGACTTTCAGTTGGTAACACTTTATTTGAAAATGCTTGTAATAAGCCTTAATAAGTAGTAATTCAAGTTAATAACGGTTAATAAGTATATAATACCAAGGTTTATTAGACTTTATAATTAGTTTAATTAACATGTAGATAGCCTTATTAATGCAAATAAGTGCTTAATATAAGATTGCTTATTGTTTATCACAAGCACCTCAAATGAAGTGTTACCCTAGTGGATTTGGAAATGGTGACAAAACCCATTTCTGGTACATTGGCCATTTTTTCTTTTATTCTTTAAAATCAATATGTTTTTTTTTTTTTTTCTTTGCATCCGCCGCTAGCTGACGTTACGTTTCTTTCAAAGAGCCGTTCAAAAAACTCGGATCATTTTGATGTGAAGTTTTGTGAAGCCAGCCCGACCTTAACTGGTTTTATCTGGGAAAAAATCACCGGAAGGTGAAGAATTTATATACCCCACCAATATTATTCTGAAGTATTGATTATAACCTTATTTGACATGTGTGGTTCGGTTTTCAAGTTTGCTCCAGATTCATATCACTTTGACAGTGGAAGGCACTATTTTGAATTGCTGTGTATGTGTGTCAACCAGGGGTAGGGAACCTATGGCTCGGGAGCCATATGTGGGGGTTTTTATGACCACATGTGGCTCTCAGACATTCAAAACCATTTATTTTAATATTTTTGCTTAAAATATATGTAACATGTCTTGCTTTACAGCAGGGGTGTTCAAAGTGCGCTCCGAGTGATTTATCGGCCTGCCGCACATTCTAAAAATACAATTTCACTAAAAAGTTTAAGCAAACGGCAAAAATGGAAAAATCAGCAGGAATTTTACCAAAATTAATTCAAAATCTTAGGAGAAAAAAAATAAAAATAAAAAAAAAAAAAGTTGTCATTTTTGGAAAATTGGGTTGCGGAAAAGGTTGTAACATTAGGAGAGTAAAGGCAAAATATTACTGGAATAGATCATAATTACAAAAACAATGGAAAATTTAAAAAAAAAAGCAGAAATGGAAAAAAATGCTGTAATTTTACGAGTAGAAAGTCAGAGTATTAAGAGAAAAAAACGTCACAGTTTCACGAGAATAAACTTGTAATTTTATGAGCAATGTTAGTAGCATAAAGTTCATTAGAATTTTTAAAAATGTCGTTATATTATCAGAAGCAAAGAAAACACCATAAAGTTGGAATTTCTAGAATATTAAGTTGGGGAAAAATGAATATGGGAATAAAGTCCTAATATTACAATGAAATATATTGTTTTTGTTTTATAATATATAATGTTTTCAGTGTTAGAAATAACATTCCAAACATAAAACCTTCTCCGCACTTTAATCCATCCAATTCAGAGACCCGGTTCCCGTCGTTCACGTTAACGAGCCGTTCAAAAGAACCGCTTCGTTGGCGGACGTCGGAACGCTAGCTGACGTCCGCATCTTTGCTGGCGGCTTACTGAGGCGCCAACGGTGACAATCGAGAGCGGGTCCTTCGGCGCTGTGCGCCAGAATAACCAAGTAATCGATAAGCGGATCTCTGCTTGTACCGTCACTGAAACATGGCTTCTCTTCTGGAACCATAACACGTGAGATGCTTTCTGCCCTAACTGTGTGACAGCACGGAGAGAAAGCGAACAATTATCCCGCAACAGCCATTAGGCCTCGCTAGTGTGTCTGTGCACGTTAATTGGCTATTGATTGGCGTTGGTGATGCAAGATGAGTGCAGGAGAGTGGCGTGCGTACACCTTTTGTGTTTTCAGGTGACGTTGACGAGTTCCTTCCCCTTGCTCAATAAGCAAGCGACCATATTTATTCAAACCCGCTCAATAGAAATCGATGAACTTTTCTCGCCTGGCGCTTCCATTAGCGCTCTCCAAGCCTAATCAGGCGACTCGATAGCATGTGTCACTCTTTAGTGCATGGCGGTTCTCTGCTACGTAGCAAATGACTACAAGCTCATGAACCTGCTGGAGTAATATACTACTTTTTCTTCTTCTAATCCGACCCAAATTTCTTTTTTTTAACCTTTATCGTCACAACTGTAGCTTGCAGTGCTATTCTGGCAAAATTTCATCACCAAAATAGTAAAATGCAATCTGTAGCTTGTACAAAAAGAGAAGTCCTAGTTCATAGTTCATATTTGCTTTTGCGGCTGGACTACCCAGCATGACTTGCGGACATTTAGAAATAACAGTTTTAAGTTACGTGTTATGCTTAGTTGTTAGTACCGGTACTATATGGGTTATATGGTTATGTGATGCATTAACTTGCTGTGGATGTGTTTTTGTTTCATTGCACCGTGAGCAAGCATGCCGTTTTGTTTGATGATCGCCTGTACACAGACCAGGGGTCTCAAACTTGTGCCATGGAGGGCCTAGACCCTACAGCTTTTCTTTCCAGCAAATCACCACAGCAGGTGATTTGTATGATCTACACCTTAAATTTGAGGGAAGGAACTCATCAATTAAAGCACCTGCTTTAGTGACCGGCTGAAGCGTACCACTTCCACACGGAATCGGAGGAGCACATTTGACTCTATCATGTCGGACATGCCGTGGCTGAGTGTCCAGTAATGTAATTTGTCTCATCAATGTAACAACATGTGAAGCCAGTGATCAGATTACTACATATTTTTAATAGTCAACCACAAAACAACAATCAGTGACTTATTTTGGAAAATCCGCGATAGGCCGGGGGAACGCTGTTGGAACTGTGATGTCGTGAGGGACGACTGTGTTATTTTGCAGACTGGTTCTTCTTTGTTTTGGTTGATGCAGAAAACATTGCTGCCGAAAGACCAAAGTTTGCCGAACGTTTGTTTTCCAACTTCATGGTTTGTTGTATCACATCAGACAGTCCCTGTTTGGGTTTGAGGGATGTCTAAAACCACGTCAGCAAAGGTCAGGAGCGCAAACAATTCAGGTGTTGATTATCTACCACAAGACAGCCCAGGAAACTGATGTCAAAGGTTGGACTCTTCTCTGCCACACGTCTATACAAATCTTTATTAAGACTTCCAGGAATTGTTGGATTATGTCACAGGCAGACCCTGGTTGATTTTTGAATGATATCCACAACAGTACAGCCAAGGTCAACGTCAAGCGTAGCCTCATTTTTCTTTCTCTGGTTCTAAACAAACCTTATTTTCAAGCTGTCAGGAATCATTATTATTTTGTCACAAACAGACAGGCCTCGATTGATTTTTCAGTAATATCTAAAGCAATACGGTGGAGGTCAAGATCAGATGTGTTCTCTTCAGTGCTCTACCCGTAGCACTTCTACATTGACCTTTTAGGGTAATTGTTTGACTGTATGTCACAGATGGAGCCGGGTTTGTTTTTCAATTATACCCAACAACAATACTGTCAATTACGTCAAATATCTGTCGTATTAGTCTATGCGGCGCTCTACCCGTAGTAGTTCATCACAAGTCTTTTTTTCTTTAACTTCCACTCATCCCTCACCATGTCGTACTTTGCATTTGGCCGCCTTTACTCTATCATGGTTGAAAAATAAATATTAAGAAATCACTACTGTTTTGAGGTTGATTGTGGCCTACGAATTCGAAAATATACAACTTTGAGAAAACATGTTTTCCCTAAATTAACCATTTTAAAGCATACAAATGCCAAAATTAAGTAAAACACAGAAAACGCATTTTGATATGTAGTATTGTATACCTGTGTATATCTTTTTTTTGGTATAAATTGAATCATTAGAGCATAGCGAACCTGTTTACCACCTTCTAAATATGATTTTTAACGTTAGAGCTCTCTAGACGCTGAATAGCTCCCCTGCAGTCACCTTGTACGCTCTTATTATTAATGACATAATAGAAAATAACACGTAATAGACTCACACATGTTAGCATCGGGTGAGTTCTTGTCGAAAGATCTGTATTTAAGCTATGAGCTATGAAAAAACTCAAAATGATTTTGTCAATCCGCTGGAATTCGCAGCAGGTCATTATTCAATATAATAGTTTGACTCCCTGTGTCGTCTTACAAAGAACGCTAAACTCAGGAACTAGTATACCTAAGAAATATGCAATATGAGTTAAAAATGGTCAAATGAAAAATATTCTTTTAAGTTTTCCCCTAAAGCATTTTCTTTGAGCATAGCATTTGAGGGCATAGAAAATGGGCGGATGGGGCTGCAATGCTGCCTCTGTCCACCAAAGGGACGTGATTGCAGCCCACTGGTGGGCATCAATGAATGCTTTGCTCAGACACAATGCATTTATTTTTTCATTTAAAACTTGTGTTGGTACATGTTTGGTAGATGGTCTCTCACTTGTATAGCGCTTTTCCATCTTTAAGGTACTCAAAGCGCTTTGACACTGTTTCACATTTACCTACTGATGACGCAGCATCAGGAACACCTGGGGGTTCAGTATGTTGCCCAAGCATACTTTTGACATGAGGACGAGGGATCGAACCAGCAACCTTCAGGTTGGGAGATGACCACTCTTCCCACCTGAGCCATGTATATTTCTCAGGTCTACTTTTTAAGTGATAAGTTGTGGTATAGGTTTAGTGTTCTTTGTAAGATGACACCTGATTTCCAGTAGGTTGCCAAAGACTCGTGAGCGGCGCAGTAATAAAACGGTTAGTAGTAGTCCTGGAGTATAAGAGATGTCACATATTACATGACCACATATTAGTCCAGAGGCGGGCAAACTGCGGCCTACGGGCCACATCAGGCCCCCCAAGCATATGAACCCGGCACACCAGGCATTTGAATGCCATACTAATACAGTACTTTTACAGTCCATTGTTTTATTCGGCCCCCTACGCACGTCATCATATGATGCAAACCCAACGGTGTTATGTGTGGTTTTACTGGTTTAGTCCTTGTATGTATGGTGGCTCGGCGTCCGTCTTCTGGGAGGCTCCCATAACTTCACTTCAATCTTATTGTGATTAATCAGACATCTTTTCGTATTTATAAGTTAGAATGGAGGCTCAGTGAGCATCCGCATGTGCACGCGGCATCGTCATTCGTCTCCATATATATATCCAGCTTTAGTGCTAACCTGGTTACGTTGCTGCAAAGCACCGCCGTGCGCCATCCCGGTGACACGTGGCCTGCCTCTTAGGCGCCGGGTGGCTCCTAAGGACACTTTGAATCTATTTTCTATCCCGGGTGGACAATAGTACTGTTAGGGATAGGAAGTAAATGGTGTTCTGCAGAAATGTGCTTCATGCCTTATTAATAACAACAGAACATATTGCTATTGCATTTGTCTGAGTAGAAATGTATTGTACTTGATGAATAAAAGGAGTCAGTGCAGCCTATTAGCTTGCATTTTTCCTTTTCTTTTAAAATCAGTCGAAATCCTCGCCGCTCGGAGTCAATGCGCATCCGATTGAAACGTTAAAAAGGCGGAAGATTTATGCAGACAAATTGAAAACGGGCGCAGCGCGGCTTGTAAGGATTCAGCTGCTGGCTCTCATGATGCTGCTTCATTGTTGACACCCTCCTGCGAATTAATTCAATTTACAAGGCGGCGGTTAGCCTCCCTCTGCAGCCGGTTAGCATCTACGTTAGCATTCAGCCCCGGAACAAACGGTCGTGATTAACGGAGGGAGCGCACGCCGCAATTTGCACGCTAACCTTATTCATGCACACGCACTCCAAAAGCAGCCTTTTATTTATTTAACAGGCGTGCATAGTTGGCTAATTCTAAGCACTTTTTTAATGAGAGCTTTGTGGAGAGAAAGGTGACTCGTGCACCTGTGTGCTTCCATTGGAATGGCAGCTGACAAAACGGACGTTAATGCAGTGCAGTCGTCATTCAATGTCACTTCCTGGCTTTTCTCTCCATTCGCTTTCACACGCGTACCACTTCGGAATACTTTTTTAATGGTGAATAGCAGATTAACTAGCTCAGTCACGGTAACAATTAATTAATCACATGCTAAGTGTGTGTGTGTGTATATGTGTCTATATATGTATATATGCAGTAGATTCTCAGAAAACAGACTCAGCATTCATGATATGCATGCAAAACCAAGAAATGTTAAAGAACTGTGGAATGTTGTTAAGAGTTGAGTAACAGCTGAAAGGGGCGACAAGTTGGTTGAGTCCATGCCACACAGATGTGAAGCAGTTAGAAAAAATGAAACATTAGTTCATCAATTCACGGGATTGCCAAATCCCACAAACAAAAAAGTTTGTACTAAGTAGTTTTGAGTTTGTAAAGTCAATGGCAGACACTGCTATTTTTTTTGAACGCCCCGTTCTAACTAATTGCCCACCTGCGAAGCCTTAAGAGCGTGCATATCATGATGCTGGGTCTTGTTTGTTTTCTGAGAATCTACTGCACCTACTGGTAACTTGTTTGCCATGTAGTAATAAAAATACACTAATAACAGTACTTCATCTGGTTAATCACATTGGACTACAGTATTTTAATAGTAATGTATTTTATATACAGTGGTATGCAAATGTTTGGGCACCCCTGAGATTTTCCTTAATAAATCGATAGTTGTTTGAATCAGCAATTTCAGTTCAAGATATCATATAGCAGACAAACACAATGATATTTAAAAAAGGGTAGTGAATTAAGTTTTTTGGATTTACAGAAAGTGTGCAATAATTAAGTAAACAAAATTAGGCAGGTGCATACATTTGGGCACTCCAACAGAAAAAATACATCAATATTTAGTAGATGCTCCTTTTACCGAATAACATTTCTACAATGTGCCGTTGGCCAATAAAAAACTGCTAATCATGTAAAAGCCCCCCAGGTCACACTTTGGACAGCCCTTTTTTAATGTTCCTTTTTTATTATTTTTTTAAAATTAGGCTACGGGTTAAGTTAAAGGGTGCAAATGCCCCCCAGGCCTAACTTTGCACCCCCATGTCTGAAAAAGACTTTTAAGCCAGCGTTGGCACAAATCAGCCGCCTTAAGTTTAGCCGCTAGCGCCATCAACAAAATGGCTCCTTGCCTAAATGTTAATTAACCACAGCCCAACATTAACGGCTGATTTATCGATTGCAAACGCCAATTTTCCAAACCTGCTGTGGCCTGGGCGGGACTACGCTTGGCTCCATGCACTGCATGGACGCACCCGTCTCTTAGATTCTGGTCGTGATTTGATTTCCGGGCCCGCCTGATTGGATTACAAGGCTGACATGCATGCTCAATCTGCAGGAGTCGTCTCTATTTGTCCAAAGGCGTGCGCACCCACCTTCAAGCATGTGCACCAGTACAGTACTGGAAATGGCCACAACGTATACAAGGCGGAAGGAAGTCGTTTGTAGCACTGTGGCTGGAAGGTCTCACGGGGCTTCTACGCCATGAATAATTCCAACCGGCAGGCTCAGTCGGTCACTTCAGATATACGCACAGGACTGGATGGATGCACGTCAGCTGCAGTTTTATGTGAAGAATCCAGAGAAACCCTCAATGGGTTTGTGCTTTTTCCAGCTGCTGCTTTTATTTCAGCTCACATTTACTGGGCAGCGTTGTTACCGTTGACCTCCCGCCACCGGCGAGGTCGCCACTGACTTGATTCTTGGCTGCTTGTTGCTTGGAAACAGAGCAACAAGAGCATCTAAGCAGTTTCACATCCTCCTGCACCATTCTTGCAACAAAAAACCCCCACAACTAATTAAGTCACTGCTTTCTAGAGAAGTCATTGGGCTCAACAAGTGATGAGACAGTAAAGGGTTGTCCAGACACACAGAAACCTCCAGTAGGTGGCGATGCCACTTCGTAAAGAAACCCGTCAATGGGTTGTTCTGGAGGAAACGCAATAAAACCCAACGCCAAATGAGATGGTGGATAAACACGCTGGGTTTTAGCCACTGCCGCTCCGACAGACGTAATCAATGCACACCATGCATGTCCTGTTTTGCAGGGTTGGTTTTGAAAAAAATGTATTCATGGTGTGGTATGGGCCGCGCAGTGTTTGAGTGGGTAGCACATTGGCCTCACAGTCAGGAAGTTCAGGGTTCGAATTCCTGTTGGGCATCTCTGTGCGGAGTTTGCATGTTCTCCCGTGCGTGTGTTTTCTCCGCGTACTCCGGTTTCCTCCCACATTCCAAAAACATGCATGTTAGGTTAATTGGCGACTCTAAATTGTCCATCGGTATGAATGTGAGTGTGAATGTTTGTTTGTCTGTATGTGCCCTGCGATTGACTGGCGACCAGTCCAGGGCGTACCCCGCCTCTCTCGCCCAAAGTCTGCTGGGATAGGCTCCAGCATACCCGCGACCCTAATGAGGATAAGCGGCATAGAAAATGAATGAATGGTGTGGTATGTAGGGGAAATATGTGGTATATGTGGAATATGTGAATTGTGAGGCCCGTGGCTCCGACGATGAGCAAACAATACAAAGTAGCCATCATTGAGACTTTTCTTTTACTGTAGGTGTCAAAACCACTCGGTTGGTCCCACAGTTCTACACACCTCCATTTTTCTTCATGCAGAAGCAGATTCTCCACATGAAAGGATTACCTCGTTTTCCACAATACCTGTCGCTTTCTCACATTTCCAGAGATGCCGTGAGTGTAAAAGCACTCAATCCCCTCATTGTTCCACTGCAGGACATGCATATTCATGTCATACGCAGACCTGTGTGCACACGTGCTACACCCACTGCAGGAAGGAGCGCGGCGTCGCCACGCATAACCTGCATTCATCAACTCTAAGATCTTAATGAGCTGATATCAACATGCGGATCGTGGCGCTGACAACAAACAAAGGACGGGGAGGTGCAAGATCTAAGGGACCTCAAATGAACATTCACTGACGAGAAGTATCCTGTAGGGTAAGGTTGTTTTGTGAGAAGGCATGCGGGAGCACAGCTGATTGAGTTCGGTGTGGAGTGACTGACTGAGAGTGCGTGATAACGGGTGAAACATCACACTTCTGTTTCAGACTTCCCTTTTCCTGTCTCCTGGGAAACGCGGCCGTCCTGGAGCCTGATGATGATTTGGTTGTCCATCAGTCACTTTGTCTAGTCAACGTAACTTTTACTGCGCACAAAAGGTTTGTGGCTCTGACCTTGTGGAGCTGGAGTTGTTCAGATTCAGACTAATCTATTTATGGCGAGTAACGCTCTGCCCAAATGCAAATTTAATATTTGGTCATTTAGCTACAGCCGTCTATCTGGGAAATGTGGTTAGGGTTACGTTGCAATTGGGTCAACTCTCTAGGGAAAGTTTGTTTTTGAAGTGAACCCATGGAAATGGGCCAAATTACCTTAAAAAGGCAGCTTCAAACTAAAATGCTTCACAGTAGGGATGGGATTCAATTCCGATCTATACACACAGGACAGATGTGATTCAAAAAGATTTGATACGATTCAATTTTATGCTTAATGTTTGATGCAGAAATTAATCTTACATGATAAAACTGGCCTCTATTGGTCTGGCTGGTCAAGCTTTGCACCCTTCTTGAAATTAATCCAAAGACGTTCCAAACTTTGGCGTTCAAATGTCAGCTTGCTCGGAGCGCTCCCAAGCCGAAAGGTTAACATACTTTCCTCTGTTGGTCTGGCTAGTCAAGTCTTGCACCCTTCTTGAAATTAACCCACAACGTTCCAAACTTTGGCGGGCAGCCACGTTAGTCAGCCGAACAAGTTGACTCTGCTAGCTGGAGCTCCATGAGCTAACTCCACTGCAGTCATGGTAAGATATGGAACATGCCCAACAATTCTTTCTCTGACAGACCACTCTCTCGCCTTGTTCATACAACACTAATGATGTGTGATGATGTCACGCTTAGAGGAATTTAAGCCAAAAAAAACGGCCACAAGGTGGCAGAAGTGCTTGTAAAAACATGCCAGAGTAAGGAGGAAGTGGAAGCGTTTTTAGGGTTTTTAAGAAGGAAATTTAACACATGCACACACAAGCATAGCACGTTATTGTTGTAATATTTACACTGTCAAAACAACAACTATTTGTGTCAAGGCGAAAGTTCTGCTTGAGATCTGTCTTTTCAAAAAAGCTGGTTTTCTAGTCTAATCTAGTTTTTTTTTTTAGTCTGCAACTGATATTTGCCTGAAACTTACCTACGTTCTGCTGCTGATTAGTAAATTACGGAAAAGGGTAGAGACAAACTTTTTTTTTCTGTTGAAAGTTGAGAGTCTGATCGCTCTTTTGGTATGTTCCATGTTTATGTAGCCATAGACGACAATATTCTGTCTGCCTTGAAAGATCAGTCAAAATGGTCTAAGATGGCCACTACTGGAATGGGGATGTTTTTTTTAAACATGGCTGGGCGTGACTGAGATAAAGTAGGTGACTTAGGTCATTTTTTTTCTTGATAAGCATGGATTTGCTACGGATTTCCCGGATGACATTTAAAGGACTATACACAAATTGAGCTAAACATGCAAAAAACATGCGCACGTCAGCCGCAGCCAGGAAAAGTAGCATTTAAAATATCAGGAAAAGTGTTGACAAGCTGCGCTACGCATTACATCCACCCGAGAGAAATGGTTTTTGATTGTGATTCGGGCCCACACGGATGCTGAAGCACCTTGAAGAGAGAGGCGGGATTGACAGGCTCCATTGTGGGCGCATTTGCATGCGTTGTCACGGTGATCTCACGCAACTTAACCTGTATCCTCTCCACGGTGGCGCTGATGAGATGGAACGCTACTAAACGACACCTGTTTGAGGAGCGACTCTCCGGGGAATTCTCTCTCTCTTCCTCTCTCTTGTCTCTTCCCGCTCGGCACGTGCTTTCATCTCCGCTGTTCGCTTTGAGAAGGCGGCAATTAGACTTTTAGCGGCCTTGACAAAACACTTTGCATTTATATTTGGTGTGTGTGTTCTCA
Organism: Oostethus manadensis; assembly: GCA_024372805.1. NCBI lineage: Eukaryota > Metazoa > Chordata > Actinopteri > Syngnathiformes > Syngnathidae > Oostethus > Oostethus manadensis. Next base: position 3,339,514 of record QODF01000025.1, read on the forward strand.
AGTACTAAACGCCAATCTTAAAAGCAGCAGTCACTCTTGTTGTGTATAAGAGGATTTTTTATGCCTCCTAAAGTCAGGCAGCTTTTTCTCCAGCAAACCACAGTAAGAGCCATTATCCACAAATTGGCAAACCTTGGAATGGTGGTAAACCTTCCCAGGAATGGCCGGCCAACAAAAATGAACCCCAAGATTGCAGTGGCGACACATCCGAGAGGTCACAAAAGACCCCACAACAACATCCAAAGAAGTGCAGGCCTTGCGTGCCTCAGTTAAGGTCAGTGTTATGGGTCATGACTCCACCATAAGAGAGACGCTGGGCAAAAAGGGCCTGCATGGCAGAGTTCCAAAACCACTGCTGAACAAAAACAACATTAAGGCTCGTCTCAATTTTGCCAGAAAACCTCTTGATGATCCCCAAAACCTTTGTTCTGACGAGGCAAAAGTTGAACTTTTTGGAAGGTGTGTGTCCCATTACATATGTCATAAAAGTAATGCTGCATTTCAGAAAAATAACATCGCAACAGTAAAATATGGTGGCGGTAGTGTGATGGTCTGGGGCTATCGATCCGCATATCACTACTCGTCTGATAGATGACGAAATGATGGTGTGACGTTTGAGGGACTTTTAACCTTAGTTGCCTATATCGAAAAGGGTATCGGTCAAAAACCAGTCGAGTTCTTGCTCTGACCTCGTGCAAAACGTTCCAGGAAGTTAATTGAAGAGCTGTGACGAGTGGATTTGTGACAGGAAAGCTCTAAGGGTAACAAAGAGTCACTTTCTTTGTGAACAAGATGCACAAACGAACTCTAAAGTGGACTTGAAGTAACTGAATCACCCTCACCTCTTCACCATATGGCCTGATTTGGGGCGTTCGCATCATTCTCATTCCGGAACATTCATGAGCAGTCATGAATATGCAAATCCAACTGTCTCCGTGTCCATTAAGCATGCAACCTCCTGCTGGGGGGTGTCATCGGTGTCAGGGGGTTCTGGGGCGGGTTGGGGGGAAAAGACAGTAACACAATAAGAGCCGACGCCCTAGCGGTGGCTGGGACGACGTGTGTGAACCTTTACCAGATGCTGGTGTGTATTTATGACGATGACACCACAAGGACCTCTATGAAACCTCATTTAGAAGGCCGCCGATGACCTCAGCTGGTGTACGATGCATTTAAATGTGTGCTGTTCATGCAAATAAACATCAAACTGCAGAAAATAAACAAGAACGCTGATGAATAAGGGTGCAGTTGCTGTTTTCAATCCTCTTGTAAGACCTTGTACAAAATTCTGGAGCAAGAGCAATGACCATTCCACAATCTATTCCCCTAATTCATTCATTTAACCGCCGAGTCTCTTTTTGTTGACCATCGAAACAAACTGTGGCTGTAGGCATCCCCTCTTGATGCTTTAAAATATATATATATTATTGTACACCCAGCAGCGTTATCTACCTCTGCATCCACTTTAAAATGTTATGACTACTCTGCTGCTGTGGTACTGGTGCTGAGTTGTTGTTGCTTACAATGAACTCATCGGTGGTATTAACGTTACTGGTATTACAACATTGGTTGTGCAACAATATAGTTATAAAATGGCCAAATGTGGTCTAAGAGAGCTATTTTTTCTTCATTTAAAAAAAAATAAAAATTAAGTTCATCTGTATATGTGATTTAATCCTCTGAGGCCTTTTGTTTTACGAAGGTCTGTAGAGGACAAAAATATCTGCTCCTATTTTGCTCAACTTATATATCTCTCAACTTCAGTTCTAATCAAAAATACCAATTGTATTTCTTTTTTTTAACTCCCTAATTTGATTCAATGATGAGACTGTCTTTGCTACAAAAATAACATGTTTATATTGTCTAATTGTAATGCGGTGAAAAATGGTGCTTTTAATGGAAGTCAATTGGACTTTTCTGTCTTCTCTGAAACTCAAAGGGTAGGAAATTTTAAATTTGAGACTGCAAAAAAATATACATCAAATTTTCTACTAATCGTATGTGTAAGTAACTCATTCAATCTCAGCCATTTTTCAAAAGACAACCCCTCCAGTATGAACCATTTTGGCTGATCTTTCACGGCACACAGAATATTATGTTCTATGGCAATATACAAGTGGAACCTACCAAAAGAAAAAGTTTGTTTGTACCTCATTCCATTCTTTAGTAATAAAGACTAAAAAACGACTTTTTCTGAGAAGATGCATTTCCAGCATAACTTTCACTTTGACACATTGTTTTTTGCTTTTGTAACGGCCGCCGAAATATGTAATCAACTCTTCCACAACAAAGAGTTGGTACACATCAAAATAACAATTTATGCACAAATATAACACTGTTTACAATTTTAACATTTGAGTGTGAATGTATGTGTTAAAATTTCTGTACACGCTACACTCCTCCGCGCTCTTCCACTTCCTCTTTGCTGTAGAGTGTGTTTTTACATGCACATGTCTGCTGAGCTCTTATCAAATGCACTTCTGCCACCTTGTGGCCGTGTTTATGGCTTAAAATTGCTTTAAAAGTAACATCTTTTAGTGGGCTGTTGAATAATCACCATTTTTTGCCTCATGTGCATAAAAATTGGGCGTTTAAGGTTTAAAAATGTAAAAGTTAGAAAAAATAGTGATCTGTTATGTTTTATAGAAGGTTTGGGAGTAGACCTTTTTTTTTTGACCACCAGGGACCTCAAAAGGTAGGAAATTTGGTTCACCTAGCAGCAAATTTGAGTGTTATGATTTTAAAGCCTCCTCCCCTGATCCGTGTTTTGGTGGAGGAGTTTCCTTGTCCTAATGATCCTAGAAGCTAGGTTGTCGGGGGCTGTCATACCCCTGGTAGGGTCACCCATGACAAACAGGTCCTAGTGAAGGAACCAGACAGCAGTTCAGAATACCCACCCTTTTTGGAGTCCTTAGAGGAAGTACTAGAGAGTGCTCCCTCGGGGGATTCCCTTGTTCTACTGGGTGACTTCAATGCTCATGTTGGCTGCAACAGTGAGACCTGGAGAGGTGTGATTGGGAGGAACGGCCACTCTGATCTTAGCCCAAGCGGTGTTTTGTTATTCGACATCTGTGCTCGTCATGGATTGTCCATAACAAACACCATGTTCAAGCATAAGGGTGTCCACATGTGCACTTGGCACCAGGACACCCTGGGCAGCAGTTTGATGATTGACTTTGTGGTTGTGTCGTTGGACTTGCGGCCACATGTTTTGGACACTCGGATGAAGAGAGGGGCGGAGCTGTCAATCACCACCTGGTGGTTAGTTGGTTCCGATGGTGGGGGAGGATGCCGGTCAGACCTGGCAGACCCAAACGCATTGTGAGGGTCTGCTGGGAACGTCTGACAGAGTCCCCTGTCAGAGGGAGTTTCAACTCCCACCTGCGGGAGAGCTTTGACCAAGTTCTGAAGGAGATAGCGGACATTGAATCCGAGTGGGCGATGTTTCGTGCCTCTATTGTCGATGCGGCTGATCGGAGCTGTGGCCGTAAGGTGGTCGGTGCCTGTCGTGGCGGTAATCCCAGAACCCGTTGGTGGACACCCGCGGTGAGGGATGCCGTCAAGCTGAAGAAAGAGTCCTATCAGGCCGTTTTGGCCCATGGCACTCTGGAGGCAGCTGACAGGTACCGGCAGGCTAAGCGGTCTGCGACTCTGGCAGTCACTGAGGCAAAAACTCGGACATGTTCAGAGAGGCCATGGAAAACGACTTCTGGATGGCTTCAAAGAGATTGTGGTCCACCATCCGCCGTCTCAGGAGCGGGAAGCAGTGCGCAGTCAACACCGTGTATGGTGGGGACGGTGTGCTGATGACCTCGACTCGAGATGTTGTGGACCGGTGGAGAAAATACTTTGAAGACCTCCTCAATCCCACTGACACGTCTTCCAACATGGAAGCAGTGTCTGGGGACTCTGAGGAGGGTTCCTCTATCTCTGGGGCTGAGGTTACCAAGGTGGTCAAAAACCTCCTTGGTGGCAAGGCCCTGGGGGTAGATGAGGTCCGCCCGGAGTTCCTTAAAGCCCTGTATGCTCTGGGCATGTCTTGGTTGACATGACTCTCTGCAGCATTGCATGGACATCAGGGGTCAGTGCCCCTGGACTAGCAGACCGGGGTGGTGGTCCCGCTTTTCAAGAAGGGGGACCGGAGCGTGTGTTCTAACTATCGTGGGATCACACTCCTCAGCCTTCCCGTAAGGTCTACTCAGAGGTTCGGGAGAGGAGGATCCACCGGATAGCCGAATCTCGGATTCAGGAGGAGCAGTGTGGTTTTTGTCCTGGTCGTGGAACTGTGGACCAGCTCTATACTTCCGGCAGCCTCCTTGAGGGTGCATGGGAGTTTGCCCCAACCAGTCTACATATGTTTTGTGGACTTGGAGAAGGCATTCGACCATGTTCCTCGGGGAATGCTGTGGGGAGTGCTCCGGGAATATGGGTATCGAACCACCTAATCCAGGCGCTTCGTTCCCTGTATGACTGGTGTCAGAGTTTGGTTCGCATTGCCCACAAAAAGTCGGACCCATTTCCAGAGAGAGTTGGACTCCGCCAGGGCTGCCCTTTGTCACCGATTCTGTTCATTACTTTCATGGACAGAATTTCTAGACGCAACCAGGGCGTTGAGGGGTTTCAGTTTGGTGGCCACAGGATTCGGTCTCTGCTTTTTGCAGATGACGTGGTCCTGCTGGCTTCATCGAGCAGTGACCTTGAACTCTCACTGGATTGGTTCGCAGCTGAGTGCGAAGCAGCTGGGATGAGAATCAGCACCTCCAAATCTGAGTCCATGGTTTTCGCCCGGAAAAGGGTGGAGTGCCATCTCCGGGTCGGACATTAAGTCCTGCCTCAAGTGGAGAAGTTTAAATACCTCGGGGTCTTGTTTACGAGTGAGGGAAGGATGGAACGTGGGATGGACAGGCGGATTGGTGCAGCGTCTGCAGTGATGCGGACTCTGCACCGGTCTGTCGTGGTGAACAGAGACCAAACTGGTGAACTGAGCCGAAAGGCAAAGGCAAAGCTCTCAATTTACCAGTCGATCTACGTTCCTACCCTCACCTATGGTCATAAGCTTTGGGTAGTGACCGAAAGGACAAGATCGCGGCTACAAGCGGCCGAAATGAGTTTTCTCCGCAGGGTGGCTGGGCTCTGCCTTAGAGATAGGGTGAGAAGCACTGTCATCCGGGAGAGACTAGGAATAGAACCGCTGCTCCTCCGCTTTGAGAGGAGCCAGATGAGGTGGCTCTGGCATCTGGTTAGGATGCCTCCCGGACGCCTCCCTGGTGAGGTATTCAGTGCACGTCCAACCGGTAGGAAGCCTCTGGGAAGACCCAGGACAAGCTGGAGAGACTATGTCTTTCAGCTGGCCTGGGAACGCCTCGGCATCCGCCGGGAAGAGGTGTATTAAGTAGCCGAGGAGAGGGACATCTGGGCTTCCCTCCTTAGGCTGATGCCCCCGCGACTTGACCTTGGATAAGTGGAAGAAAATGGATGGATGGATGGATGATATTAAAGGAAAAAAACTAAGAAAACTCATGCCATATAGGGTAAAATAACAGAATAAACAAACAAACATGAACCTACAATAACAAGGGGACCCCAGAGGTTTAAAAGCATTTCCAGTATGCATTAATTTTTCAATGTCAAGGCTCGTTTTCTTTTTTGTCATCCAATTGGACATGTCTGAACCATCTCAGTCTGGCCTCTCTGTCTTCATCTCCAAAACCTGCTGTCCCTCTGATGTGCTCATTCCTGATCCAGTCCATCCTGGTCACACCCAAATATATATACGTATCATGTCCCTCATATAGAGAGTTGTGTCAGGAAGGGCATCCGACGTAAAACTTTTGCCAAATCAAAAAATGCAACTCAAACAGAACAAAATGATTGGCTGTGGCGACCCCTGACGGGATAAGCAGAAGAAGAAGATTAATTGATTCAATGGCCAGTACTGGGAATGCTTTGTTGGGTATTGTTGTGTTTCACCTGACAAATAAGTGCTACCCACGGCTCTGTGTTGCTATGGGAACCAACCGTAGATGCCAATCAAACAGGATGACTGCAGGACTATGTGAAGGTGCTACACAGGTGACATTTCTACCTGAGAGACTCTGCATGAGCCTCCTCGTATCAGCCTTCACAGCTGTCTAATTGTCTTTACCTCCTTATGAATAGCAGGCAGGCTAGTGTGCGTGTGTGTGTGTGCGTGTGTGTGCGTGTGTGTGTGTGTGTGTGTGTGTGTGTGTGTGTGGTGTCTATCCCCATCATCCTGAAGCCATCACCTGGGCTGATTCTCCGCTGCATTACGTAGTGTGTCTTTCATTGTGCTCCCGCTTTCGTCGCCAATTTGTCGCTCGGTAGGGGAGCTCGGGAGGGAGTCGCTTCCTGTCTGCGTTGGTTGTCATTTGGCGTTGTTCAAAGTTGAAAGAAAATCGAGTCGAGTCTAAATGTGCCTCGTCATGCACACACACATGAAATGAGGAGGCAGATGGTGGAATACGGCGTCTGGTGAAGCACGCGCCCTGTCCGTGTTGTCTTTCGGCGTAAAGGTGCAGCTAATGATGCTTAAGCGCTAAAGAAAACGACATAAATCACAATCTATGCACGTTTGCCGAGCGGCCGTCCGTTTTGTTAGCGACACAGGAAAAAGTGTGTGTGTGTGCGCCACAGTTGTATCCGGTCTGTTCAAGGAGGATCACACGGACAAACCACAGGAGCTTATTGATTGTGTGCTGTCCTATATCCTCCCCCGGGGATGAGACCCACTCCACACGCCGGGCCTGCGGCGTGTGTTTGTAATACAGCCACACCGGTGCTATAATATGCTGTTTGTGATTCCCTCGGGACGGAATGAGAAGCCTGAGATTATCCCCGACCCGTCTCACGTCAGCCGAGCCGAGTCATCAGTCACTTCTGTCACTTTGTGTCTTTGGAAAGCAGTGTGTGTGTATGGGTCTTTCTAGGCTCACACGTGGCCATGATTGTTTCTGGATTGACATGTTGAAATTTTTTTTCCCGCCCGCTGAGTACACAATTTAAGAGTTCCTGCATTGATGCTTTTCTGCAAGTAGGGACTTGAATTTAGAGTTTGGTCCAGCTCTGACAGATTTGTGTTTTGTGACGAGTGATCAAACTTTGCCACCGTTTACCACCTGTCCCACGAGAAATACGTCTCTCAAAGACAGCTCATGTAGTGCCCTATGATTATTTCCCAAATTCACTTATTTCTGTTTTAATTTTTTTAGTATTACAGGATTTTTGGAATTAATACAGCTTCTGCTTGGACTGGTTGGGGTGTGGAAGAATCTCACGTATCACTCATTGGAACGAGTGACACCGGGTGGATTGCAAGGTTTATAGTGGGGTTTTTTTCTGTGAAATATCCCATGTCCCGAGTTTACTCCATGTACTGTACCGTACTGTTCAAAATAACAGCAGTCCAATGTGACTAACCAGATTAAGTACTGTTATAGGTATATTTTTATTGCTACATGTCGTTACCAGTAGGTGCAGTAGATACTCAGAAAACAAACCCAGCATTCATGATACACACGATCTTAAGGCTGTGCAATTGGGCAATTAGTTGAAAGGGGTGTGTGTGTGTGTGTGTGTGTGTCTGCCTATGACTTTGACTCAAAACTATTTTGTACAAACTTTTTTGTATGTAGGATTTGCCAATCCTGTAAATGACTAAACTAATATTTATTTTTTTATAAGTGCTTCACATCTGTGTGGCATGGACTCAACCAATTTGTGGCTCCTTTCAGCTGTTATTCCCCTCCAACATTCTTTAACAACATTCCACAATTCATAAATATTTCTTGGTTTTGCTTCAGAAACCCACAAGTTTTCCATTGGATTAGGGATTGGGAATTAGGCTGGCCGCTCCAGAACATTCATTTTGTTGGTTTGAAACCAAGATTGCGCTGGTTTACTAGTGTGTTTGGGGTGATTGTCTTGTTGAAACAGCCATTTCAAGGGCATGACCTCTTCAGCATAGGGCAACATGACCTCTTCAAGTATTTTGACATATGCAAATATATACCCAAAACCTATCCATGATTCCTGCTATGGGATAAATAGGCCCAACAGCATAGTGGGAGAAACATGCCCTTATCATGATGCTTCACTGTCTTCACTGTGTACCGTGGCTTGAATTCAGAGTTTGGAGGTCGTCTCACAAACTGTCTGCTGCCCAAAAAGAACAATTGTATTTTAATCAGTCCACAAAATGTTCCTTCATTTTTCTTTATGCCAGGCAAATTGTAACATTCATTTTTGTTTTTACAGAGGGACTTTGCAGGGATTCTTGTAAATTGATTAGCTTCACTCTGACATCTTCTAACCGTCACAGTACTTACAGGTAACTCCAGACTGTCTTTGATCATCCTGCAGCTGATCATTGGCTGAGCCTTTGCCATTCTGGGTATTCTTCCATCCATTTTGTTTATCCATTTAGCTGTCTTCCGTTTTCTGCCACATGTCTCTGGGTTTGCTCTCTGTTTTAAGGCATTGGAGATCATTTTAGCTGAACAGCCAAAAGATTTTGGCACCTCTTAATAAGTTTTGCCCTCTCCGTTTAACTTTTTAATCAAAGTACACTTCTCTGCTGAACAATGTCTTGAAAGACCCATTTCCCTCAGGCTTTCAAACTGAAATGCATGTTCAACAAGTGCTGCTTTCATCCTTAAATAGGGACCACCTAATTTACCCGTTTCTTTCACTAAATTGATCACTGATTGATTCCCACCCTGCTATTTTTTAACACACCCCTTTCAACTAATTTCCCAATTGCACAGACTTACGTGCTTATCATGAATGGTGAGTCTTGTTTTTTTTCTGAGCATCTACTGCACCATCTGGTAACTTGTTTACCATGTAGCAATAAAAATATACTAATAACAGTACTTCATCTGGTTAGTCACAATGGACTGCTATTATTTTGAACAGTACTGTACAGTACATGGAGTAAATAGGCCAAACTCAGGACATGGGATATTTACACAGAAGAAAAAACACTGTAAACCTTGCAATCCAACCGGTGTCACTTGTTCCAATGAGTCATATGTGAGATTCTTTCACACCCCAACCAGTCCAAGCAGAAGCAATAGTGTAATAGTAGTAATAATTAGTAATAAGTAGCAGTAATTACAAACATCCTGGAATTCTAAAAAAATTTAAACAGAAAAAAGTGAATTTGGGAAATAATTATCAGGCACCACATACATACATTATTTTGAACAGTACTGGATGTCAAGAGGGTGCCATTTTATTTCTCGCCTTTTTTGATTGCTTGGTCAAACATGCTGAAATGATGAAACTTGTGGATCAGTCCAGACCAAAAAGCAGGCGACTTAACTGTAAATGATTTAGCCCTGATGGCAAGGTCCTCTACCTTTTTTAGAACTCTAAGTCGTTTTCCCAAAAACTTGAAAATATGACCATTCAGACCATTATTTTTATAGGGTGACAATTTTATAATCCGGAATTTACGGCTTTCTTTAATCTTCTGATTGGCTGATTTCAATTAGGTTTTCTAGCACCACTGCCTAAACTTTGGCACGTATGTTGGCATATTTATTATGATTATGTTTATATGTAAAATTCACAGCAACAAATCCCACTTTTAGTGTACTCTTTCCCTTCTTCAGCCACTGTTTATCCTTGAGGGGACCATGACTGATAGGTCGTAGCCCTCATCCAATCAGGTAAAGAGTCAGAGGTCATGGCTTTTCACTGCAGTGCGACTGTTTGGTTGTGCTGAAATTTGCTCATTGATGTGGATTTGTCATCAAGCCAAAGGAGTGATTTATCGAGCCGGGCTGGAGGGGAAAATGTGGAGTGCCTGATTGTTAGCTGAAGCTTTGAGGGCCAAGGAGCAACCGACTGTGTCCGTGCTTCCGTATCCTTGACACGCTGTAACAACACGGCACTTCCAAATATATTGATTTTTAAGGTCATGGGTTCACGGCGTAAATTGGCATTTTGCATGTCAAACTTGCTGCTATTTGGCCACCTACTGTGTTTACATCCCCCTTTTTTTAAAAGCAAGAGCTCCCCTTATACTAGTCCCGCATCCTAATTGAGTCCCTCAATAAATAAGGATGGCATTTGGTGTGAATATGACTTCCCACATTTCCAGCTTGTTTTCTAGCATCACGGCTAAATTGCCAGGAATCAAATTGGGGTCTCGGCCCTGGGAAACGTGGGACACGCGTTGGATCACTGCTTCATTATAGATCTCATTTTCGCTATCTAATGCAGCAGCGCACGTAATTTCCCTAACCAAAGAAAAAAAAAATCCAAAAAGGATATGTTAGTTTTATTAGGCTCCGGGCTCAGATGTGCGCCGATTCGCTGGAAGGTCAAACCTCAGAGAGGAAATGGAACTAAAGATTATAATTCAATCTCAAGTGTGTAGTAATAAAAGACCAAATGAAAAGATGATAGACTAATTGTATCGCAACAAGGGGTCGTCTTTTAGTGGGAGAGCACTTACCCAGGCATATGATGAAAAGGAGACGTAATGGATGGGGAGAAGAGGGAGAGGCCATGTCCACACAAACATTGCATTCCTGGAATAATGTACATTTACTTCCATAGAGTGTGGAGACAAACTGTAGTATTTAAAATAATGCATATTGAAGCAAAGTGGAGAGTGGCTGACAGCAGCTCCTGTGTGATTATTCACTGCATGTGTGCTCTGCTTGGTCATCAAGCGATTGAAGTGCGCCTCTCCTTAACCATCAGCAGCGGGAGGACATTCGTATTCCACACTGGTCTCTTGGTGTCAGTAACGTTACACTGATGAGTAGCCACCAGGAAGTATGTCGTCGAGGGTAGTGTGTGTCTCATTCTTATCTTTATCTCTAAGATGTCTTTTTTTGTATTATGTCCACTACATTGAGTAAAACAAGTGTAAAGGTGAATCTAGGGGTGTTATATCAGGTCTACAGGGCTCTAATGTTAAAACCTGTATTTAGAAAGTCATAAACAGATTTTCTATGCTCTAACTACTAATATTGAATCCTACGTTGTGGAAATTCACTTATCGCAGTCAAGTCTGGAACCAATGAACTGTGATAAACGGGGGACGACTGTAATCGAAAAATGTATTTTCTGTCTTCAAACTAATGATGAAGTTGTTCCCCTTGCCCTAAAATTCGAATGCCTTAGTCTCATCTGATTGTTGTTTAGGTCTGAGTTGCTAACAACCAACCAGACATGGTATCCTCCCCTTGTCTCACGTCATTTTCTCTTTTTGCCGTTTCAGTTACTTCCTGCCTTGAATTACTAAATGTCATGGTGCTGTTGTTTTAAAACCTCCAAGAACCAGAAAGTAGCTACCTATGTTTTCTTTAAATGTCTCTTTTTGCCATGTCAGGTCTGATGGGCACCGTCTTCCTTGCATGGAAATCTTTAAAAAATCGGGAATCTGTGCAACCTTGTCGCATTTCCCAACAATGACTTTCTTTAAGCTTCTGATTGGCTGAAATCGTGCCACCTGGCATCTACCTCACGTTGGATGACCTGGTGATGCTACTTTACACTTTGGATGTAACACTCACCTTACGTTGAATATTTATCAACTTTTCCACAGAATGTTTATTTTTAGCCTGTGGTTGGTGTATCTCCCCCGGGCTAATCATTGCTAATGTGCTAGCCGCATGCGAGGTGTTTTTTTTTAGCAGAAAGTGCCTTCCAAGAGGAAAAGCAACACCACTTGAATTTGCACCTTGTCTTTACGCGACGGTGTAGAGAAAATAGCGTTAACATGCTTTAAAAAAACCTCCAGGGGCGCGGAAACAAACAAATGTCAGGTATGATTACGCTCATTTTTTTAGGAGACACAAAAGGGTGAGAAGAATGAGAAGATGATGGCATCATCAGAAGCGAGTGTGTTGGTTGTGTACTGCTGTCTCGTTGTGAGGATGCTATGCACAGATTGAACCCGACGGTGGTTTCACATGGGGTCCAGCTGCATAAATAGATATGTGCAGCCAATTCTGTGTAACAAAAAAGACAATTTGGTTCCTAATATGGGGGATTGGGCCTTTGTGACCCTCCCTGTAAAGAGACCTAAAATCCCTGCTGGGACTTCTTGGCGGTTGGATCTCCATGCATGAATAAGAGCTGCTTCATGAATATTATCAGACATCCACTTACTGATGCTATTGTCTGTGCACGCCTGTCTTGGTACGCTCCATTTTCTTTATTTCCTTTTTATATACCTCCTACAGGAATGCAGGCTTGGTCTCACACCGTTCAATACCTGGATGGATTGGGTGTTGGGTCATGCTGTGAGGAGGTCAAAGACTGAAGTGAGTACCGTCTACCAACATTGATTTTGCCGATGATGCTATAATCTTTGCAGAGTTCTTATTGTTGCCCTCAATAACCTTTCTTGGGAAACATAGTGTCTTGGTCTTTTTTGTTAAAGACCAAAATCTGACTAATTTGGCCCTTTGGTTGATACAAGCCTTCCCGATAAAGATCCATGGTTTTAGAGTCCTGAATCTCCCAGGCATGTGTGAGACTGGACATTAGCCAGAGACCTAACATAAAGCTAGCACTCCTTTGGTACCAAGTCCCTGAGGAAAATCCTCTTCACCGTTGAGTGTTATAAACAACTGTTACAGTATTTTGGTCCAGCGTACAGAACCCTGCTGGATCTGCTGGATTCTTCCTCCTTTATGTGATTCCCAACATGGAGAACCTTTCTTGGAAGTCTTGGACTCCTTGTGTCCTGGTTAAAGACCAAAAGGTCCCATTCCTAAGGACAGGGGGGTGCCAACCATGTTGAACTTATGGGTACGCATCCAGATCTTGTTTGTACTTTAGTTGCAGGAACTGGCAGAAGATGACATGAACAATAACAATGTGACCTTAGACATTTTCTATAATGTATATGAGGAATTGTCTTTCCACCAAGATGGCATATCCACACATGTTGCAATATCCTGACCCACAGAACCCGGCAGGTTTGTTCTGCTCTGAGTCTCGATATGGAAAATTAGTCTTGGGAATCAGAATGTCTTGGACAGAGCATGTTGGTTAAAGCCCAAAATGTTCTCTGCACGAAACACATCCCTGAGGAGCAGTGGGGCAGAAACCAGTGCCTGGGACCATTTCCCCAGAGCAACCCGGTCTTGATTTATGGCTACAAGACCTGGAAATTAACCAGCAACCTTAGCTTTTAGACTGGACTCATTTGCTATCAAGTCTCTGAGGAAAATCCGTCTGAACTGATGGGATGACTTTGCATCAGTCAACTTCTTGACAAGATCCAAATGGATGTCACACCGCCTTTCTGCTGGGGTCTGTGATTGGTGGTCGGGACCCAGTAGGCGCCCACAAGACCCGTGGATGAGACTGTGTGTCCTCCAAGGCGGTCATCGGGGTGAATCTTCTGGCTTTTAGGTTCATGGTCATTGCTTACCCCCCTAAAAGCTCAACCTAATCAGTCCTTTGTGATGTTTTTACATTTCATGTTTTTATCCAGTTGTCCTTAAACTTATGTTAGTATCATTTTGCATGGATTCCCATTCTTAGTCTCAATGCATCTACAGTATGTTTGTGTGTTTCTCTACCTGCCCAGGCTTGGGATTAAATGTCACTCTTGAAGATTGATGTTCTCTCTGATATAACGCCACAGCGGGAATGGATCCTCGGCACAGATACACGGACAGGAATACGCTCTTGAATGAATTTTTTTCACCATCCTTCTGTGGAAGTGAAAGAAAACTGTTGTTGCGTTGTAATAAACTCGGGATGAAAATCTCGCCAGCGTGCATGAGCGGAGAAGGGCAGGAGGTTAAATGTTTCCGTTTTGAGCACATGGTGGGGTCTGCATGCCGGTAATATGCCGGCTGGGCGCCGCAGTAAAGGGCCAAGCGTGGACTCTTTGGCTAAAGTGGGTGGCTTGAAGGAGTTTGTGCTTGTGAACGTACAGAAAAAAAACAGCATAATGAGCAAGGAACAATACGTATATCTCTCCTCTCGACCGGCAGGATCCCAGTGGAGAACAATTTATTTCAGATTCTCACCGGTTGACCTCACCATTGCTGGCTTGGACGAGTTTTCTCTATGACTGCACACATACGTTTGGCACGTACGTCTGTGGGCAATGGCAAGAAACAGCAATTTTGTAGAATAACAGTAAGAACTTTATGCAAACATCTTTTCCCCCGCTATAGTTTTCCTATATGTTGCTAAACCCAACGTGGTTCTCAGGATGAATGGGTAGATGTGTTTGGGACAGTGTACGGTGTTGGAGTTGACCAGAATAAAATTACTAAAGTCTCTGGGACTCTCTCATAACATAGGTGTGGCGCATACTTACCCTAAAATTTTACATTTATTTAATCACCACCATTATGGGTTGTTTTTCACAGCCCTAATTGTACACCATTTTAGTTGTAAATTGGCCTACTTTTTTGTCCCGTCAACATCAAAATAGAAGCAAAGTATACTGTAAGTATTAGGGCTGTCAATACAAATATTAAATTGCAATTAATCAAATTCTGTCCATAGTTAACTCATAATTAATCACTAGAAGTTTTTATCCATAAGTAGGGATGTCAATCTCTTCGTGGTAAATGATTTGATACCCGTCTACATACACGAGTTAAGATACGATTAAAAAAGGATAGATGTTAATCTTACATTCCAAAATATATAAGCCAATTGTATAAAAGTGTCATTCTTACAGTATTTTCAAATGTTAAAAGAGCACAACAAATCCCCAACCATGCTGTAAGGCAGGTGTCCCCACCCACACTTTAAGGAAGGGTCTCTAACCACGCTGTAAGGTGGGGTTGGCAAATGGAAAATGAAAATGTGTAAAGTAGGCCCATTTTTGTAAAAGGATACCAAATTTTGGAAGTATGGGCTACTGCTTTATTAAAAGATATTTATATATATTCCCGGATAAGCGGTGGAAAATGGATAGATGGAGATATATATATATATATATATGAGTCCTAATGTGCATATTTACTTCTGTGCACCTCTCTGAAAAACTAATTCCTGCTGGCTCATAATGGCGGATGTCATTTAGTGCTTTTAATTTGATGTTCCTGGAGCTGGAAGAGGTCGCTGGGGACCGGGAAGTCTGGACTTCCCTACTGAAGCTGCTGCCCCCGCGACCCGGACCCGGATAAGCGGTGGAAAATGGATGGATGGATGGATGTTCCTGTTGTAGTTTTGCACAATACATAAAAAGTAAGATAAATTAGATCGCTATAATATAAGTATGTTATTTGTGTATTGAAAATCTTTTCCAGTGACCAGATAGCACACTGCTAACGCTTGCGAGAGCTAATGCTATTTAGATGTTGTCACTGACAGAAGACCCCAAATAGCTGTCCTCGGCTTTGCCTGCCCGTAACTAGTAGCTCCTAGCCCAAATTTTAGTTATCATTTCCCAAGCAAAAATTACCTGCAGTGCACCAATAACATCTTGCATCTTCTCGACGACTTACTTTGTGACAACTCAAATCACAGTGAATGCAATCATTTTGATCTTGTCGAGAGAGGCGTCTGCCAGGGCTGTGAGACGTGACAAGTCTTTTTTTTATAAATATAAAAATATTCAATATATATATATATATATATATATATATAAATATCAATGCATAACACCCATGCCAAAAAAACCCATATATTCCCGCCGCAAGGCATGCTGGGTCATTTTCCCGTGTTTGTCACATTTTTGCCTGACTGCAAAATATGTCGAGGTCATCAGAAGTAAACAAAGAGGGATGCTAACAGACTCTTGATATCCAATGTTTTATTGTTCACAGTCCATATTGTTGTTGCCACTGCACTACCCAGCATGCCTTGCGGGCATTGGGAAATTACATGTGTGACGATTCTTGTGAGTGGCAGTGGAGTTTGTGTATGCAACACGCTGGGTGAGAAAAAAAAAGGCCTATTTTGCAGCACACGACGGCATAAAACATTACAAGGCGTCAGCTCGGTTTGAAAGTTGTTCTGTGGCAGGCGTTGGACGTCTGGTGCTGGTATGCTTTATGCGGTGTACTGTCTGTCTGGCACTATAGTGTACGCCATCTCCCGTCGCCCGCGGGGTACGTTTATTTACACCCTCCCTCCTTGTTGCCACTTCTCTCATGCTGTCAGAAGTCACTTTTCTGTGCCACATGCAAATATTTGAAAATCAATCACACTTGATTTGAATGTTTGCTGATGCCTCATTTGGGTTGTAGTTTCTGTAGGGAAATGAATGCCTAGCAAACACACACAGGCAACATGAAATAAATATAAGGGCACATTCTTGTCTTCTGGCAGCGTAGCTCAGAGCGGGCTGCTCTCCGAGGGATGAAGCGTTGATCTAATGCCAGATGTAGAAGTCTGATCCGCAGTACGCTTGGTAAATGCCAAAAAAACGGCGACCCCTCGCTTCTTTGTCATTAATACAATGTTTCACCCTACATTGTGTGTTTAACTTTGTCGGTGAATAAAATGACTGCTAAATAAATACAAAAATCCTTACATTTATTGACGCAATGAATCTATATTTTTGTTTCTTTTTCATTGCTACAGAATCATAAACAAGTGATGATATCTGTGCTGAGATGCTCTGCTAAACTAAACTAACCCAGCCAGTTTGGACTGGCCAGTGCTGGATGTGAGCGCTCCTCCTGAGTCCCCCTCATCCTTATTTCACTCAGAACTTGCACGACGTCGGCAGGCATTGTAAAAAGCTCGGTTACACACCAAGCGGTAAAACACGACACGACGTGCAGCCGTTAGTCGCGCACACACAGCCTCACTAGCATGCTCTGCTAAACTAGGCTAATCGAGTTAGCTTCATTCACAGTCCATAAGAGAGGAGTTTTGAAGAAGTTTTTTTTTCCAACTTTTGCCGGTGAATAGACAGCCAAAATAACCCACTCAGGAGCCACCCTATTACAAAATGGCGTAACTCAAAACTCCACTACTAAAAACATTTGGGTTTAACATCTAAGAGCAACCTTTCAGGTTCTTTTCAGGTATTCATGTTGTTTTCAGCTCTAAATGTAGTCTAACATCCATGCTTATCCTACGCGGGGCTATGCTGGAGCCTATCCCAGCTGACTTCTGAGCTGTGCATCCAGTTCAGACGCTGAAATGTCGGGTTTCATATTCGCCGTTCGTAGAAGCGAGACTGCTTCGATACTGCACTGTGCTCGCACCATCATGTCCCACTGTCGCCGTCAATGTATTCCAAGTACTTGAGTCGGCTTCTCTTGCCTGTAACGCAGACACTTAAGTTGTTTATTGCCCTGTGGGTCCGTGTAGTTCCCGCTTGTGTTTTTCGGTCCGTCTGGTTAACCTTTCCTTACAGTGTGTCAGTCTAGGTGCGCTTGTGTCTCTGTGGGTCGCCAAAAACCAATAAAAGCCCAACTTGTTAGATAGTCAAGATAAGCGCTCAATTAAAACCTCGTTAAGACGCAAAGAGCTCTCCTGCCGAGAATGAAAAGCACGCGCGCTTGAACTACTGTAAACACACGGGCTGATGCACGATTAAGACAATACCGTAGCTTTCCACTGTGGTGCACACGCCTCATTAACGCTGAGCTCGGCGACGCTGTAAATTAGGTCACATTTCATTCACCGACTTCATCACTCTGACGTGTTTGATTTCCCACAGATGGATAATCACGTGGGAATCCCAGCAGAGGCAAGTGTGGTCTTTTACGCATTACGGCTTTCTAGATGCTTCTACGTGCAGGTAGACGACTGCATTGTCACAACACAACTTTTTCTGTATCACCCAAGACACAATATTGTTGAAGAATAAAAACAGATCCTTCCGATTGTTTAAAGATGAGGCGATTATCCCAGGTCCCTACCAGGAACCACAAACCATGAAGAAGCGAAGCAGCTTTGAGACAAGGCCCCCCACAGACAACGATTACCATACAGACGTCGCACCAAGTCAGGCTGACTCCATAAAACGGCTGCATGCTGTGTTTTCCTGTGTCTTGCAGCATCTTGCTGTTACAGGGCAGATCCGCATACGACATTAGACTGGGTCCAGTTGGAAAACAACTGGACCTCGACTTCTCAAATCTGGACTTGATTATCCTACAAAGGCTAAACATTCATTACAACACAGTCTTAGATTGGTGAAATCGTCATTCTATTTGTCAAAATGCAATAAAGGCACATTTGCTGTTTCAGCCTTTACATCAGCGCTGTCCAAAGTGCAGCCCAGGGGCCTTTTTTTTATGTATTTATTTGTGCATTCTACATTTATACATTCTAAACATTCACATTTTAGTTTTACAAGAATAAAGTACAAATATTAAAGGAAAAAGTTGTAATCTAACAGGTCACATTTTTATGAGGAAAATAATATCATTTTAGTAGCATAAAGTTGAACTATTAAAGAAAAACATCATAATTAAATAATACAATTGTCATTTTTGGGAAAATTTGATTACAATGTTAGAATAAGTCAAAATATTATGATATGAATTTGGACAATAATAGACCATGGTCTACCACCAAACATGAGTGAATTTCTAAAAAAGCCTTTTGTTTACTACCAGAATTCCCGGTGGTAAACAAAAGGCTTGAAAAACTGCTGATCTCGCAAAAGTCATGTTTTTGTTATTTCATGTCTTTCCAGTCTTAATGGTAATATTTGTGCTGTAGTTTACCCTCCAAAGGAAAAAAAAATAAAATAAAAATAATAATTAAAAAATTTTAAAATAATAAAAATTTTTACCCATTTTTCACCACCTTGCTGCAATGCATTGTGAACCACCGAACATCAATTCTGTTTGTGGGGCTCTGTTTGGTTTTCATTGAACTAATTGCAGCTTTCTATCATGTCGGCGGGAGCTGGCGGTGCCCCAGCGTAGCGGCTGAGACGGAGAGGATTGTGGGAAATGAACTTAAGGAGGAGGTTGGCAGGTTGGTCTTCGTTAAACGTCGCTGATAGAAGCACCGCTGCAGGTCTTATTTAGATTCCATTTGCAGGCATTTCGGATCAATTGGATCCTCTTTCACACCGGCAAACTGGGTCACACACACGCGCGCGTTTTAACCAAGACGGGCCAAGTTGTTTGATCTACGCGTTATTTTGTGCGACCTAGTTCAGATTGATTGTCAGGATGAAACGATTAGAGGCGGAATCTTCCTGCTTCCCCGTCGTTTGTCCTCGCGTGCCTCGTCTTTTTTTCCTTTTCTGTGATCTCCAGTTTGATGTTGAACATGGACGTGCTCAAAGACAAAATGCGGCGCTGTGCGTTGGTTCTGCTAAAGTTTCACTCAGTTCCCGCTGTTGTCACGAAAGACCTTGGCCTGCTACATACTATCAGCCATCTTTTTTAAAATATTATGCAGCTTCTATATGATTTCCTTCACCATGCACACACACACGCACACACTTTTGCCAACATTTCTTCATTTTGAAATCATAAATCTTAATGCTTATGCAGCCGTATTACGGTGTGCTGATCCAAATTTGGATTGTTTGGCCTTGAAGGTCTGCGCTCCACCGGGGGCTGTTCTAGTTGAGGGTGATTATTATTGTTTTGTTTGTTTTTCCACCGTTTGTGTTGCAAATCTGCTGCAAAATACTTACAGTAAATACGCACTGGAGACACTTCGTTAGGTACATGTGCATTTCATGTAATTCATACTGTAATGCTATATTATGGTAGTTTACCGATAAAATGTGTGGTTTTATTGGCGTGGTTGTTTGCGTGTGTCATAATGAACATAGTTTCTAATATAGTGGTGTGGAAAAGTGTTTCCTCCCTTCCTGATTTTTTTTTTTGCATGTCTGTCACCCTTAAATGTTTCAGATCATCAAATTTAAACATTAGTAATTGACCACACAACTGAAATGCAACGTTTTGTTTAATTAAGGGAGAAAAAAATGCAAAGCTTCATTGCCCTGTGTGGAAAAAACTGTTAAAACTTAACTGACATTGAGCCCTATCAGTGTGGAAAAGGTTATAAAGTTATTTCTAAAGCTCTGGGACTCCAGCAAACCACAGCAAGAGCCATTTTCCACAAATGACCCCAGGAGCACCTCGACGACTCATCCAAGAGGTCACAAAAGACCCCACAACAACATCCAAAGAAGTGCAGGCCTCACTTGCCTCAGAAGAAGGTCATTCTTCATGACCCCACCATAAAAAAGACACTGGGAAAAAACAGAGTTCCAAGACCAAAACCACTGCTGAACAAAAACAACATTAAGGCTTGTCTCAATTATGCCAAAAAACATCTTGATGATCCCCAACACCTTTGAGAAAATACTGTGGTCTGACGAGACAAAAGTTGAACTTTGTGGAAGGTGTGTGTCCCGTTACATCTGGCGTAAAAGTAGCAACAGTAAAACATGGTGGTGGTAGTGTGATGGTCTGGGGCCAACCAACTCGGGTTGTGTAGCAGGACAATGATCCAAAACACATCAGCAAGTCTACCTCTGAATGGCTGAAGAAAAACTAAATGAAGACTTTGGAGTCTGACCTGAATCCTATTGAGATGCTGTGGCATGACCTTAAAAAGGCACTACTTGCTGGAAAAACCTCCAATATGACTGAATGACAACAATTCTGCAAAATTCCTCCCCAGCACACAACACATGTAGCTTTGCATATTTTCTCCCTTAATAATAAAAAAGTGTCATTTAAAAAGTGCATTTTGTGTTCTATTGTGATGACTAATATTTACAATAATATTGTGGCCGGTGAGACAAGGACGTTAAAGATTGGGAATGTAGGAGCGGGGGTGGTGGGGGCGTCTGTGTTTGTTTGCCAAGTCGAAATGATTACAGATGGCGTCGCAAACGTGCACAGATGCCCTGACGCACACGCTCTGTGTATGTGTCAAAATGTTGCTCCACTCATTTTCTGCATCCCAAACAATCACCACGGGCATTGTGAGGGGAAGGAGGCTAATTCATGCTAATGTAGGCAAACAAGCGTGACACAGATCTCCGTCCTCATTGGCTCGGTGAAAATGCTCTCTGGGAAACGAGCGTGTTGGACGGCGCCCTCGTTTCTCATCCTTTAGCATCGCACTCCCCACGCCAACAGGATCACCCTCTGCCTCCATTTTTTTTTTTACTTATTGTGCTTTAATCCTAACGCCCCTCTCCTCCAGTTCCCCTACCCAACAGGCTCAAATTTGCCCGGAAAATACAAGCCAGGAATTGTTTTTGTCTCTATTGGAATTTAAAGAAACATACAGACGCAATATGTCACTGTTTTAGCGTCATACACAAAGTTAAAGACATAATATGTAATTGTTTGACCATCATGGAGAAGTTTAAAAAGAAAATGTCATTTAAAGACACAATATGTAATTGTTTGACCATCATGGAGAAGTTTAAAAAGAAAATGTCATTTAAAGACACAATATGTAATTGACTGTGAGTGACAAGTTAAAGACACAATATGTACAGTCATTGTTTTGCCATCACACAAAGTTAAAGACACAATATGTAATTATTTAACCATCATGGAGAAATTTAAAGACACAAAATGAAATTTAAAAACGCAATAAGCAATTGTTTGACCGTAATTGACAAAGTAATGTGTGATTAACCATTTGACCCTCATAGCGGACGGGGGTTTCCTTTTTTTTGCTTTTATCGTTGCCCTGTGTGCTGCCATATTGTACTGAGCAGCCAGGACAGGAGCCTTTTTTTTAAACCCACTTCACTCATAATGGAATATATTTTTATATCTGTATCTATGGTTATCATCACACAAAACTCCCGGACGCCTTTTTGGCTTCTTTCTAAAAGTAGCCGAGTGTGAATGAGGACACGCGTGTGTCGTCTGGCTCCTCCTCGATGGCGTTTTGACTAATACGCTTCCTGCTGCTGCAAGTGCAAGCGATGCAATACGGCTAAGTAATATCCCTCTGCAGGGCACTGCGGCCCGTCAGCAAAAAATGGATGACTTGATGTCCCAGTACGAGTGTGTGTGTGTGTGTGTGTGTGTGCTTGTCAGAGCCGTTTAGACTGCAGGTGATGCAGTTAGACGGAACGCCGCAGAGGAGGAAAGGAGTCAGACGAAGCGCTATTAGCATTTGGGACCGGCCGCACGCTTGACTGTGTCTCCGCTATTAGGAAGGAGGAAGGAGGGGGGGAGGCAAGGAAGGGAATGACGGAATCACAGACTGCACATGACACATGGGAATTTGTCTCGGTGGCGTTTCAGCTTTATTACCGAAGTTTGGCTTTGCATTTCCACAAAACCCACCAGAGCCTCTAAAGTTGAACGCGATCTATTCCAACATGCCGGCTTGTCTCTGTTTAGGAAAGTCATCTGTTCCAGGGGCTGCAAGGTGGCTGAGTGGGCAGCATGTTGGCCTCACAGTCAGGAGGTTCAGAGTTCGAATCTCCATTGGGCATCTCTGTGTGGAGTTTGCATGTTCTCCCCGTGCGTGCTTGGGTTTTCTCCGGGTACTCCGGTTTCCTCCCACATTCCTAAAACATGCATGTTATCTTAATTGGCGACTCTAAATTGTCCAATAAAGTGTGACTGGTTGTATGTCTGCCCTGCGATATACTGGCAACCAGTCCAGGGTGTACCCCACCTCCCACCCGAAGGCAGCTGGGATAGGCTCCAGCATACCCTAATGAGGATAAGCGGTAAAGAAAATGAATGGATGGATCTGTTCCAGGGTCCAACTGCTGTTCATTAACAACTGCTGCAAGCGTATAAAGAAGTTAACCTGCAACTAGCGTGTCTTAGCTGTAAGCATAACGAGCGTCCTAAATTATAAAAAGAAGTGTAAGAAAAAAACGTATAAGCAAGTGTAGCTAAACACATTTGTTTTTGTTAGTACATTTAGCACTATGTCTGCCACACACCGAAATGTCAATATTAGTCAGTGACAACACAAATGAGCACAAAATGCAGTTTTAAAATGGAACTTTTTATTATGAAGAGAGAAAAAATGCAAAGCTACACGGCCCTGTGTGAAAAAGGGATTTTAGCCTAAAGCTAATAAGTGTTTGGGCACCCTTAGCAGCAACAACTGAAATCAAGCATTTTTGATAACTTGCAATGAGTCTCTTACAGTTTAATTTTGCAGAATTGTTGTCATTCAGTCACATGGGAGGCTTTTCTTTTAAAGGTCATGCCTCAACAACTCCAAAATCTTTATCTTGCTGGTGTGTTTTGGGTCATTGTCCTGCTGCACAACCCAAGTTGCTTTCAGCTTGAGGTCACCAACAGATGGCCGGACATTCTCCTTCAGGGTTTTTTGCTGGACTTCATTAGAACTCATGCTTCCATTTATTACAGCAAGTCTTCCAGGTCCTGAAGCAGCAAAACAGCCTCAGACCATCACACTACCACCCCCATATTCGACTGTTGCATCACACTACCACCCCCATATTCGACTGTTGCTATGATGTTCTTCTTCTTTGCACATCTTTGCACTCAAGCTTTGCACTTCTTTTGACATTTAAAAAAAACAGCTGTTAAAATTATCAACTGGTGGTCAAGTGTGAAAAATCTAAATATCTCTAAGACATAATTTAAAAATAAATTCCCATAAACCTTGAGTTTTATTTGACACGCTTGCCTCAGTTCTGCAGCCCTCTCAACCCAGTATTTTACCTTCCCCTGAGCTCTGTGATCAGTTTTTAAAGTTGTTTGTCAACAAGATTGACAACAATTAGAGCTAACATCCCATCATCCTCCTATGACCCATCTGTACTCATACCGTGCACTGCCTCTTTTATAAACTTTGAGCCACTGTCATTAGAAACCCTGAAAGACATTGTGTTTAATTTAAAAAACTCGTTTTGTCCCTCTGATGCTGTCCCACCTCATATTCTTAAGGACTCAATTAGCATCTGGATTCTAGCTACTGTCAATAGCAGCCTGCTCTCTGGTGTGGTTCCCCTTGCTTTTCTGCCATAGTCCAACCACTTTTGAAAAAATCCAGTCTGGACCCCTCAGAGCCAGATAATTACAGACCTATTTCTAAATATACCATTCATGTGCAAAATTCTTGAGAAAGCTGCTGTGATGCAACTTCAGACATTCCTTCAAACTCATGGAATTACGGAAGTACTTCAATCTGGTTTTAAGGCATTGCACAGTACTGAATCAGCACTCTTAAAGGTTTTTAATGACCTACTCCATAACTGACTCTGGTGACCATGCTCTCTTATTACTTTTGGGCTCATCGGCAGATTTTGACACTATTGACCATAACATATTGATGTCCCGATTAGAGCTTTCTGTGGGCCTCAAGGGAACAGTTTTAAAATGGTTTAAATCTTATTTATCAGGGAGGAGTTTTTGTGTCAGCCTTGGAGGCACCAGCTCCCCGCTGCACCTTTAACATGTGGGGTGCCTCAAGGCGCCATTCTTGGTCCTATGCTATTCTCCCTGTACCTTCTCCCCCTTGGCTCGATCTTAAGAAAGCGTGGTGTCTCCATTCATCTTTATGCCGATGACTCTCGGCTCTATGTCCCGCTTAAAAGGAATGAAAGCAGTTAACATGCTTTTACGATGTTTTAATGACATCAAAGCCTGGCTTCCACTAAATTTTTTGCACTTCATTGAAAAGCAAGACTGAAGTTATTGTTTTTAATTCCAGTAGTTCCTCAGTCTTACCCCCTGACCTGGGCCCTTTCAGAAACTTTGCCAGGCCTTTAGTGGCGAACCTAAGTGTAAAAATTGACTCTGATTTTAAATTGGATAAACAGATAAATCATGTGGTTAAAACCGGCTTTTATCAATTGCGTCTTTTAGCCAAAGTTAAGAAATTCGTCTCATCGCCTAATTTTGAAACCCTGATCCACGCCTTCATTACTTCCCGGCTGGACTATTGCAACGGGCTTTACTGTGGAGTCTCCTCTCTCCACTGATCAGACCAAAGAGTTTTTCCTAAAGGTGTTGGGGATCATCAAGATGTTTTCTGGCAAAATTAAGACGAGCCTTAATTTTGTTTTTGTTCAGCAGTTGTTTTCATCTTGGAACTCTGCCATGCAGGCCGTTTTTGCCCAATGTCATTTTTATGGTATAGTCATGAACTCTGATCTTAAATGAGGTAAGTGAGGCCTCCAGCTCTTTGGATGTCATGTGGGGTCTTTTGTGACATCTTGGATTAGTCGTCGCTGCTGTCTTGGGGACATTTTGGTCGGCCGACCACCCCTGGGAAGGTTCACCACTGTTCCATTTTTTGGCCATATGTGGATAATGGCTCTCATTGTGGTTGGCTGAAGTCCCAAAGCTTTTGAAATGGCTTTATAACCTTTTCCAATTTTCTATATGAATTCATTTTAGTTAAATTATGGTTTAACTTTTCCACACATGGTCATGTACGTTGGATTTGAAGTGGAGATCATTACATGAAAAAGAATTGCGACAATACACACGTAGGCGGCTGCTGACAAGCCTGCGGCCATTGTGGTGGCACAAACGCGCACATGCACGCGTGTGGTTGGTGCTGTGCTTTTGTGCGTCTCCAGCAGTTCTGGTGTGGGACGACTTCGGCGTTCTTTGCTTATGACGTACTTTTCACTGGAGTGTGTGCCTGCAGCTGAACGCCCGGATGAATAATCCTGCTACATATACAATCATATGACTAACTACTACTTTAAAGAAGGGAATAGAATAGCGGGGATGGAGAGAGCGAAGAATTATGGGATGTTTGATTCTTGCACTTGTCAACGGCGCTGCATTATTGATGCGCAGACGATCTCACACCGTCATGATTCTCAGCCTGTTCTTCATGCAACGTGTGTGTGTGTGTGTGTGTGTGTGTGTGAGAGATGTGCTCGCATGAATCCCACATGAGCGCCAGCTGCCAACGCCTGCATCGTGAAGCTGTCGATGTTGTCTCTAATGCTCACATAGCTTTTGCTCTTCTGCTCTTTGCTAACTCGAGTGACGGGAAGAAAAGCCCAGACTCGCTCTTTGTTTTCCCAAAATGCGTATTTTTCAGCCTGATTTTAGATACAGTGGTACCTCTCTACATTGGCCACTAGGCGTTGAGACGAGCACCAGACGCGATCGCCAGAACCCGGCCCTTACTGCAATAATAACAATAATAATAACATAATAATCATAATAATAACACGGGCTACTGTTGGGGCCATAACCCTTAACACGCTAAAATTCAACTCTGAACCTCTGACGCCACTTCCTGTCCCCGTATTCGACTGTTGCTTTGATGTTCTTCTTCTTCGCACATCTTTGCACTTCAAGCTTTGCACTTCTTTTGACATTTTAAAAAACAGCTGGCGAAATTATCAACTGGTGGTCAAGTGTGAAAAATCTAAATATCTCTAAGACATAATTTAAAAAAAAATTCCCATAAACCTTGAGTTTTATTTGACACGGTTGCCTCAGTTCTGCACCCCTCTCAACCCACTATTTTACCTTCCCCTGAGCTCTGTGATCAGTTTTTTAAGTTCTTTGTCAACAAGATTGACAAAATTAGAGCTAACATCCCATCATCCTCCTACGACCCATCTGTACTCATACCGTGCACTGCCACTTTTATCAACTTTGAGCCACTGTCATTAGAAACCCTGAAAGACATTGTGTTTAATTTAAAAAATTTGTTTTGTCCCTCTGATGCTGTCCCACCTCATATTCTTAAGGACTCAATTAGCATCTGTATTCTAGCTACTGTCAATAGCAGCCTGCTCTCTGGTGTAGTTCCCCTTGCTTTTCTGCCATAGTCCAACCACTTTTGAAAAAATCCAGTCTGGACCCCTCAGAGCCAGCTAATTACAGATCTGTCCGCCTGCATCTAAGGTCCCCTGATGGAACACACTTACTGTGACACACACGAGCAGCATCAATACAATACATCGATGCGACAAGAGCCACTGCAAGAAGTACGGTCCTAGCATAAACAACCAGCTGCTCCCCGCACTATGACAGAGCAGTCCAGGCACAGTGAGGGGGGGAAGTACTGCTGTAGCTTTGGAACCGAATATCTAGCATACAACATGAAGCAAACTTCACGGTGGGCATGTCTGCGTGGTGTTGCATTTTCTTTGTCTTGGTTTGTGGCGGGAGTCAAGTGTCAACCAGCTTCGAGGTGGATTACCGCATCTGCCGTGTTGGACCAGCCCGAACTCGTGGTGGAAGCTGATTTTATCCAATCTTCAAAATACAGTGTATCGGACCGGGAGATACCTCAGACCAGTGGCGGGGGATGGTCATTCAAGGAGGGGAAGCTCACTTTTTCCGGCCTACGTCATAAATGTACTTATTTATTTGTTTATATGTGAATTCTACCCTCCGTCCCTAGTGGTTTTTACCAAAGACAAAGTCGCTTGGGATCAGTAAAGGCTCCAGATCAGTTGAACTTGGAAATGCTCTGGTGGAGGATTGTACTTCAAGATTGCTGATTCGCTTGTTTCGCCGTCAATCAAAAAGGGGACTCTGCCTCAGACAGATCATACAATCATTATGCAGAAGCTGAGCCTCTGGGCCAACCCACTGCCTCACAGATCCCCAGAGATGCCGAGCCACTGTCCGATGGGCAGGACAAAGCCCAGCGTTTATCCAATGAGTGTCCAGTTTGGCGCATTGGAACAACCCACTCTACGCTTCCCCATCCAAGGAATGAATGAGAAGGAAGTGGTGTCAGTTACCTGTGATAAGAAGCTGCAATGGCCATTGCCCCAGACTCACTGTCATTTTGGTGCATTGTTGGTTTTCTTGCGTGTTTGCTGACCTCTCTCTTCGTACTTTTGCTGTAACATTTACTTAGAGCCTAAATGGAAGTCATTCAGCCTTCCGAGCAAGGATATAAACCGTCTGAGCGGTCGAGTCTTTCATTGGCCGGCACTTTTAGTGCCGGGGAGTCCGCCTTGTATAAATGCAAATCCTATGGCTTTTGTAATGGGCTCATTTAAATAAGGTTTACCAATTGGAGTGGCTTTTAAAAGAGTGCAGCGTTTACTTGCAGACACCAACTGTTTCTCAGCTCTTAACTCGCGTCGCTTTTGTGTCAATAAAAATAGGATAGGATAGGCGCTTGCTGCACTTATTTACGCCGCGCATGTCTTGTGAGGAGACCTGCTGGTGTCGTGGTTTTTTTTTTTAAATTCAAGCACACTTAGAGTTTGGAGGTTGCAGATTGCGTCGCATTAAACGACCATGAACACATCAATGTAGCCTATTGTGGCTTTTACAGCTTTGACCTTAAAGTGCGCTCGTCGTCTTCGCTCCATTTGTCTTTTTTTGGCTTTTATCACACGCAGTGAAACACAAGCTCTCGTTTTTCTTTCGCCGGGTGTCACTTTGAACTTTTTATGGCGAGAAAAGCAAACAACGTACAAGCAGATCAAATAAAAGAGATAGCGTAGCGATATAGATCCATGCGGAGCGCCTTCCCGGACAGATGGATCGATGAGGCGGTACGACGAGTCGGGCTGGGGTCATCATCGCCACTTGCTCTTGTTTCTTCCTCCTTTCTCTCCATTTTGCCCCCCTTGAGCTGACATTTGGAAAGCAAACCCGTTTAGCCGCAGAAGTCAAGCAGAAATGAACCCACGGAAAAGCTGGCCTTTGAGACGCGCGCACTTAAAGATGTCACGTGACCTCGGTGTAATCCGCGACTGCATCGGAAACGATCAAGAGCGAGAATGGATGATTGGGTTCCATCCAAACCACAGCTTGACTGATTTCAGCCAACCAAACCTTTTAAGTCAAGATTAATCACATTTTGACTGAAAAAATGGGGGAAAAATGTGTTTAAAAAATTGTAATATTCAAGGAGACACAATTATCTGTAAAGTGTCGCTTTAAAAAGGGCAAATGGCATGTATTTTTACCAGGTAAAAAACCCATACAGAGTTTAATTTTAACTTAAAATAATATATAATATATAAAAAATAAACATCCCGCACTGTTTTAAAGCATTTCATTAAAAAAAGAATAAAAACATTAAAATGTATTAATTCGGTTCATTTTTTAATACTAGTTTTGGGGGGAAATACAGCAATCCCAGTTTCATCTTTACCAAAAAAAAAAAAGAAATAAAAAAAGAACAAGAAAAATTATACAATTGTTGGTTTGGTGGCTTTACTTCCATGACCAAATATGACATCGCTGGAATTAACAAAATATTTTTACAAAGTAGCTGTGACTTAGAAGTACAATATAAAATAAACTATAACTATAAACAATAAATGATAATATTATTGTTTTTGTTATTACTTTATTGCACCCCAGAATATAATAATAATAATAAACACATACATACATACTACATACTATTGCAGGCCTTACTAAATAAATGAAACGGGTTTTTTCATCATGTGACATTATCGTCCTGGACTTTAATATAATGACCAAAATTGGCACACAGCTATAAGGGACTGACAAGCACCTGTCTGTAAAATGTGACTAAGATTGGTGGTAAAACACGGCCGCCATCTGTCAAAACGTCTTTAGTGGGTTAGCAGCCGATTGGCCACAGGGCAGCTCACTGACTTTTATGCGTCATTGTAAAACTGCAAAATTGGTAGAGGGTGCCGCAAATACCAACACCATTTGGTGATATCTTAAAATGTTACACAAGTCCAGCCCAATGTATGCTACAAAACATCCATCCAATTTTTTATGCAGGTCCAGGTTGCGAGGGCAGCAGTCTCAGTAGAGAAGTCCAGACCTTTTGCAGTTTCACCGAGAGGACCCCAAGGTGTTCCCAGGCCAGCGTCTCCTAGGTCTTCACCAGGTCCTCCTCCCGGCTGGGCACGCCCGGAACACCTCACCAAGGAGGCATCCAGAAGGCATCCGGACTAGAAGCCCGAACCACCTCAACTGGCTCCTCTCCATGTGAAGGAGCAGCGGCTCTTCTCTGAGATCCTCGCCCTATCTGTTAGTCCCAACGGAGGAAACTCATTTCAGCCGCTTGTATCCGCGATCCCGTTCTTTTGGTCATGACCCAAAGCTCATGACCATAGGTGAGGGTGGGAACATAAATCGATCCGGTATACTTCAGCTCTTTTCACCGTGACACACCGGTACAGCGATTGCTGTACTGCAGACGCTGATCTGCTTGTCGAACTTCCCCACTTGGGGCAAGATCTTGCTCCCAACCCGGAGCGTGCAATCCACCTTTCTCCGACTGAGGAGTGTGGTCACAGATTTGGAGTCCAATTTCAGGACGAGGTCACACTCGTAAAGGTCGCAGCTCTGAGACCATCAGGGCCACATCGTCGACGAATAGCAGAGATCTTAAAGCTCTTAAACTGGACCCCCTCAATGCTTTGACTGCACCTAGAAATTGCACCTAGAAAAGGGCAGCCTTAGTAGAAGTCAACGTTCACTGGGAACAGGCTCGACTTACTGCTGGTAACTGGGAACCAGGCTTCCCCTCCAGTTGTACCGGATGGCACTTAGTAGTGTGCAATCAGCCCTGTACAGGACACAGCGAGGGACACGGTCAAATACTTATTCCAAGTCTACGAAGGGAAAACTCTTACGTACCCTCCAGGAACCCTTGTAAGGGTGTAGAGCTGGTCCAGTGTTCCAGGACGAGAGGTTGTACCCTTCTCTCCAGCACTCCGGAATAGACTTTCCCAGGGAGCCTGAGCAGTGTGATCCCCCTTTTTTGGAACACACCCTTCCTAAAAAGGGGAGTCTGCCAATCCAGAGGTACTGTTCCCGACTTCCACGCAACGTTGAGTGTGAACCAAGACAGTATCTCAATATGCAGAGCCTTGAAGAATTCAGGGTGAAACTCCACCCCTAGAGCTTTGCCTCTGAGGAGTTTTTTTGACTACCTCCGATACCTCAGTCACGGTGATGGACCTATCCACGTTTGTGTCCTCGGACCGTGCTTCCTCCAAGGAAGCTGTGTCAGAAGCGCCTCAAAGTATTCCTTCCACCGCCCTTTCCAGTCAAGGTCAGCTGGCCTTCGTCCCCACGGTAAACAGTCTGGATTGCTTCCCCTTTCCAGAGCGTCAAGTGGTTTGTCCGGACCTCTTTGAGGCCGACCAAAAATCTCACACCATTGGCTCACCAAGCTTCTCCCACAATAGAGTTTTTACCTCGACCAGCGTCGAAGCCGCCTGCCTCTCGGCCTGCCATTACCTGTCAGCTGCTTCGGGAACCCCCCAAGCTATCGAACGGCCTTGTTACTTTGGTACGTTGTCCTTTTTGGTTGATGATTAGGATTTTAGGAGGGAAAGTACAGACCCGTGACATTTTGACACATCCAAGTGTGGCCTGGGGGCCATTTGTAGTGGCACATTCTAAAAATAGAGTTTAAGAAGAACACGTTAAAAAGACTGCAAATTTTATGAAAATATGTTATAAAAATATAAAATACAAACACAACATAAAATAAAATAATATAATATAAAATAAATAATATATAGTATACATTAATTATATTAATATTATGTTGTGTATATACATATATTTTTTACGTCGTGATATTATGAAAAAAAAGAAAAAAGTAATATGGACCATTAGAGAATTCAATTCAAAATAAAATAAATATTATAATAAGAGAAATCAAAATATTATGGGATTAAAGTCATAATATTCCAAGTAGAAAATGTATATGAATAATTTAGAAATAATTTGAGAATAATAAAAAAATCAGGAGAAATGAAAAAAAGGCTGTATTTTTACAAAAATAAAGTCTAAATATTACAGAAAAAAAGTGCAATTTTATGGGAATAAACTGGTAATACGAGAAAAATGTGATTTTAGTATAAAGTTGAATTAGATTTTTAGATTAGGAGGCGAGAAGTGAAGAAAAATTTATACTATCGGAATAAAGTCATAATATCTAATATTATATAATGAGGAGTGAAACCAAACAAAGCTTTCAGTTGAGCCTGTTGTGTTTCCTTCACGCCACGTTGCAATGCCTTGATGCCGTAAAAGAAAAGGTCCAAATGTTGAGAGCCTTGTTAAGCCAGAACTCCATTTGTGTGCTCGCCTCCTGTCTAGACTGTCACTCCTGTAAGTCTAGCCGGGGGGCCAAGGTGACGCCGACACCTGCCTTAAAATAGACCACAGCGAGAAATCGATAAAAATGAAGGAAAGTGTGAGTAGTCCCGCATAGTCTGCCATAATCCCTCCTTTTTCTAATGAGAACGTCTTTGTGAGCACACCTTCACGCCGTGTTTGGCTGCTGGCTTTTTGGAAAGTGAGCTTGGGAATCGCTTACCCTGTGTCACTGCCTCTCACGTCCCACTCGGCCCGAGGAAATGGGAGGAAGGTGATGGAGAGAGAAAGAAGAAAGCAGTTTTTTAACGCCACCGGAGCGAAACCTTTTTTTTTATAAATAAAATTGAATGTCTAAATGTGGCAACTTTTGTGGCAACTTTTGTCTTCTTCAAAGGGAGGACAGTGTTTGTGAGTCACGTGTCTTTCTTGCAAATGTCTTTATTGCTGCTTCCTTATGTACAAGGACAAGGATCCATGTGATTTCCGCCCACCAATCAGTAAAAAAGTGTAGTTTACAGATGTACAGCGGGCCGATTTGCATGTTTGTCATACTTAAATGTTTCAGATCATCAAACAAATGTAAATATTAGTCAATGACAACACAAGTGAACACAAAAATGCACTTTTTAAATGAAACTTTACATGAAGGGAGGAAAAAAATCCAAACCTACACGGATTTTGTAACAACATAACTGACATGAATTAGGATCTATCAGTGTGGAAAAAGTTACAAAGCCATTTGGGACCCCAGCAAACCACAGTGAGAGCCACTACAAATAAAACCTTCCCAGGAGGGATTGGTTTCAACTGAAACCAACAGCACAAATGAGGACGGTCAAAATGAGACTATTTTGGTTTCATTCGGAGCTTGTTGACGGGCCGATTATGTAATAGCTCAAAAATCTAATTGTTAATATCTCGAAAACGAAAACAGCACAAACATTCATTTTAATTGCACAAACACAGCACAAACAAATTGGATTATTTTGGTTTAATTTGGAGAAAATGGGGGGCTGCATGACCTTTTGTTGACCTATAAAAGAAACTTGTATAACTCAAAAACGAAAGCAGCACAAACGTTAATTTTAATTGTACAAGACAGCACAAACGCCACACAAGCAAATGGGATTATTTTGGTTTCCTTTGGAGAAAATGAGAGGCTGCATGACCTTTGATTGACCTATAAAAGAAACTGTAATAACTTAAAAAACGAAAGCAGCACAAATGTTCATTTTAATTGCACAAAACAGCACAAAAGCCCCACAAACATCCATCCATCCATCTATTTTTTTCCGCTTATCAGAGGTCGGGTCGCGGAGGCAGCAGCCTAAGCAGGGAAGCCCAGACTTCCCTCTCCCCAGCCACTTCGTCCAGTTCCTCCCAGCGGATCCCGAGGCGTTCCCAGGCCAGCTGAAAGACATAGTCTCTCCAGCGTGTCCTGGGTCATCCCTGAGGCCTTTTACCGGTCGGACGTGCCATGAACACCTCCCCAAGGGGGCGTCCGAGGGGCATCCTAACCAGATGCCCGAGCCACCTCATCTGGCTCCTCTCAATGCAGAGGAGCAGCGGTTCTACTCCGAGTCTCTCCAGGATGACAGTGCTTCTCACCATATCTCTAAGGGAGAGCCCAGCCACCCTGCGGAGAAAACTCATTTCAGCCACTTGTACCCGCGATCTTGTCCTTTCGGTCACTACCCAAAGCTCATGACCATAAGTGAGGGCTGCACAAACAAATGAAACTATTTGAGCAGAGTTTTGCCCCCATCACTCCGGCAAACCAAAATGACCCCAAGTGCACAGCCACGACTCATCCGACAGGTCACAAAAGGCCCCACAACAACATCCAAACACGTGCACTTGCCTCAGAGTCATGAACAAGGTCAGTGTTCATGACTCGCCCATAAGGGATAATGGGCAAAGAGCATACCAGCAATACACTGTTTCTCCAGTACCACCAATCTGAGATGCAGTGTTTTCTTGAAATGTATAAATCTAATCTTAAGTGGCCTTTTCGTTCTTCAGTATGTGGACATTTTGGACAGGGTAGGACAGGAAATGCACCTTTTTTCAGCTGAGTAGTGCAACCAGCACGTTAAAGCACAACAATATGTCTCATAATCCACTTCCTGCCAGCTCTCCCTGTCCTTTAAGCTGTGTTGTGTTGCTAAGGGAACAGCATATTTGAGGCGTTCACACTATTCTAAAGTCAGTGTGGTGGTTGCCTTGGTGGAGGTCTCCTCTCCGCTCGGCACTGTTCCAGTTATTCCTCATTAGCTTGCAGGTGAGGAGGAGAAGAAGAGAAGCGTGTCATGAGATTTGGCAGAAAGTGCCGCCATCATCTTGACTCGGCGCCAAAGCTTTTCCCGGCTGCGATGCGCGTTATCTGATTGCACGCGGAGAATTTCCTTCGCCACGGCCGCAAATTGGGCGGCTTGAGGGCTCGGTGAGAGGGATCGGTGGCAATTAGCACCGGCTTTGTAGCACACAAACCACGTCAACCGCTTTCACTCATTTAAAAAAACATTCCCACCATTTTTTGGTTCTGGGGCACCAAAATCCCGGTGTTGCAGCGGAGAAAAACTCGAGGAAGTCAAAGGCCTCGCGTCGCTTGTTAGGGAATGTTTGCTGTCGGGATTTATTCGATGGGACCAGTGAGAGCCGCTCATTTAAAGCAAAAAAACTGAAACGCTTTTTCTGCCAAATGGCCCAAAGCTATAGTCCTGTCTCGTTACATGAGCGAGAGAGATCATGATTGGATCTAAAATTTGGGGTTCGGCGTCAACTGCATGAGAGCAAAAAATAAAATAAGAAACCGGGACTGAGATGTCCGTTCTTGTTTTGTGTTTCCAGTTGTTTCCCACGCTGCAGCCAATTGGAGTAACAATAGCTTGTTAGTGTGAAATGACAAAAAAAAGTCCATCCATCCATCCAATGCAATTTGTGTGCAGGCTGTAGAGGGCCATTTAACGAGAAAAAAAAGTGCGGCCCAGAATTGTGATTGTACTGCACCGCCATTTTTTTACTAACTGTCTTCAAAGCCATAGTAATTTATTGACGGCCCCTAGTAACATCCAGTGGCGCTTCCCATGCAAGGTCCCGGCACCATGACGGAGGAGTTCGGGCACAGCAAGGGGAATCTTACAGCGCCAAACTACCCCGCGGACATGTCTTCACTGTGGTGGTGCGGTTTCTCCTCCATCTGGGTGTCGGGAGTTGAGTCTCGTGTTCTGGCAACCGGATCGTTCGGGTCTTGTGGCAGAAACCGATCTTTTCCAAGCATCAAAGTACAGCAGATTGGCTGATCTTCCTGAAGATTGAATCGGGGCACCCCTAGTGACGGGTCTCAGCCCTGGTCACTGCTTTGTTAGACTCCACGGTCTCCACATTGCTGCCACTGGCCCCGCTTTGAATTCCCTGCATGACTCTGTTCCTGTGCCTTAGCTCGGGATGCTCCACCACAGTGTCCACTTTTCCAGACGCCCGCACTCTCCTCTCAGATCAAAGTAGTCCACATGCAAATGCAGCAGATCGTATTCCGCCTCCGTCGTTGGCGTGTCTCGTTGAAGGAATAAAACAAAACGGGGCCCAAATTTCCAGGAAAAAGTCAGTATCTTTGCAATATGCCTCAGTATTGATATTACATCCCTTTCTTTTCTTTCTGCACCCTCGCTGCCCTTCACCGTTCTCGCCTTCTCCCAGAAGCCCTAATCAAGGCTATCGGAGGAGGCGAGCGGAGATGGGAAGCAGAGCGTCTCCCGGTATGTTCACTAATGGGCCGCTTGTTGCAGTCTGTCAGCTGTGGGCTGGAATCCTTTGCTGCTGACAGCACACCCGCATTCCTTCTCCGTCTATCCGCTAATGCAAGTTGCCAGTAGTAGTAGTAGTAGTAAAAATGCAACACTCTTTCTTTTGGTTTGCATTTCTCTACATCATTGGGGTCTTCACCTCATTTAATCCATTAAGTGGTACAAACTCAGAAGCTCGGGCCTTGTTGCACTTTTGACCGGCTAACTTTAGTATTACTATTTATTGATACAGGAATAAATAATAAATATTACTATTTACAAATATAAGTGCTTACTGTTTTCACATTTGGTGCGTGTGCATGCATTCAAATTCAAACTTCCCCACAAAACTTCTGCACGCCACACTACTCCACACTCTTGCACTTCCCCTTTGCTGTTGTGTGTTTTTTCCATTCGCGTGGTTTCTGCCGAGCTCGTATCAAATGCACCTCTGCCACCTAATGCCCCGTGTTGATGGCTTTAAACTGCTCTGCAGTCACTTGCATTAAAAATCATAAAAGAAGTACAAATACGTCATTGTGAATGCAGCACTTTGTTATTGTAACGTCCGGGCTTCTGACTCCGCCCCTTACAGATCTGTAATACTGAGGTCTGAGCTCGATCAGCTCCTTTTGCTCGGGCGGGTCGGTTGTTCTTTGGGCCGCATTGAGCTGCAAACAGCACATTTAAAAATGGAATTGAGCGTTTCTGCAACCTTTGTCTCCTCCACTTTTGCCACCTTAACATCGGGTCATTTGCATATGTAGATGCGGCGTATGAATAATGAAGCAGGGCAATGCACCGGGCTAAGGAGCACATCACCCTTTCGTGTGGGTTCATAATCATATGCAGAACAGTAAATGGGCAAATTGGTCGGCTTTCGTTATGACTTGACACTTGAGTTCTTATTATTATGAGAGACACACGGACGGCGGTGCCTCTGCTGACATGATAGCCGGACAAGCTACATATCTGCTGTGCACACACTTGGGGTCAGCGTGATCGATCACTCTGCGAGGTTTGATGGGATCTAATTGGGCGCTCAGGACCCCCCCGGCCTTATATATGAACACTGCTGTTGTTTTTTTTTCACGTGTGCTGCGCTTTCTCATTTTACTTCACTCAGAGCATCATGTCGCTACACCCGTCTTTTTTTTTTAATGTTAAGTTGAATTTGATAGCTACCAATCTTTGGGCCAATTTGCACATTTTTAATTAAACGTCTGTTTTGATTTGTTGTGTTCTGAAATATTCGAGCCGTGTATCTGTGTGTTAGATACACTATACATTGTACAGTATATATGCATATACACTCCAGAATCACCAGATCATTTGAAAAATTGGCGAGAATTTACATTTAGCACTTAAGGAGGTTCTAAGGGAAGCCTCACAATGCAAAAAAGAGAAGTGGAGGTGAGACAAACCCTCCGAAAAACAGAATCCTCCCATAAAACAGAAAACAATGCATGAATGTGTGTGTATGTATACACTGTATATGTGTGTATACAGTATGTGTATACAGTATGTGTATACAGTATGTGTATTTATATACAGTGGTATGCAAAAGTTAGGGCACCCCTGATAATTTTCAAGATTTTTTTTATAAATAATTAGTTGTTTGGATCAGCAATTTCAGTTCAAGATATCATATCGCAGACAAACAAAGTGATATTTCAGAAGTGAAATGAAGTTTTAAGATTTACAGAAAGTGTTTTTTTTTTAACAAAACTAGACAGGTGCATAATTTGGGCCACCCCTGCTGTTTTATTGATTTAAATACCTTTAGCCGGCCGCACGGTGGATGAGTGGTTAGCACATTGGCCACACAGTCAGGAGATCTGGAAAACCTGGGTTCAAATCTCCGTTGGGCATCTCTGTGCGGAGTTTGCATGTTCTCCCCGTGCGTGTGTGGGTTTTCTCCAGGTACTCCGGTTTCCTCCCACATTCCAAAAACATGCATGTTAGGTTAATTGCCCACTCTAAATTGTCCATCGGTATGAATGTGAGTGTGAATGTTGGTTTGTCTATATGTGCCCTGCGATTGACTGGCGACCAGTCCAGGGTGTACCCCGCCTCTCGGCCAAAGTCTGCTGGGATATGCTCCCGCATCCCCATGACCCTAATGAGGATAAGCGGTATAGAAAATGAATGAATGAATGAATACCTTTAGCACTAATTATTTCAACACTAAATTTGTGTGGTAAGCTCATTGACCCCTGAGCTACATATACAGGTCATGCCAGTCATGAGAAAGGGTGGCCAATTGCAAGTTGTTCTCCTATTTGCATCTTCTCTGAAGTGTGGCAACATGGCAGCCTCAAAAACAACTGTCAAAAGACCTGAAAACAAACATTGTTTAAGATTGTGGTTTGGGGGAAGGATATAAAAAGCTAGCTCAGAGATTCCAGCTGGCAGAGGAACATAGTGAGGTAATGAAAGACCACAAGCACAGTTCTGGTTAAGGCCCGGAGTGGCAGGCCAAGAAGAATCTCAGACCAGCAGAGGCAAAGGATGGTAAGAACAGTCAAACTCAACCCACAGAGCAGCTCCAAAGACCTACAACATGATCTTGCTGCAGATGGTGTCACTGTGCATCGGTCGACTATCCAGCGCACTTTGCACAAGGAGATGCTGTATGAGGAAGAGGCTTTTTCTGAGCACATGCCATAAACTGAGTGTAACACAGCATTCCAACACCAACACAACGCTATCCACAGTCAAATTTGGTGGTGGCGCCATCATGCTGTGGGGCCAGTACAGGTACCGACAATCTTGTTAAAACTGAAGTTGGCATGGATTCTAGTCAGGACCAGCAGATTCTTGCCAACAATGTTCAAGAATCAGTACCAAAGTTGAAGTTGCGCCGGGGCTGGATACTTCAACAGGACAACAACTCTAAACACTGCTCAAATTCTACAAGGCATTCATGCAGAGTAACAAGTACAACATTCTGGAAAGGAATCTCAGTCCCCAGACCGTAATATGATTGAAAATCATTGGTGAGATGCAAAGCGGGCTGTCCGTGCTCGGAAACCATCAAACTGTTTTGTAAAGAAGAATGGTCAAAGATGCTGTCGACCAGAATCCACACCCTCATTGGAAGTTCAGAGGCTGTTATTTCTGCAAAAGGGGGATCTACTAAATATTGACGTTTACTACCGATATATGCGTATGTGTGTGTGTGTGTGTGTGTATGTACAGCATGTCTTTCTATATCTTAGGGATACTTCGATCAGGGTTTTATGTCGATATTGATACCGATCACATGGATGAACATGATAATTGTTTTTATTGAGGATAAGCGAATGGATGGAGTAGAATGGCACAGCTACAATTTATTTATACACTCACAGGACGCTTTATTAGGCACACCTGCGTAATCTTAAAGGAATGCTGTGTTAAAAATTCTTCCTCTTTTGTGGGATGCACTCCTCTCCCTTGCTGGCAAACCTTCTTTGTTGTATCCCACCGCACTGATCAATAACTCATTGCAGCAGAAGGGGTAAAAGCAGTCGGTTAACATCAGTCACCAATTGTTCTCCATCAGTGGCAGCATCTCCTCTCGTCAATATCTACTTTTGGGGGAAGACTCATTGCTCCCTTGCAGGGGCTTGTTTGAATATCAATATCAGTGCTGGGTTTTTCAAAATGCACATGTTTTTATGTACCAGCATGAGTCTGCTTCTTTGGAATGCATTGGATCCTGTCGTGCAGAATCTTGGTTCTCAACGTCATGCTGCACGACCTTTACTTTCAACTACACTTTTTGTTAGTTTTCTCTTCCGAAAAGAAGGGCTAGCATTAAATATGTGTTAAATAATGACCGTGCAAATGCAGTTTTTGACATGATTACAGCCCTGTAGACATGAAATAACATCCCTACAGGAACCTCATCAATGTAACGTTACTGACTTATAGAGGGCTGTGTAGAAGAACAAGAGACTCCTGAGGCACTTTATTAAAAACAAGCAGAGAACATTCACACAGGAGCTGCTGTCGGCCACTCTCTACACTGCTAACCTGCCACTAACCACTCAGCTAACGGTCAATGCTAACCAGCTAGCAACAAGTCATAAACACTGTATTACACGTCATATGTTTTGAATGCCTTGTATTTGGATTTTCCTTCATTTAGCCAATTTAATGCTTAATGCTTAGGCCACGAATATATACATTTTCTCTTAAATATGCATTAATTTTGAAACAAATTTTACCAATAATACACCAGAGTCAGCATTTTTTTAAAAAAACTGCATTCGAGTGAG
Organism: Oostethus manadensis; assembly: GCA_024372805.1. Lineage (NCBI taxonomy): Eukaryota > Metazoa > Chordata > Actinopteri > Syngnathiformes > Syngnathidae > Oostethus > Oostethus manadensis. The sequence continues at coordinate 3,379,480 of QODF01000025.1, forward strand.
GAAAGACTGTAATGATGCAAGGTGGTGGTTCATCAGGTATCGGAAATTTCTAGTTCCATTTGAGGGGATTTTCAGTCCATGAGCCATGCGTATGCTTTTGTGTTGTTAGCAAACGTAGCTAGAAGAATATCAGCAAAATAGTTGCCGTTGTCGACAATCGCGATGCAGATTTGTGATCAAAGTTCCTGTCTTGTCCGACTGTCTGAACCCGTGAACGCGGCGCTACGCTGATACTTTTCTGGCTATGTTTGCACATATTCTTTTGGCCCGGTTGCATATTGAAATGAAACAAGTGAAAAAAGGTGGATCGCTGCATCCCAGCTTGTACAGCTTGTGTAAATGTCTGAGAAGTGAGATGTTCTGGGAAACATGAATTCTATTATGTTGTGAAGATATAATGAGACTTTCTGACTGGTAAAAAAAACAAAAGCATGTCATTGCAACGGGTGGGTTTGCGGGCGTCGGGGGCTCAATTAGCATTCATAAAAGCCAAACAAATCCATAACTATGATCCGATCCAAATTACCTGTGATCACCTTTATCGATTAGACTTGCTGGGGGTTACTGTAGCTAATAGAAAATTAACTGCGCTACGTCGGCGTCTTCAGAATAAAGAATGAAACCCACACCGGATGTTTTAATTTCCTCGTCAAGGTGACTGAAGGAAGGAGTCCTCGCTCACACTCCTGCAGAAACACCCGCTCGGTTATTACGTCCCCTTTATTAAATATCCCGGCGGCCCCTTAATGGACAAATAGCATCTGATTCTATCAAGTTGCGCGTGGAGGAGGAGGGAAGAATATTAACTGGGTCCTCGGCGCCGCGGAGAATATGTCACGCTGAGCAAATGAGTAATTCCCCAACTGATTGATTGTGCCAGGCCGGGGAGAAACTTTAGCCGAGAGCGAAGGGAAGAGAGGGGCTGATAAAAGGAGGCTGAGAAGCAGAGGTGATGAGGGTGGAGTGGAAGGGATGGCAGGGATCAAACACATCTTGGAAAGGACAGGGAGAGCTGGCAGGAAAATGAAACAGTGAACAATGAAATGTTTCTTTACACGCATTCATGTCATATTTGAACCACTTAAGTGTAAAATATGATTCCATAAACACCCAAAAATGTTAACGCAAAACACATTTTTAGAGTTGTAACAACCGGAAATGCAAATAAATGCCCGGCGAAAGGAACTAATTCACATTTAACGCCACCCTTTGTGTTTTGCTATGAGTCCTTGTTTGAATTACCTCTCTTTGGCTCCATGGTGGGTTATTTTGCAGACATAATCAGTAAGAACACGCTGCTACCAATGAAACGTTGTCATAAAAATACTCTACAAACACAGTCTGACTCAGGTGGTGTACACTCACCCGGGGTTGTACGTGAACTCAGCCTCAATTCATTCATTCTGGACATAAATCAAAAAATATGCTAAGCAGGGGCGTATGCTAGGAAAAAAATTTCATACTGTGTACATGAAGCTTACTGCTAATGCAGATAGTACCTGTATTATTGTACACTATTATTGTCGTTTACTACCTCTTTCCTTGACTAAAACAAATAGTAATACAATTGCATTATATTTCTTATATGAAAATATGAATGCTTTCACATATACCATATTGATATTGTTACATTACAGTAATTATTGCAGTTAATTCATTCCGGACCCGAGTGCGGTAAGTACATTTTCATGAAGCATAAAATGAATATTTTCCTAGTTAAGGCATAGAAAACCTGTTTATAACCTTCTAAATAGGTTTTTTAAAACATTATTAGAGCCCACTAGACATGAAATAACACCCCTATAGTTGCCTTTGCACTCAAAACTTAGATACTACATTGACATCGTCTTTACTGCAACAGTAGCCTGCGTTAGGGATTATTCTGCCTGTTGTGAGATAACTGTCGGATGTCAGCTGTCCGATGCAGGTTTAGGTTATGGTCCCTGGCGGGACACACCGTATTCTGCTATCATGCTTAGTCAACCATACGCAGGTCTCTCCAATAAATCCATCCATCCATTTTCCTCCTCATATCCGGGTCCGGGTCAGGGGGGCAGCAGCTTCAGTAGGGTTGTCCAGACTTCCCGGACCTCTTCCAGCTCTATCGGGAGGACACCAAGGCATTCCCAGGCCAGCTGTGAGACATAGTCCCTCCAGCGTGTCCTAGGTCTTCCCCGGGGGCCTTCCCCCGACTGGGCATGCCCGAAACACCTCACCAGGGAGGCGCCCGGGAGGCATCCAGACTAGATGCCCGAGCCACCTCAACTGGCTCCTCTCGATGTGAAAGAGCAGCGGCTCTACTCTGAGCTCCTCCGGGATGGCCGAGCTCCTCACCCTAATCTCTCCAAAAAAATCAACCACCCAGAACCTATTTCATTTATTAAAAAGACACCAATATAGTCCCTGCCGCAAGGCATGCTGGGTAACTTGCATAGTCTCTCGCCCAACAATTCTGGTCGTCGGGGAAGTAAACAAGGAGGGACGTCAACATACTCTTGACATCCAATGTTTTATTGTGCACCGCTCATGTTGTTGTTGCCACTGGACTACCCAGCATGCCCTGCGGGCACTTGTAAATAACAGTTTGTCACATGTTATGTTTACCGCTCATCCGCTCATTACGCCATCCGAAACAAAAGGAGGACAGATGGGGTTTGTGTTCTGTTCTGTTTTCAGATGGTTTTTCCTTGCCTCCGTCTCTAAAGGTTTTTTTTGTAAGAGGAGCATAGATGAAGACCAACAACCTGAGCTGATGTCCAGTCGGTGGACATTTTCTCCCCTCATACTGTACCGGTTTTCCTCAGACAGGCATTGCTATTTTTTCATCCTCATCTTTGGCGCCCTCGGAGTCTCGGCCCCTCACCAATTTATCCACTTCCTCCAGTCCCTGTCTTTCTCACAGTGCAGTATCCAGTATCCAGTCTTTTACGCATGCACTCCTTCCTGTCTAATTAATGCCCGGCTTGTCACAATGTGTGTGTGTCGTCCTCTATTCTCTCTTCTCTCCGAGCTCTCATTAACTTTTGTTTTTTTTTCTTTTGCGCTAACTTTCCCATGCGTTCCCATGACAGCGGCTGTTAGCGCTGGCTAACTGCTAGGCTAAGCGGTAGCACGAGAGAAACGTTCATTAGCGCCGGCGTGTTTGTGCAGCACGCGACTCCACGCTAAAAACCTTCAAGTGCTTTGCGACGAGGCGGCGAGCAAGGAAAGTAAACACACCAAAAAAGCCGGCGGAATGATGACACAAAACAAGCACGTTGGGAAATCCAGCTTTTCCACAAATATCTTTTGCGTTATTTGCACAGTAGTTGTCCTTGTGATTACATAACCAATTAGCCACCATTTCAAATGGAATTTCCAAGTAAGATGAAATAATAATATATAAGATATTTGTTTACTTAGAGTGTAGATAACCTGTTTATAACCGTTAGAGCTTGTTGACATGAAATAACACCCCTATAGTCAAGTTGTAACTCATATTACCCAATATACAGTTGGGGGACACAAGTGATAACACATAACTCACATTGTACAGCAATACTGCTGGCTTTGTGCACACAATATTGCACTACAGGATCTTTTCATTCTCCGCTTTAAGTGTAGCAGGCTACCAAGTTAAGCCTCCAATTTATTTATTCTAAACTCAAAGGGTTTTACACTGATTGAGGAAGAAGGACAAAGAAAGAAAAGAAAGAAAAACGTACCACTTCCACATTGAATGGGAGAATATTTTTTCTATAGCATATCGGACATGCCATGGCAGACTCTTTTTGCAGTGCAAGTTAATCATTCATATTGTTTATTTACTGTATTAATTCATCTTTGAAGAACTGCAATAGAGTGAGGGAGCAATGTTTGAATATTTGAGGGACAACTGTATGATGATTGAGTCCGCCACATAACTTTATTTTGAAATCCCTCATGTTTACTTTTTCAATCAATCCCAAGAGAGACCTTCTTTAATATTTTTCAATCTATGTTATAAATGTACGTTACTCCGTTCATGACCATCATTACACCTGACTGTTACGCTAAAGAAGGTGATACCACCCAAATAACCAACATTGCATCTGAATGGGATGCTAACAAAGGTGGTACCACTGAAACGACCATCTTTGGCAGGCAGAGGCCCCACTCCAATGCATTCTAATGACTGTCATTTGACACCACTAAAGAGCCAACAATTTCTGTCTAGAATTGCCTCCTACTTGAGAGGTTAATTAGACTGGATCTCTCAGACTAGAGCTGTCCTATCTAGTCTGACTGGTGTGTGCCCCACCAGGTCTTTGAGCATGAACTGATGAAACCTGCTCGGATTAGAAGCGAAACGTCTTCTGTGACAATCTGAACAGTCCAGCTGGATCGATTGAATGCCCTGAGATTACAATGACCTGGATGAATGAGAATATTCACAGGCATATCAAAAGGAACTACTAAAATACTGCTCCATGGAGTGCCAATAACTGGGAATAACTACGCATATGTCCTTGGCTCTTGCATCAGATATGAATCCAAATCAGTTGTGTCGTTGGTTCAAAAATGCTGAGTGCAGGGTGCTTGCATGTCGCCGGCCATCAAGGGGAGTAAGAGGGCGAGGCGAGTCTGCAGAGCCAATAAATTAGGGTCGTCAGACCCCACTTTACATTAATGGAATGTGCCGTGCTGCTCTACACACACGGCCGCAGAAAGATGAAAGAACTGGGAAACAGCCACGGACGGGTTCAGTGCCGGCTCGACACTCCCTGTGCCGCACGTGCCCTCCTAGCAGATCGTATATAGTCCTTTAGCTTAGCTTCTTAGTGTGGGATGCATTCAAGTCCGCTTCTAGAAGACTGAAGGAGTTGCTGTTCTTTAATTGTTGCATCCCAACTTGGCTTGACATAGTGAGGCACAATTTGGATGTGTTTGGCAAAGAAAATCTCACATCTTCAAATCAGAATGAGGCCTTTTCCAAATGCAAATTAAAACGGTTGCCAATAATAATTCCTAAAAGTGGATTGCAAAGTGCTAACAGTGGTGTGAAAAAGTGATTTTAGCCTAAAGCTAATAAGTGGTTGGGCCGCCCTTAGCAGTAACAACTGCAATCAAGCGTTTTTGATAACTTGCAAAGTAAATATCTTGCAGCGCTGTGTAGGTTTTTTGCAGAATTGTTGTCATTCAGTCAGATTGGAGGCTTTTCCAGCTTGGCGTTCTTTGGGTGGAGTCATGAACACTGACTTTAACTGAGGCAAGCGAGGCCTGCACTTCTTTAGGTGTTGTTGTGGGGTCTTTTGCAACCTCTTGGATGAGTCGTCGCTGTGCTCTCGGGGTCATTTTGGTTGGCCGGCCACTCTAGAGAAGGTTCATCACTGTTCCATTTTTTGTCCATTTTTGGATAATAGCTCTCAATGTGGTTGGCTGGAGTCCCAAAGCTTTAGAAATTGCACATACACATTTATACATACACATACTTATTAAATTACAAAAAATATATCCTTCAAGTAGAACACAGAACAACCTTCTACCCAAGTCCGCAAGTCTCCCTGCAGCTGTTGTGTGTAGATCGGAGGGCATTTGCGTGTGGATATGCAAGGTGGAAAAGTAGTTGTTTCTGAAGCAAAATGTGTTTGTACGTTTATTTACATACCACAGAGTTTGTTTGTAAGTAAAACATGTTTTATGTGTTTGAGGTTTTGCATGGTATGAACTCCATATTGTCTTCACTGTACGTGTGGCATAATTAGTAGTAATTGGACAATAAAATACAGCGAAATGTCATGAGGCTTCATCAGTTCATGCTCAAAGACTAGGTGGGACTCACACCAATCACTATATAGGACAGCCCTAGTCTACTTCAGATTCAAAGACTTGGTGGCATACACACCAGTCAGACTAGATTGAGCCGACTAGATAGGACAGCCCTAGTCTGAGAGCTGGGTGCAAGATCCAATCCTCTAAACTAGGAGGCAGGTCCAGAGAGGAATGGTTGGCTCTTTGGTGGTGTCAAATGGCAATCTTTCGGATACATTGGCCCGGGACCTCTGCCCGCCAACAGTAGTTGTTGGGTGGTGTCACCTTTGTTAGCATTCAATTCAGATGTAATAATAGACCCTGCCATCGATTGTGGTGTCCTTGTTAGAATCGCATTCAGGTGTAATGATGGTCATGGAACCCGCCAATGATGGTCGTTTGGTGGAGTCACTGTTGTTAGCATTAAATTCAGGTGTAATGATGGTCATGGAACCCGCCAATGATGGTCGTTTGGTGGTGTCACCTTAGTTAGCATTCAATTCAGATGTAATGATGGTCATGGTCTCCGCCAACGATGGTTGTTGGGTGGTGTCACCGTTGTTAGTATAACATTCAGATGTAATGATGGTCGTGGACCCTGCCCACGATAGTCCTTTGGGTGATGTTGACTTCATTACCATCCCATTACGATGTAATGATGGTCATGGACCCTGCCGACGGTGGTCATTTGGTATCACCTCCGTTAGCATCACATTCAGGTTTAATGATGGTCGTTTGGGGGGGTGTCACCTTTGTTAGCATCTCATTTAGGTGTAATGATGGCGATGGACCCCCGTCAATGATGGTCCTTTGGAGGGTGCCACCTTTGTTAGCATGTCATTCAGGTGTAATGATGGTCATAGACTCATCTGAAACCAAGGTGGCTGTGCATTGTTTATTTCTTAGGGGCAAAGTGAGTTTTCTGGGAGGGGATGAAAGCATGGTATTGATTTCTGCCGTCAGAATCAATTGGGGTCTTGCTATGGTATAGAAAAGAATAAATAAAATGTGCTTGATTGAAACATTTATCACTGGCCTGCCTGCATTGCTACTAAGGTACTACTACTCACCTCATTTGGTAGCACTTCTAGCAAACCAAAAGTCATAGCATTCTTGCCAACATATTCAGCTGACTTTGCGGGGCGAGGCACAAGGCTGTTCTAAGAGGGAGTTTTTCCATGCCTGTTGGCAGCGTGACTCCTCACGTGGGCTTCATTTTAATGGTTTATTGGTTTTTAATGTGTGAGGGTGGTGCATCTCGTGTGCTCCTGGCTGAAATGGGGGCTCCTGAGGGTTGCAACAGCTCACTGCTGTGATAAGAGAAGCTCTGCAGGAGCGAAGCCGTGCGGCATAAATCAACAGCAGCGCACTCTCTGTGTGTGCGTGTATATGTGTGTGTGTGTATACACACCCGTCTAGCGCACACACTCCCCCACCCACTCATGTAAAGTGCACGTCCTTCCCATAATCCCATATATGAAATTGCACAGACAATACGACCAGGCTGCCTGCATGACTTCCTGCAGCATCAGTATGCTAGCAGTGTGGTCTTGTGTCTGCACCCCCCACCCCTTCGTCCACCACGCCTTTATGATTCCCGCTCTCAGTCATACCTCTGCCCATTCCTGTATGGCCTCATTCCAGATCCCATCCTTCTTTTTCAGGAAAATGGAACTCCATTTGGGTTAGTTCACTTACAGGGCCGATGAAATATGTCTGCGTATGAGCACCAGTAGGACCCGTTTTGTAACCTGTCTTTTTTTTTGGCGGGCTACCAACTGCGGTGCTACAAAACATAAATGGTGGATTGGGACTGTGTTCTTATCCAGGGGCCACGCCCTGCCTGGGGGGTCCACAGAGAGCCCTCAGAAAAGCTCATCATGGAAAGGGTCTGGTTCTGGATGTGTCTGATACGTTTGCACCCTTTTCCTGATGCCATGATTCTGTTTTGCTACATGTTAGCATTAGCATGTTAGCATGTTAGCATGTTAGCATTAGCATGATAGCATGTTAACATACAGCATTTTTGCTTGATTACAAAAACATGTGGAGGTCGTCGGGGAAGTAAACACGGAGGGACGTTCACATACTCTTGATAGCCAACGTTTTGTCATCCAAAACTCAGATGGACTACCCGGCATGCCTTGGGGGCACTTGTAAATAACACATGTTATATTTAGAGCTTACTTGTTTTTTACCCACGGGGTAGCAGTAGTAGTTGATTCATGTGACGTGTTTACTTGTTATTCCGTTGCACCGTGAGAAAGTGTGCGGTTCTGTTTGATGGCCACCTACGTATACACAGAATTTTTTAACCCAATGGGTTTTTTTTATTTGACTTTTAGTTCATTTAGGCATTTTTATGCGTGAAATGCTTAATTTTGCCCAATAGTATGTACAGTTTGCTTACCTAAACCTTGCTGGGTTATGTGTTATACTATGTTAACGAACATTACGTACGCAGAAGCATCATCCAAAACTGTCTTCTGCTTTTCTACGCAGTCGACGGAACCATTAATTGCCCTGCTGCTGGCTGTCGTCACGTGTTTGTGTTTGGGTCCCAGTGGGTGTCTGATGGGAAGGGTGCTCAAGTGTGGAGGACTCATCATGGCTTATTAGGGGCTTGCGGGGGGCCACCCAGCTTAAGCGGCAGAGAGAGCGATGTGGCGAAAACATTCAGAGGAGACAAGCGGAACCTTGCAAAGTTACAGCGAGGGTGAAAGGGATAGTTCCAATCTCCATTTTTGGGCGTCGCGGTGTGGAGTTTGCATGTTCTCCCCGGGGATGCCTGGGTTTTCTCTGGGTAGGGTAAGTTAACTGCTATATTTTTTCTTTTTTTTGTCAAATGTTATTTTGACTTCAATTTTGTAAATTGTATTTAAAAATATACATTTTTTCTCGACTTTATTTACATAATATTTTGACTTTATTCCCGTTACACTGTAACTTTTCACTAATTTTCCAAAACGAAAATGATTAGTTGCTCATATTGTGACTTTTGATTTTTTTTTTTTTTCAATTTTATGCTCCTTACATGACAATACTTTTTCTTGTTAGACTGCAATTTTTTCCTTATTAATATTTTGATGATTATTATTCTGAAATCGCTGCTGATTTTGTAGTTTTTGCAGGGTTTTTTTCTTACATTATATTAATACAACCGTGTCGAGGGGCGCCAATGGCCCCTGGGCCGCAGTTTGGACATCCCTGCCATATTCTGTGTGTACGTATATGATGTACTTTGATAGTAAAGTATATACAAATGCTGTCTACATTTCATTTCCTGCAGAACGTCACAGCAGCACGCAAAAGCTGATAAGAAGAAAAGGATAAAAGACTTCGCATGACCTCGTCGGCCATGATTAATTCATTTCACTTTCTTCTTGTCTTGAATTAATTGTGCACTTAATATTCAATATTTCTATATGCATCTTCACATTCAGGCGATGGTTATTATGAACTGTGGGGGGGGAGGCATAGCAAAGGGGGTGAGAAACAGGAAGAGACATTTTTCTAAATGACTCTGTTAATAATGTTTCGGCTCACCGCTAATGCTTAAGTAACTGAAATTGGAAACAAAAATGGAATTGAAAGAGGCAATTTGGGGGGGGAACGGCTGCAGAAGTGGAAGTCCAGGCATTCCCCTATGCAGTTCATCATAAGTGCACTACTAATAAAGGAGAACTCGTTTATCAGATCTTATACACAGTATGTCTCTATTCGCAGTATATTAAATGCGTTTTTCATATAAATACGTGTTTGCCCCTTCCTGATTTCTTATATTTTTGAATGTTTGTCACACTTCAATGTTTCAGGACATCAAACAAATGTACATTTTAGTCAGTGACAACACAACTTAACACAAATGCAGTTTTTAAATGAAACTTTTTGTTACTAAGGGAGAAAAAAAAGCCAAACTTACATGGTCTTGTGTGAAAAAGTGATTCACCCATTCCAGAAAGAAATTAAGATCCATCAGTGTGGAAAGATTTCAAAAGCTTTGGGACTCCAGCAAACCACAGTGAGAGCCATTATCCACAAATGGCCAAAACATGGAACAGTGGTAAACCTTCCCAGTAGAGGCCGGCCAACCAAAATGACCCCAAGAGCATGGCGACGACTCACCCAAGAGGTCACAATAGACCCCACAGCAACATCCAAATAACTGCAGGCATCACTTGCCTCAGTTAAGGTAAGTGTTCATGACTCCACCATAGGAAAGACACTGGGCAAAAACGGACCGCATGGCAGAATTACAAGACCAAAACCACTACTGAACAAAAACAACATTAAGGCTCGTCTCAATTGAGGATCACCAAGACCTCTGGGGAAATACTCTGTGGTATCATGAGACAGAAGTAGAACTTTGTGGAAAGTATGTGTCCCATTACTTCTGCCATAAAAGTAACGCCGCATTTCAGAAAAAAAGTTACCTACATAAGGTGCTGGTAGTGTGATGGTCTGGGGCTGTTTCGGTGGTTCCCGACTTGGAAGACTTGCTGTAATAAATGGAACCACAAATTCTGATAAAGTCTAGCAAAAAAATCCTGAAGATGATCCAAATCACACCAGCAAGTCCACCTCTGAATGGCTGAAGAAAAAGACAAATGAAGACTTTGGAGTCTGACCTGAATCCCATGGAGATGCTGTGGCATGCTGGAAAAGCCTCCAATGTGACTGAATGACAACAATTCTGCAAAATTCCTCCACAGCGCTGCAAGAAACTCATTGCAAGTTATCAAAAACTCTTGATTGCAGTTGTTGCTGCTAAGGGCGGCCCAACCACTTATTGTCTGCTAAGGGGCCTGTGACTCATTAGCTTTGGGCTAAAATCCCTTTTTCCACAGGGCCAAGTAACTTGGCTAATATTTACCTTGGTGTGATGATCATTTAAGTGTGACAAACGTGTAAAGCAAAAAAGTACGGATGCCTAAATCACATACAACCACTGATTCTCATAAGAGAAAAAACAAAATGCTGAAACTCACAGCTTTGTAGATGACGGACGGATACTCAATTTTAAGATGTGTAGAGAAGCCTTGGAGGGGAGTGTTTCTTCATGGCATCATGACAAGCAGCTTAAACGCTTTCTTATTTGGTATGTCGGCGGCTTCTGGTCACATCTGCAGCCTTTCACTCATTCATGTAGCGGAAAACTAAGGGATTCATTCCTATCTTGTCTCCAATTAGACATCCCCCCCATTCATCCCGCTGCTCTGGTCTCTCGTCATCTCGGGGTTTGGCCTGCAGAACGGGCCATCACGTCCAAATGCAGACGAGCCCTGCGGTCGCCTCTGTTTTTGTTCCTTGGGCATGATTGCATTAGCCTCATCTATTCTCCCTGTGTGTGTGTTTTCTGGCTTTGTGCAACATTAGCCTCGCAGTCACAGGTAATGATCTCATCTTCCTACTGGCGTTGAGTCACAAAAAGAGAATCAAACACACACACACACACATTGGTATTGTAATGAAGCTCTAATGGCCTCCCTGACAAGCGCTTTTTCTTAATGCCCTCCTTTTCTCCTCTCTTTCCCCCGCAGGTGCGCACTTTGAGGAGCCGTGATATGGACGCCCGGCGCGGTGACGCTCAGGTGAGTTTCCCAGCACGTCCGCTTGCTGGAGTATGACCACTTCCTGGACCACTAATGCACAAGGATGGCGGTAATGTGTTGTACTCGGTGGTAACAGTTCAACATCCACATTAAGCAAAAGTCAACTTCCATATTGGCTGTGCTGCCTGTCGCTTGCGGCAGACAAGCAAGGCTGCCACTGCCCACAAGTCTGGCCGTGCAAAACGGGTGTCAATATATCAGCCGTTTTTCAATTGAATTAAATCGGCGCAGATTAATGTTGAGCATGTATTGTTAATTCAGTAGTCGGCGATGGCCTGTAGCGCATTTTTCATGCTCTCTTGCATCAAATATTGACTTGCAGGCTACGATACATGCAGACTGTTGCATGGACCGCAGTAAATGTTACACTGGTCGGCTTGAACAATGAGAAGCAAGTCGTTTGCAAAGCTTCAGAAGTGGAGTTAAGTTAAGCTCGTCAGCTCTTCTGCTTCAGTTAAGGTTCTAGAGACGCTGACAGCCGCCTGCTGGAGGTTAAAGGTGATTTTAGCGCAAAACACATTTTTTTAATTGAACAATTATAGTTTTCCATCCATTAAAGCATTCCTAATGCATATAAATGACGACGGGGGGGGCATTAGACAACTAATGTGTCTAAAATTTTAAAAAATGGGGTATTTCATATCATAGCATAAAGAATACAACACATTTAGAATTATGGTCGCCATAGCACACCCTCATGTCAGGCACATGCTACAAACCTACTTGGCCCTGTGTGGAAAAGGTTATAGAACCATTTCTAAAGCTTTGGGACTATAGCAAACCACAGTAAGGGGCATTTTCCAAAAATGGCTAAAACATGGAACAGTGGTGAACCTTCCCAGCTGAGGCCAGCCAACCAAAATTACCCCAAGAACACAGCCATGACTCATCTAAGAAGTCACAAAAGACCCCACAACAACATCCAAAGAAGTGCAACCCTCCCTTGCCTCAGTTAAGGTCAGTGTTCATGACTCCACCATAAGAAAGTTTCAACTTTGCCAGAAAACATCTTGATGATCCCCCAGACGTTTGGAAAAATACTCTGTGGTCTCACAAGACAAAAGTAGAACTTTGTGGAAGGTATGTGTCCCATTACATCTGGTGTAAAACTTGCATTATAGCAACAGTGAAATATGGTGGTGGTGGTGTGATGGTCTGGGGCTGGTTTGCTGCTTCAGGACCTTGAAAACTTGCTGTGATTAAAAAAAACATGAAAAAATCTTGAAGGAAAATGTCCGGCCATCTGTTGGTGACCTTTATGATGAAAACAACTCGGGTTGTGTAGCAGGACATTAATCCGAAACAAACGGCAAGTCCACCTTTGAATGGCTGAAGAAAAACCAAATGAAGGATTTGGAGTCTGACCTGAATCTTATAGAGATGCTGTGGCATGACCTTAAAAAGGTGCTTCATGCTGGAAAGCCTCCAATGTGACTGAATGACAACAATTCTGCAAACTGTAAGAAACTCATTGCAAGTTATTAAAAAGCGCGGCCCAACCACTTTTTTACGCAGGGCTGTGTAGCTTTGCTTTTTTTCTCCCTTAATAATAAAAAGTTTCATTTAAAAACTACACTTTGTGTTCCGTTGTGTTGTCATTGACAAACATTTACATTTGTTGGATGATCTGAAAGCATGACAAACATTTTAGCGAATGGAGATATTCACATACGATTCATACACGGCACTGCTGCATTGTGGGAGCTTATCGGTGAAAGGGTCATCGCCGGCTTGCGTGAGAGTGCTCGGGTCGCAGCTAATCTTGTAGCAGTCTCGTAAATTCACCTCCAGACGTATCGACGGCGTCTGAAAAAGGACACGCTTATTTATTTACAGGCCCGGAGTGACGGCTGACGAGCTGTGATGAAAGTAAAGCACGGCTGGATGCCTGCGATGTAGTGTAGTGTGCACGGCTACGCTTCTTAATGAGGCGGACATTTTTTCTGACTGAGTTCAAGCACGGGAACTGTTTTTTCCGCTTTCGTGTGACATTCTCTACACCAACGGAATCCTAATGCATGTCGTCTTTGCAGTAAAGTGACATTAAAGGACATCCGCTCAGCTCATTCCGTTGATAAACAACATGAATCAGGGTGCTTTGCCCAACAGTACTGTAGATCGCTCTTCCCCACTGCTCTTCCAGCCAATGGCAGGGCATTCACACTCAACTTCATACCCATGGACAGTTTCACATTTAACCCAACATGCATGTTTTTGGAATGTGGGAGGAAGCCGGAGTACCCCGGCAAAACTGGAAACTGGAAGAAAACTTGAATATTTTTGTAGTTCAGTGGTTCCCAAACTTTTTTTTGCAGCGTCCCCCTTTGGAGATAAAATGATTTTCTGCACCCCCCCGAAAAATACGGTAATAATGAAACGTGGTTGTGGTAGTCCCGCGCCCCCCCCCGCCATAACTCCGCCCCAAACCGCAATACCCACCCAGGGGGCGTGCCCCCCAGTTTAAAAACCACTGTTGTAGTTAGAGCATAGAAAACCTGTTTACGACACCTGTCGTGTGTGTTGCGGTAAATGTGTTCCCCAGGGGAGCTGAGTGGCGGGCGGACAGAAAGTTACGTTTGGGCTTCAGAGTTGAGCTTTAGCTTGCTGTGGGTTGAAAAGCTTGTTGTTTTTGGCGATCAAATGTGGTGCTTGTGTGTCTCTCCAAACATTACAGTAACATTACAGCACCTAGTGGCCAGTCATGTCATCACAACGTCCTTGAATGCGTCTTCTGAATGCCTTATATTTGTATTTTAGTTCATTAAGCCATTTTCATGCTTGAATTTAGCTTCAATGTGCATATTTAAACTAATAATTCAACCATGAAACAAGCATGAGCCAAACATGTATCTCTAGTGTGAGCACCATTGCTATCTAGCCCTGCCATAATCCTCTTGGGCCATGCAATTGGGCAAAGCTACAAGGGTTGTTACCGGATCCCCTTCCACTCCTCCATCATGAACTCACTGGCGGACGTTAAGCCACGTTTACATGTGGAGGGGACTCTGTAGTCTGTACCTCCTTTTTACTAGTTTATGCCTCCTTCCTGCTCTTTCTCCACCTGCAAGATGATATAGGCTTCTTCTCTGGAGTCCAACGTCAAATAACAATTTGCAAATAGTGGAACTGAAGGGGTGATGCTCAGTTTAGTTCAATATACAGCATATAAGTAAGCAGTACTTGACTAGGTGTTAATAAGCCTCACCTCACCTACCTGGCCACTCCATCACCTTAGCCCTCAGCTTCATCAGCAAGACTCTTGGAGGTGTGTTAGATGCTCTTCTTTAGCATGTCGAAATGAATTTCCCCTCAGTGTGCCTGTAGCGCTCGTGCAGCACCAAATAGATCATCTATACCGCTATACAAGCCGTACACGGACTACTCTACAGTAAGTTGTATTGTAAATGTGAGGATTGTGTTTAATTTTGGTTTTACATGAGATCAGGTCATCCCGGTCCTTTTTTAATGATGGTAAGTGGCAAATTCAGGGTGTAGAGGATAACAGTGGTCCCTGTGGTTCACAGAAACCGTCCCTCTCGCCTCAGTATTTGTCTCGCAGGACGGGGTTTTCTGTCTCATTAGCATGTTGCAAAGATATCGGAGTGGACAGCAAGTTGTCTTATCTTTGCACAGCAAGTGTTCGCATCAGAACGCCCCCCCTTTGAGGGCACGTGTAGGTGGGAAAAGTGGGGAAAACTCCACACTGACTTCACAGACGTAGATGCTGTCATAGTCAGGGTCGTGACACGGGTTCATTTGTAGAGCATTGCAATATTGTCGTGTTTTTCTTTTGGAACATTGATAGCAACATAATGACAAGAAGGCTGTGATCTTCCAGCAAAAGTTTTAGCGAGATGCTTTTTTCACGGAAGTATACATGCAGTATGTTTTTCCGCGCAAGTGAGTATGATCAGAACAGCCGCGGTGGTGAGAAAAAGACTTGCTTTGTTAGATTTGTTTGCGCTGCCGAGACAGAGCGAGGGAGGAAGACGAGGGAGGAGAAGGTGAGCGAGGGAAGCAGACGCTGAGGTGAGGTAAGGTGGCGATGCTGAGGTAAGATCAGACCAGCAGAAAAGGAGACGGAGGTGTGGGAGTGTTGTGTGCTAATAAAGAAGGAGAACTGTACTCTCAGTTATATTTATGAAATAGTTATTTTATATTTAGTAATTGTATTATTTATAATCAATATCAAATAATTAAAAATAAAAGGAATAGAAACATTTTATTTATTTACATTTCATTTAGGCAGGCTTCGCTACACATCTCAAAAGAAAGCTAATAAAATAAATCTACTACACGTATCTCGTACACAGAACTATCCATGCATCCACGGAAAACCATCAAAGTCATCCTCTTAAGCCAACAGCCCCACCTCTCCTTCAGCACACACACCGCCGGTCTCTCTCCTCCTTTTTTTGGTCAGCGCCACCCCCGCCCAGCGAAAAATCAGCAGCGCTGCCAAGATCCACTGGCAGACCCGAGCAAAAACCGCTGGATCGATTCAACTTGGAAGTAGCATCACATGCACCTCCCCACGCTTTGCACTGAAATATTGATCCATCCAATGCCTTTGGCACCACATTGATTCAAAACCGACTCTCCAATCCAAAATACTGTATTGATACTTTGATAAATTGGAGATAGTGTAAAAAAACTTGAAAAAACGGAAAACAGCAGAAAATGGAAGACAACCAGAATGGCAAAAAAATGGCAAAAACAGTCTGGAGTTACCTGTAAGTACTGTGACAGTTAGAAGATGTCTGTGTAGAGCTAATCTGTTTACAAGAATCCCACGCAAAGTCCCTGCGTTAAAAAAGACATGTGCAGGAGAGGTCACGTTGCCAGATGCAGCGTCCATGTTAAAGGTTTAAAAAATGCGTTCAAGACGCCCGGCGAGCCGCGGTTTGCCCACTTTTGCACAATAGGAGGAAGACCCGGAAATTCCTGGTCAAGTTTGGAAAAGTACATCCGCCTTCTCCCAAGCTTTCCTCTCCTTTCATCTCCTCCTCATTATACTTTGCTAATATACATTTCCCACAACCCCCCCTTCCCTTGAAAGCTGCAAATAGGACACTCCAGCGGTGGAGGGGTTAAGCGGAGCCCTCTCTTGCGATTGGCTGGCGTGCAGCAGAAGGAGGTAACCAGGCAACCTCCTGGAGGGGAGAGCGCAGCAGAGGAGGAAGAGGCGGCGAAGGAAGACGGGCATAGTTTGGAAAAAGCGGTCGTGTTTGAGAAAGGAAGAAAAAAGAAGACGTGAGGAAGCCTCATGTGCTCGCTCTCTCCACGGGATGGGCATCCGGATTATAAACGTCCCTCCTCCAACTCTCTGTGGATGTGTGAGTGAACCGGGAGGAGGTGAGCTGGTTTGGGTTGGATTCTAAGAACACAAAAAAGAAGAAAATACACCAGAAACATTCTTTTTTTTTGGAGCTCAAAATGGGAACTAAGTCTGCTGATTTTGGCCATCAAAGTGCAAAGGTGAGTGCCGGGAAAACTCACTGCAATGCTATATCTGCTGGTGCATTGACAGTTACTGCACGCCTGTGTGTGCGTGCGTGTGCGTGTGCGTGTGTGTGTGCGTGTAAGCGAGAGAAAGAGAGAGAGGGGGCAATGCAACGTTACGTATAGCCGCGCGCGTGTGCGACGAGGTGCACGTCTGCTGCACTCATTTGGCATCCCATCCTCAGCCCACCAGTCCGCAATTTTCAAACCTGAAGTTTATCTGGGCATGCTGACACTTCCTGTCGGGGGGGCGTCCACGTTCCCCCTGCAAGGTGGATCAACATGTTTAGGTGCGCACAAATGAGGAGGCGGCTTTAGTGTGCAGAGCTTTGCCGGGTGTCATTACTGGTGTGTGTGCGTGTGTGTGTGTGTGTGTGTGTGTGTGTGCCGTGAGTATGGGTCAGAAGGGGGTGTGCTTTTGAGGTGGTAAGTTCAACACTTTATTACACAGCCATGGCGGATACACCCATAATGTGTGCCTTGTATTTGCCTGGGATTGAACAAAAACACTTGGATTTTTCACAAAAAAAAAGATGTAGTTATTTACGTGTGAACGTGATTTGCAACATTTTCAGCATTATTGCCACTCTAAGTACGATATTTCAGGACGTTGAATCAAATATTGAACTTTTTTCAAAGTTTATAGACTGAAATACTATAAAGTTAAATAAACGCTTCAGCAAATGTATTCTCTTGTCCTAGTACTTAAAAGCCCCCCCTCCCAAAACACCTCCAACCATCCCTTTCCCTACTTCTGCTTATATGGGCCCAGCAGGCGAGCCTGGTAGTCATAGTAACCCCACAAGTATTGTTCAGAAGCTCAATGAAAGAAGTGGCGGGAGGGCAGGGGGGGGGAGATTCTGTTGCCCACTTTCAAACCTCGGTCGCCCGCCCGCCCGCCGAGTTTGTGTGTCCCCAAGTCACGTTGCAGGTGTTGTTGGATGTCAGTTGTGCCCTGAAAAGCAGGTTCTGGAGTGCGCAGCGTTGAATATCAATCACTTGAAGCTGGTTCTTGTCGCTAAAAGTCTGGCAACGTCCTTCCGGGATCCCGGCGGTCATCCGGATCACCCCCAATTTTCCACCAGTTCCTCCAATCCCATTTGCCACAACTCATGAAGATTTGGATGTTGTGTTGCCAACCAATCAGTTAGCAGCACAACAGCTCGGCAAACTACAAGCACAATAGTCAGCAAAGCAGCTGGAAGCTTAATCGTTCTTCTCATCGCACGTTCCTGCCATCGCCGTGCACCTTGAAGTGGCACCAAATAAGCAGGAGTTCAGCTTTTGATGCCTGCTGAACTGAGATCTTGTTTTTCCCCGCCTTTAGAGGCATATTTTGCCAGAAAACACTGGTCCTGCTACTACTTCTCTGATAGCGTTGTGATCTTGCAAGATTTCTTATCGTCACTCACATCATGCTCGACAATGCTTTTTGGTGACCTTAGGGGCAGATTTTGGCTGAAAATGTCAGTCAAGGTTTCCTTTTACGTTGTTACTACTTCGCTGATAGGATTGTGATCCTGCAAGATCTGTTACTTCACTCACATCATGCTTGGCAAGGCTTTTTTTTTATTTTAGCAACTTTAGAGGCAGTTTTTAAACGTTGGTCGATTCACCAATTGTAGGTTGATATTGCTAATACTTTTCTGACAGCATTGTGATCTTGCAAGATTTGTTGTCATTTGTTGCTCAGTGGGAGCGTGAATTGCAGAGGCGCACGTCTTCCTTGAATGTTCCGATTTTTCCACTTAAGGGCCAAGCAGCATGGAAGCATTCCCTTCACGCCGAGGCGTGTTCAGCAGCGCCGTTAATGTTCTGGTGTTTTGTCACTTAGAGACACAAATGATGGAGATGGTGGGAATTGACTGCTCTCCTCCCAATGCTGGACAAGCGCTGGGCATTTTTTTACACTTAATGATCAACTTTAAGTCCTCCCGGGTCCCGTGAGAGAGTGCTTGTGTGTTTATGCTGTATATGCACCACATATCAAAGCTTTTTTTGGTCCCAGGGGGTGGCACGTGTAATGCACAATCTTTGTTACCGTGGTGTAGAAGTGCACCGCATCATACCGAGAGCTGTTTGCAGTGTTTTGTAGCCTCATTCTTTGCATGTGTCACAGTAATTTGTGGATTGATTTTGTTGTACAACACTGAAATGGACAACAAAAAGTTGCTCCAATAAATCAACCAGAGAGCCTAAAAAAGGCAAACAACGGCTCAACAAACATGTTCTGTGGCTGTAGAAAACCTCTTAATGTCGTCTTATCTATATATCTCTATCTATATATCTATCCATTCAGCAGCTTTATCTACCTCTGTGCACCATGTTTAGGGTTAAAACAGAATATTTGTATTGGATCGTTTGAGTACTTTATCTACGTCTGTATGCGCTTTAAAGTGCTACCGCGCAGCTGTTTGTGTGCACGTTACACTTGCCGTACTATTGTTTTACATTGAAATCGTCGACGGCATTACAACATTGGTTCTGTTGCGGCCATGTAGCAGCAGCAACGATAGCTGTCAAGAAAGACACCTTCCCATGGCCTCCAAATCATTATTCATGGTAAAATAGCGGTTCTTATATATAAATCAACGACCACCCCATCGTCGTTTACGGAAACAAACGCCTCTGCTATAATTAGAGCGTTTACAGTATGTACTTTTTAAAATGACTGTTAAATGTGGGGTGGGGTGTATGTGAAGGGGCAGGTCAATCTGCCAGCTAATCTGCCACTGCAGGCTGTAATCTGTAATCTCTTAAAAGACTCGCAATCCGCCGCCAACATGCGGGATTAGCATCTGCAGACGCAAGATCAGTCCACACACACACACACACACGCACACACACACTTTCAATGCTGCAGTGTGAAGTAAGAGTGAGGCAATGTTTTATTTTTTTTGCATTACAGCACACAGCAAAGTGCACTTAGCGTCGTAGGAGACACAAAATCAATGAGCCGTCGTCTTTTACGTTTCTCTCTTATCTGCTCGTCCGCGCCGTCTTCAACCGCAGTTTGGGTCCGGTTGACAGTTTCTGACTCTGAAGTCCATCTTTGTCTCTCTGGAATCTGTTCCTGTTTGCGTTTTTAAAGGAATTCAGCCAAGTGGAGGACTGGAGTGGAACCTTGAATGTTGAAGACAATGCACAATAGATACTCTTATCACCGATGTACGGATTCATTGATAATTCCTTAATGTTTTGGGGTTGAAATACAAAAATATTCACATTCGGGCACACAGTAAATTATGTATTTTTGGCCTTAAGCATTTTTAACTGCAATACAAGACATAACTCATTGTATACTAGTATACATACTCGGTTGATAGTCTTATAAACATAAACGAGCGAGACTGGGCCGCCATTGGAAGTGTTCTCGCGCATGCTCCATAACATGCCAGGGCTGCAGCCGAACTGGCAAGCTGGGTGAGCCGAGAATGACGGGCGGCACATGTTCTATATAGCTAGCGTGAACGCCAACATTTTGGAACGTCTTTGGATTGATTTCAAGAAAGGTGCAAAACCTGACCAGCCACAAACCAGGAATGAAATAAAAATACAAAGCTTCCCTTTTTGTGTGTTGCCTTGGAATGATCAAACCGTTTCTGTCCTTTCCCCAATTGTTAAAGTCAAATCACTCACCCTTTAAGCCACGTTTGACGTCTTTTTCGCGTGAGAGGCTAAAAGAGGTGACGACCCAACTCCCCAGTAATGCATGTGGCTGCAGAGCAGTTTTAAGTCATAAAAACGACCACTAGGTGGCAGAAATGCATTCGATAAGAGCCCGGCAAAGATCATGTGAATGGAAAAAAACACACAAGACAGCAAGGAGGAATTGGAGGAGTGTCGGATGCAGAAGGTTTGGGGGAATTTGTATGCATGTGCACACAGACACAGTTCAGTTCTAAATGTGCAATTTGCAAATAGTTCATGGCGTTATTTTTGTAAATAAATTGTTATGATGAAAACAACCCTTTTTTGTGTTGTTTATGTTTACATGTTTGAGCTGTCACAAAAGCAAAAATGTTTGTGCCAAAGTGAAAGTTATGCTTTAAATGTACGTTTCCACAAAAATATGCTTTTCTCCCTTTTTTAGTCGGAAACTGATATTTTCCTGAAACACACCTACCATATGTTCTATTGCTTATCACTAAAAAATGAAAAGATGTAAATACAAACGTTTTTCTAATGAAAGATGACACTCTCATCTTTCTTTTGGTAGGCTCCATGTTTATATAACCATAGAACACAATATTTTGTGTGCCTTGAAATATCAGTCAAAATAATCTAAAATGGGGTTGTCTTTTGAAAAACCACCCTTTTCCACATGTTTTGCCAAAACACACAGAAACACACTTGTGGAGTTAATCACGTGATTGGCTGACAACTTCTACAATGACGATTCCAACGCCACATTTTTTCTTGGCTTTTGAGGTGTTTATATTTCACTGAATACATAAAATGCAATGCAGGATGTCAAGAGTTGTGCCACACACACACACACACACACACACACACGCACACACACGCACACAGTGGATGTACCTGTGAGCAGTCAGGCTGAATTACACGCTCTTCATGTCATTTTAGGTGCACAAGAGAAAGCTGCAAACAAGCACTATAAATGACATTATGATTTCGATTCTCTACCCCCCTCCCCCCACCCCAAAAGCCTGCAAGTGAGTGTGGAGGAGATGCCATATTCTTTATTCAAGGAGCACAATGGCTAATGAATGCATGTTGTGCAGCACGCAGAGAGAGGAGAGCGGGAATGCTCAGTTTTGCTGGAGGGTGGGTGGGTGGGGGATAGTCTTGTTAGCGACTCTTCCCAGCGGAGCGACGTCGTTGACTTACACACACTCACTTTGAGACTGCAGCAAAGTTGCAATAAGACAGAAATGGAAGGATGTTTTCCTCCGAGGAGTTCTCCGCTTTCTTGGTTCTCCCCCTTTTTCCGACCCGCTTACTAATTAATTTCTCCCTCTTTGTTATGGATAAACTGACTCCGTGGTTAGCTACTGTCCGAACTTTCAATCCAATCGTGAAATTTGGTACACGCCTTTCGAAGACTGGCAAGCGCGTGCGGGTACATCCGACCGGTAGGAGGCCTCGGGCTGACTCATGACGCGTTGCAGAGACTATGTCTCTCAACTGGTCTGCGAACGCCTTGGATCTGCCGGGAGGAGCTGAACGAAGTGACCGGGGAGAGGGAAGTCTGGGCTTCCCTGCTTAGGCTGCTGCCCCCACTACCAGAAGAAAATGGTATGGATGGAACCTTAAGTGACTGACAAGCACGTCTGTAAAGTTCTAACAAAAACATGGCCGCCATCAAGTGGGACTTGGCATTAGTCCATAAGTCAATGGTCATTTGTTTATGCGTCCATCTATTCACCTTCTAATGCTTAACTGAGATAGGGTTGCAGGGGTAGCAGCCTAATCCAGAAAGGCAAGACTTCTTTCTCGGTGGATCCGGAGCATTCCCAGGCTAGTTAGGAGACTTAGTCACTCCAACCTTAAGTCCGGGATGCCCTAATCACCTTCCCAGGAAAGTGTCTGGTAGGCATCTGGTCGGGATGCCTGAGCCAACTCATCTAGCTCCTCTTAATGCAAAGGAGCAGCACTTCTACTCTGAGTTACCCACGACCTTGTCCTTTCGGTCTCTACCCAAAGCTCATGACCATAGGTGAGGCACATAGATCGACCCGTAAATTGAGAGCTTTGCCTTTCGTTTCAGCTCTCTCTTCACCACAACGGACTGATGCTGAGGTACTTAACTTCTCCACCTGGGGAAGGATCTCATCCCCAGGCCGGAGATGGCATGTCACCATTTTCCGAGCGAGAACAATGGACTTGTTCTGAACTGGTTTGAAGATCTTGGCCTGATAAAACCAGCAGGACCACGTCATCTGTAAAAAGCAGATACCTAATCCTGCAGCCACCAAACCGGAGCCCCTCAACACCATGGCTGTGCTTAACAATTCTGTCCACAAAAGTAATGAACAGAATTGGTGACAAACGCCAGCCTTGGCAGATTTCAACCCTAACTGGAAACAACTCTAGTTTATTGCCGGCAATGTGGACCAAACTGACAGTGGTCATGCGGGGAGCGAACTGCCTGAATTAGGTGGTCCGCTATTCCATACTTGCGGAGTACGAATCCCTTCTCCAAGTCCACAAAACAGATGTGGACCGGTTGGGCAAACTCCCATGCACCCTCCAGGACCCTGCCAAGAGTGTAGAGCTTGAAAATCACACTACTCCTCTTGAATCGGAGATTCAGCTATCTGGCGTATCCTCGTCTTCAGGAGCCCTGAGTAGACCTTTCCAGGAAGGTCTATTCCACACTCCAGTCCCCACCTCTTATCCCCCCTCTTAAAGACCACCAACCCGGTCTGCATTTGTCTAATCATTAGAAAACGTTGTCAGAATCAGAACAATTTGTTGATGTTGATGTTTACTTGACTGCCTTGAGCATAATACACCAACTGCACTTTATTTCCTGAAATGTTTGAAAAATTAGGTTCTGAAAAAAGTAATGTAAAAAAAAATATGGGATCAAAAATCATTATTATGAGAAGAAAATTTACAAGAAGAATGTTAAAATAGTTGGGGAAAAAAAAGAGCACAACAATTGTGAGAAAATTGTAAATCTATGAGAAAAGTCATACATTTATGAGAATACAGTCATATAATTATGACAATAAAGTTGGAAATTTGCGGAAAAAGCATGTTAAATTTCGAAGATAAAGTTGTAAATTTGCGACAATTTTTTTTAAATATTTCCGGAATAAAGTCTTAAATTTGCGAGAAAAAAAACATGTAACATTTTGAGAATAAACTCATAAATTTGTGAGAAAAAACATTTAATATTTTTAGGCAAAAGTTGTAAATTTGCTAGAAAAATCATGTTATATTTAGAGAATAGATTAGTAAATTTGCAAAAAAATATAATATTATATATATTGTAATATAATATTTTGAGTATAAAGTCATAAATTTGGGTCAAAAAACTTTTTTAGAATAAAGTTGTAAATTCCTGAGGAAAAAGTGTGTAATATTTCAAGAAAAAAGCTGTAAATTTGCGACCAAAACATTGAATATTTTGATTACAAAGTCATGAATGTGGGACAAAAAACTTGTGTTATAGTAAATAGTAAATTTAGTATATTTATATAGTAAATTTGCAGAATAACCCAGTATTATGGGAAAAATATTCTCATTCTCATATTACCAGAATAAAATGGTAAATCTGAGATTTTCAGAATATAGCCATACATTTGCAAAAAAAAATGTTTTCCTCGTAAATATAAAACTTTGACATGTGTCCATGCAGATCTACTAAGCACCAAATGTTGTGGAAATTTGTCCTGAAGTTACAGTGAGTGTTTTCTAGAGTCCAGCGCCACCATGTGGTGTATTTGTCCGAAAAGTAATAGCACAGGGCGACACTGTAGGGGTGCAAAATTTGCCCACCTTTTTTTCGCCCACATGCGAGTATGCTTTATAAAGGGCTGTGGAGACGTAGGCTGACATTAAATCCATAAGTGCTGACCTACAGATAAAGCGGGCATATGTTGACATTTATATATTTGTTTTAAATGGAAATATGAAAGGAACAAGCTCTTGTTAGTGTCTGCATGCTTTTGGTGACACAGCATGCACCCTTCCTGTGGCCACCATGACAGTTTTTGACTTTTAGTTGTTTACCGGCAGTGAAATAAGAGGATTTGGCCCGCATAAACGCACATTAAAAATCACCATAATAACAGCAAAAAAGAATCATCCTCTCAGTTATAGCCTTTTTTCTTGTGAAATTGACATCAAAACCACCACAGAGACATTTAGCGGCTTTGCGCTTGAGCTGCAAAAAAAACGAGCTTTAGTGCTTGTAAGCGTGGGTTTATTAGTCAAGCTTTTGTGGGTGAGGAATAAAGCGCGATCGAACCGTCGCAAAAATGTTGCAAGGCAGCTCGGAGGTGCCTCAGGTCGCAATTCCAAACGGGACAAAGCTTAGAACAATACTACAGGACACGGTGATCTGGTATGAGTGAAATGAGCAGAGGAACTTCAGTCAGCATGCCTGACTTTGCTCGTTGTACCAATTTCCGTTTTTTTTGTCCACCTTTTTATAGCAATACAGTGGAACTCACGGGAACCTCGGTTATTGATCACCCTGGTTAGCGTGTTTTTCGGTCAACGTTAAAAGTTACGGCAAAATTTTGCCTCGCGTTGCGTACATTTTCCAGTAAGCGTACACTTTGGCACGCGTCGCCAACACACCGCACGTTCTTAATGTGTTTTTAATTGCAAAACGTCCTCGTTAACTCCTTGTTAATACACTGGAACGGGGAAAAAAGTAATCTCCGCGTGCCTGTTAGTGATGTCACCAGAGGTTGACTCTGTAGTTCTTTATTTTTACACCACAAGTCTACAAAATGTTAACACAAATGATGAAAGAAAGATATAACTTTCTGGAACGCATTCATTGTATTCACATTATTTCTTATGGGGAGCGTTGTTTTGGTTAAAGTCTAACCTTTGGGAACGGATTAATGACGCTAACCAAGGTTGTACGGTACTTGGGAAAGCTACAACCACCAGTCCAACAAGTGAGTCCTAAATTAGGGTTGATCGTATCTTGGCAACCAAAAATGGTACGCAGGGGTGTCATAATGAGCCGCCCCTCAAAGAATACGAACCTCAGACTTGATCCCCAGAACAACAGCTTCTTATTGCAAGCCAATAGTCTGCTTTGCTTTTGCTGGAGCCCTGGTTAGCTTGCACACTGCAAATGTTGAGTATTTTGCTCTATCACACTTAATCCAAGGGACTAAACTACGTTTTACGTAACGGTGCAGCTGCTTTTAAAACATGCAATATACTGTATAAAATGACTGACTACATTTTTCTACTTTCTTTATCTCACAGAGATGCAACTTACACAACGTTAAAGAGTTAAATCGTGTTATATTGTTTTACCGAAAAATGCTGTTTCTTTCGCCGGGAGCGACAGAATCTCAGCGCAGCAAAAAAAAGTTCATATATCAGCTACATATCCACCTGTGATCGGCCCAATTTATCTGCGTCGGACTCAGAGTAGAGTCTTATTCTTTTCTCTCATTAGATCTACTATATTGGGTAATACTGTACAAGTGTAAAGGTGACTATAGGTGTGTTATTTCATGTCTACAGGGCTCTGTTCAGCCATCCATTTTCCATGCTGATTCTAAAGGGTTAGCTGCCCTAACCCAAACCTTATGCGGATAAACCTAATCCCTAACCCTAACCCTATGCCGTTTACCTTAACCCCCTAATCTTAACTCCCTAACCCTCTAACCCCCTAACACAAACCTAATGCCACTTACCTTAACCCCCTAACCCTAACACCCTAAACCAAACCCTATTCCGCTTTCCTTAACCCCCTAGCCCCCTAACCCAAACCCTATGCCGTTTACCTTAACCCCCTAACCCTCCAACCCAAACCCAAACCCTATGCCACTTACCTTAACCCCCTAACCCAACCCCCTAACCCAAACCCTATGCCACTTACCTTAACCCCCTAACCCAAACCCTATGCCACTTACCTTAACCCCCTAATCTTAACTCCCTAACCCTCTAACCCCCTAACACAAACCTAATGCCTCTTACCTTAAGACCCTAACCCAAACCCTATGCCGCTTAACCTAACCCACTAACCTTAACCCCCTATGGTTTGCGGGGGGTATAATGGTACACCCTGGACTGGTCGCCAGCCATTGGCAGGGCACCATTCACACTCACGTGTATGCCTTTTGGTAGGTATGAGTCACCAATTAACATAATATGCTTGTTTTTTTGGAAAGTGGCAGGAAACCGGTATACCCGGAAAGTAAAACCCAAGCAAACAGAGAACTAGAGGGCTCTAACACTGTAATTTTAAACATATCTGCAAGGTTGTAACCAGTTTTGTCCTAATGAATTCCATTTCTAACTAAATTAAATGACCTTACATTCACTTATCACGCTTGGGTCTGGAACCAAAGGAACGGCGGTAAACGAGGGATTCCTAACGTTTTGTGGCTCGCCATATATTCACCTACATGAAAAAGTTGTAAAGCGCCATTGCACACGGGCGTCATGCAGTCGTACGCGTCAACATCAGATATTTCAGTGGGCTGTCGCCGCAGTTATTACATGTCACCGAAACCAGCAAATCACTTCACAGTCATTTAACCTCTCGGCTCTTAGATCTCCCATTAATCCAGCTTCATGCGCACGCACACACACACACACACACACACGCGCGTGCGCGGTGAGCAATGGCCCCCGTGGCTGAATGGGTGGTCTTTTAACAGCCTGAAAAAATGACTTATCGTGCTAATCAGAGTGCTACGATGGAGAGGAATCATTATCTGAAAGCAAGTCGTGCTAATTGAACATTGCCTATCCTCCTAATGTATCCATACTGTGTGTGTGTGTGCACGCGTGTGTGTGTGTGAGTGCAATTACACGTGCGCACACACAATCCCATCATGTCTGTCCAAGCTGAGCATTCCATCCAATATGTGGTGGGTAAGTGCTCTTTGTTCCCAAAAGAGAGAGGTGAAAATGTGGCAAACCCGACTGTGCTATCATGTGGTGGTGATATGTTGCTGGTAAAATGGGGAAAAAGTGCAGTTTTGTGGCGAAATGTTGAGCTTTCATTGTAGAATATGCACATTTTCTTTCCAAAAATGGGTAGTATTTTTTGTCAAGTTCAAATATACAACCTTTGGTACTTAAAGGGGACTTGTTATGCTCTTCTGACCTGTAAATGTTGTTACAATTCTCGCTTTAAACGCGTCATGTAATGAGCTTGGCACATTTGGAAGTGAGCCCTGGATGGTTCTGAGCGCCGACGTCCCGCAACCCGGACTTCCTTCTGGAGGCAACGTTGAGCAATGGCTCCCAGGAAATGTTTGCCCGGGTGTAAGGGAGAGCTCGTTTTGCATTTTGTTTAGCTTTACTAAAGAGGCAAGCATCAGGCAGAAGTGGTCAAAGTTGCTGATTCCCATCCAGCATGAGAAAAATATGTATATATTATCCTTGCAGGTTATAAAAGGTCATCTTTAATGTAGTGTGTTTGTGGAAACAAAGAGCATTTTTTGCTGAAAATGTTGTTTTTTTGGCAAATGACTTACTTTTGTGTCATGTATATATTTTTATCTATACAGTTTTGTTGCCGAATATGGCGGTGTGGGGGAAAACACAGCATTTTTGTGGCTAATTTAAAAAATCCCTGATATGACAGTTTTTATGCAAAATGTTGTGTTTTGGAGGAAATTATGTGGTGGTTTATGTAATTTGGGCAACGTTGGTTGGAAAAACATGGCGACATGTTTGCAGGAGCACAATTTAGCAACTAGCTTACCATAAGTCTTTGACCGTTTGTGACCATATGTATGCTGGTGTGTCTTCCATAGCATTTTCAGCAGAACCCACAGGGGATGCCGCAAATGGCTCTGTGGATAGAATGGCTTAACGACGCCCCATCCTGCCGGGGGTGGGGTAGCAGTAATATGTACACGTGCGCTGCAGGGAGATTTTGTAGCCTGCATATCAGGTGATGGACTTTCCCAAGAGTGGACCTCTCCAGCCGAGTGGATTGACCTCGAGCAATTTATTAGCCTCGCCGCTCACATCCATCACGTCCTCGCCCTCAGGGACGCGCCCGCGCACACACACACACAGACACCCACGTGCACACACACAATGCAGCCTCTAGTGAGTCTTCTCGCAGCTTTGGATCATTCTGGTTTCCATTAGTGATTTCTACCATCAGACTGCAGTTTCTTCTCATGTGTGTTGTCTGTGCAGTTTAGTATCGTTTGCCACCGATACGATCATCCATGAGTGAGAACGTCTGATATCGATCACTTGGATTTGGCTGTATCTTTTTCAGTGTATTTATGATGAGTGCTGTTGGCCTCGGCCGCCATTGGATAATTCCAAATTGAGAAAGTTAGATGGAAATAATAGCCACTTCCATGTGGTACAAAAACAAGCTCCAAACTAACCACACTGCTTGTTTTAAAAACCAAATCTCGCTCTGCTGAAAAGTTACATTTGACGTTCGAATACGAGAAGCTTGTTGGATAATGTTCATGTTTGTGACTTTCTAAATACAGTTTTTTTTATCCATTATTAGAGCCCTGTTGATATAAAATAACACCCCTATAGTCATCCTTATTTTTATGTAGTAGAAATAACAAAATTCCAAGCTTTAAACATGTGGCTTGTTGTCATGTGCACAGCGTTAAATAGTGTTTATAATTAATATTACCTTGTTTTTACACTTACTCTGCTTTTGTGTGGTCTTGTACTTTTGCTGCTTTAAACCTGGGATTTCCCCTTTATGGGAATCTTAAAATATGCCATCTCATACAAATACAGTAAGAGACTCACACTCCCCCTGTGGCTGTTGCCTCATTAATGTGATGTTACTGACACCTGGAGGTCGGCGTAGAACACAACTCTACTGCCGTTGTTTATGGTCGAGATGGGACTCGCCATGCACTTCAGTCGCTTTATGGACTTGCAGCAAACGCTCACACAGGAGCTGCTGTCGGGCACACGTCACATCCCAGGCCCCGCCTCTTAAAGGCGCGCGCAACAAGCCACAGATAATGTTTTTCCCTTTTTATCATGTGTTTTTAGCAGTTTGGTTGAGTTGCCCGCACCTCAGTTCGGAATGGTGAAACCAATATAAGCCATGTGAAAGTGTTTGTGGAAATTGACATTTTTGTTACATAATTTTGCAGACTAAACCGTTTTGGTGGTTAGATATTGTTTGTTGTTCAATTTAGCGTTTTGTGCATAGCATAACTCTGTTTATCTGATACAAGATACAGTTTTTTCCATGAAATAGTGTTTTGGATAAATACATGAAATAACAGTTTTGTATTTCTTCTATGGAAAAACACTATTTCTTGTGGCTAGCTATATTTCCTCGATATATCATGCAAGTGTTTGTTTTTGTTGCAGAATTTTGTGGCAGCCTAAACCATTTTTGGTGGTTAGATATTTACTTTTCATGACAAACTGTTATATTTGAACATTGTTTTTCAAAACATCTGGTTTGGCCCTCAATATAATATTTTGTCCATTCCATTTTCTTCCGCTTATCCGGGTCCGGGTCACGGGGGCAGCAGTTTCAGTAGGGAAGTCCAGACTTCCCGGTCTCCGGCGACCTCTTCCAGCTCCACCGGGAAGACACCAAGGCGTTTCAAGGCCAGCTGTGAGACATAGTCCCTCCAGCGTGTCCTAGGTCTTCCCGGGGGGCTTCTCCCGGCTGGGCATGCCCGAAACACCTCACCAGGGAGGCGCCCGGGAGGCATCCGGACTAGATGCCCGAGCCACCTCAACTGGCTCCTCTCGATGTGAAGGAGCAGCGGCTCTACTCTGAGCTCCTCCCGGATGGCCGAGCTCCTCACCCTATCTCTTAGGGTGAGTCCAGCCACCCTACGAAGGAAACTCATTTCCGCCGCTTGTATCCGCGATCTCATTCTTTCGGTCATGACCCATAACTCATGACCATAGGTGAGGGTGGGAACGTAGATCGATCGGTAAACAGAGAGCTTTGCCTTCCGGCTCAGCTCTCTCTTCACCACGACGGTCCGGTACAGCGACCGCATTACTGCAGACGCTGCACCGATCCGTCTGTCGATCTCACGCTCCAACCTTCCCTCACTCGTGAACAAGAACCCGAGATACTTGAACTCCTCCACCTGAGGCAAGACCTCACTCCCAACCCGGAGGGTACAGTCCACCCGTTTCCGACTGAGAACCATGGCCTCGGATTTGGAGGTGCTGAGTCTCATCCCAGAAGCTTCACACTCAGCTGCAAACCGCTCCAGTAAACGCTGAAGGTCACAGCCTGATGAGGCCATAAGGACCACATCGTCTGCAAATAGCAGAGACGAGATCCTAAGGTCACCAAGCTGGACTCCCTCAACACCTTGACTGCGCCTAGAAATTCTGTCCATGAAGATTATGAACAGAATCGGTGACAAAGGGCAGCCTTGGCGGAGGCCAACGTTCACCGGAAACAAGCTCGACTTACTGCTGGCAATGCGAACCAGGCTCCTGCTTCGATTGTACAAGGACCGAATGGCACGTAGAAGCGGACCATCAATCCCGTACTCCCGGAGCACCCCCCACAGGACACCACGAGGGACACGGTCGAATGCCTTTTCCAGGTC
>QODF01000025.1:3410659-3422288 GCA_024372805.1 Oostethus manadensis
TAACCGAGGTTCGACTAACGGTCGTACCCTTCTCTCCAGCACCCTGGAGTAGACTTTCCCAGGAAGGCTGAGGAGTGTGATCCCCCTATAGTTGGAACACACCCTCCGGTCACCCTTTTTAAAAATGGGGACCACCACCCCGGTCTGCCAGTCCAGAGGTACTGTTCCTGACTTCCATGCAATGTTGTAGAGGCGTGTCAACCAACACAGTCCTCCAACATCCAGAGCCTTGAGAAATTCTGAGCGGAACTCGTCTACCCCCGGAGCCTTGCCACTGGGGAGTGATTTGACTACCCCAATTACCTCAGCCACGGTGATAGAACTGTCCACGTACGTATCCTCAGACTCTGCTTCCTCTATGGAAGGCATGTCAGTGGGATTGAGAAGGGCCTCGAAGTATTCCTTCCACCGACCAACTATATCCACAGTCGTGGTCAGCAAGCCCCCGTCCGCACTGTAAACAGTGTGAACTGGGGGCTGCTTCCCCTTTCGGAGGTGTCGGACGGTTTGCCAGAACCTCTTTGAGGCCGACCAAAAGTCGTGCTCCATAGCCTCACCGAACTACTCCCACACCCGAGTTTTTGCCTCGACCACCGCCGAAGCCGCGAGCCGCTTGGCCTGCCGGTTCCTGTCAGCTGCTTCGGGAGTCCCGCAAGCCATCCATGCTTGATAGGACTCCTTCTTCAGCTTGAAGAAGGAGTCCACCATCGGGTTCGGGGCTTGCCACCACGACTGGCACCGACCACCTTGCGGCCGCAACTACGACTTGCTGCCTCTGCAATGGAGGCACAGAATACGGCCCATTCGGACCCAATATCCCGGTTCTCCCTCGAGATGCAGGCGAAGCTCTGCCGGAGATGAGAGTTGAAGACTCGATGAACGGGAGACTCTGCCAGACGTTCCCAGCACACCCTCACTACGTGTTTGGGTCTACCAGGTCTTTCCGGCATCCTTCCCCGCCATCTAATCCAACTCATCACCAGGTGGTGGTCAGTTGACAGCTCAGCCCCTCTCTTCACCCGTGTGTCCAAAACATGCAGACTTTGTGATATGACCACAAAGTTGATCATAGACCTGCGACCTAGGGTGTCCTGGTGCCAAGTGCACTTATGGACATCCTTATGTTCAAACATGGTGTTTGTTATGGACAAACTGTGATTCGCACAGAAGTCCAGCAACAACACACCACACGGGTTCAGGTCAGAGAGGCCGTTCCTCCCAACCACGCCCCTCCAAGTCACACTGTCACTGCCCACATGGGGGTTTAAGTCTCCCAATAGAACTATGGAGTCACCAGCTGGGGTGCTCTCCAGAACCCCTCTGATAGACTCCAAGAAGGATGGGTTAGTCTGGCCCGTCACCTAGAACCTGTTTGCCTTGGGAGACCTTACCAGGGGCATAAAGCCCCCGACAACATAGCTTCTAGGATCTTTCGGGCACTCAAACCCCTCCACCACGATAAGGTGGTGATTCACGGAGGGGATAATATTTTGTCAATATATATATATATATATATATATATATAATTAGTTTGTTACAGACAAATATACAATTTTAGTGGCTGAATCTGGTGATTTAAGACAAATCCTAAATTCTTGCTGCTAATTATTTCTCTACATCCATAAACCTCCTCTTTGGTCTTCCTCTAGGCCTCCTGCCTGGCAGTTCAAAACTCAGCATTCTTCTAACAATATATTCACTCTCTCTCCTCTGGGCATATTAGAACCATCTCAGTCTGGCCTCTCTGACTTTATATCTCCAAAACCTCTAACATATTCTGTCCCTCTGATGTACTCCAGATCCTGTCCATCTTGGTCACACCCAAAGAGAACCTCAGCATCTTCATCTCTACTATCTCCAGCTCTGTCTCCTGTTTTTTCATCTAATGTAAATAACTAATATTTAATTTTTAGAGTGTAAATAACTGGTTTGTTAAGATGAGCCACATTCTCATAAAGTGATTTTATGGTGAACTGCAACAATTTGGAGATGGTAAAATATAGCAATTTTTAATTGCCAAAAAAAAACATAGCATAATGTTGCTTTTCAGATATAATAAATAGTTTTTCATGTGAAATTGTATTTTTTAGAAACCCAATTATCCTTTTTATGGCAAAAAACAATGTTGATTTATTGCAATTTTGTTGCACAACATAGACACACATTTGTGTGTTTGTAGGGCAGTGGTTTTTAGTCTCCCTAGGGGGGACAGAAATGTTTTCATGCCCTCCCCGATTTGAAATTGAGAAAGAGATAATATTTGGCGGCTGCAAGCAGCTGAAATGAGTTTCCTTCGTAGGGCGGCTGGACTCACCCTAAGAGATAGGGTGAGGAGCTCGGCCATCCGGGAGGAGCTCAGAGTAGAGCCGCTGCTCCTTCACATCGAGAGGAGCCAGTTGAGGTGGCTCGGGCATCTAGTCCGGATGCCTCCCGGGCGCCTCCTTGGTGAGGTGTTTCGGGCATGCCCAGCCAGGAGAACGCCACAGGGAAGACCTAGGACACGCTGGAGGGACTATGTCTCACACCTGGCCTGGGAACGCCTTGGTGTCCTCCCGGTGGAGGTGGAAGAGGTCGTCGGGGACCGGGAAGTCTGGACTTCCCTACTGAAATTGCTGCCCCCGTGACCCAGACCCGGAAAAGCGGAGGAAAATGGAATGGAATGGAATAATATTTGGTACTGTACAGACTGAACCTAAAACCGAAAGCAGGAAAATGCAACAAAATGGAGAGCTGTGAGTAATACAATTGCACTCAAGAGTCAAATTTCATGTTGCGTACAGTAAATGTGTACACGTTGGCACTTCTACACTAACATTGAAAGTACTCCCTGACTCATTTTGTGCAACATCTTCTGTAGGTGAGCATCTGACATCAAATGTCCACCAAACCGTTCCAGTATTATTACCATTCCGTCCACTCCACGCAACATTAAAGGTTCAGTCACTGCGTGTGTGTGTGTGTGTGTGTGTGTGTGCGTGCACAGGACTGCATATCAATGCAGTTCTGCCTGCAGCTACTACTGTACTCTATCTTAATCTCTAGTCCATTAGCATATTCTCGGTTTGTGTTTTTGGCCAGTAGAGGCATCTGACAGGCCAATTTCACAGCCCCTCCGGCCTCCGTCTGGCTCGGGGCCGCGGAGATGCGCACTGGGAATGAGATAGGGAGGAAGAAACGGGAAGGTTTATACTGTTTTAAACCGTTACCCTCTCGAGGCCTCCACTTGATGGAATAAAGAGCAGAGAAGATATCATCTCTAGGGCGACACCACTGAACAATTGCAGACAGCTTTTAAAAAACACCCAATTAAAAGCCACTTTTTCAGTCATTGTCGCCTTTTAGGAAAGAGCGCAGCCTTGACTCATTCAAAGAAACAACTCAGCCCCACAGTTGGCGACAGAGACAAGGAAAACCTTCTCCTCTAGGAAACCTTGAACAGAAATATTATTACATCACGTTGTATGCCGGAAACACTAAAGTGGTACTACTGGGAATGCTCAAGTTATAGCCGTGACGATTATTTACCTAAACAGGAGTATGTTGCACAATGCAGCAGCAACAGAACCAATGTTGTAATGGCGGGAAGAAGCAAACCTGCTCATCCAGCACGAGTAGCGCTGACGAGTTTCTTGTAAACAACAGCGCAGCACACATGACTTCCACACCAGCAGCAGAGTAGAACAACCAACCCTTTATTAAAGCGCACGCAGAGGTAGATGAACCTGCTAAAGTGTTTTTTTTAAGTTGGCTACAATGCTAGTGTTTTTTGAGCTGGTGCTAATTTGAGACCTTGGTGTAGTTATTTCATACAAACAGCTGAGTAGCAGCATTTTAAAGTGCATGCAGAGGTAGATAAACCTGTTAGTGTTGTTTTTAAGTTGGCTACAATGAAAGAGAAACAAAAAGAGAACTCCTCACTGATGGATGTCAATTTTAGAGTAATCTGTATCCATAAAAACGGCCACAAGGTGGCAGAAGTGCATTTCCATAGAGATCATGTGCGTGTAAAAAGCACACTCTGCCGGAAGGAGGAAGTGGAAGAGAATGTAGGAGTGTAGCATGCGGAAGTTTACACATTGTAGGGGCATTTTTGCACACACAAATGTGAAAACTGTAAATCGCTCATGGTGTTATACTTGTAAATAAATGGATATTTTGATGTGTTGTTGATGTTGTGCTATAGTTGTTTAGATCGTTGAGATGTCACAAAAGTGGAAATATTTGTGTCAAAGTGAAAGTTATGTATCTTTTCACAATGGTTTTCTGGTTTTCTCCCCTTTTTTTAGTTGGGAACTGTTATTTTCCTAAAAACTTGTCTATGTTCTACTGCTGATTACTAAAGAACGGAAAAATGTGGAAACAAACTTTTTTTCTGATGAAAGTCAGGAGTCTAATCTTTGTTTTGCTATGTCCCATGTTTGTATAGCCATAGAACACGATACTCTTGTGTGCCTTGAAAGATCAGTGCAAATCGTGTAAAATGGCGGGTAGTGGAATTTTTTTAATTATTATTATTTGCTTTTGTAGACCACGCAGTGGGTGACTAGAAGAGACTACCTAAATGGATGCGTTAATTGAAGCTTTTATGAAAATGTTTGAGTGCCTTTGTTGGAAAGATTCTGCATGAGTCGCAGGAACATTGAAAAGTGATTTCCTTTTCATAGCTCATTTCTTGCCTCTTCTGCAACGCTTCCCCCCCCCGCGCCCTCTTTCGCTCTCCCTCGCTTTCCGATCCAAATTCAAGGTTTTAGAGCTCAGTAAAAGCTACAGTAGTAAAAATCCTATTTGTTGTTTATTTTCCCCAAGGCTCTCTTTCTTGACGGCTCCCTCACTCTTTTGTCTTTATCAGTCCTCGCTGTGCCGGTAC
Source organism: Oostethus manadensis (assembly GCA_024372805.1). NCBI lineage: Eukaryota > Metazoa > Chordata > Actinopteri > Syngnathiformes > Syngnathidae > Oostethus > Oostethus manadensis. Next base: position 3,415,527 of record QODF01000025.1, read on the forward strand.
GCCCGTCTATGTAGCGGTGTCATTAGCGGCGTCGTGCTATGATGGATGGCGCAGAGAGGCTGGGCCGTTAACGGGGTGGGACGGTACCTTAGCAGGCCATCATTACCTGAACACACACACACACACACACACATTGTCTCATGGCGTGAAGAGAGGTCATCTTGTATTTTTCTTGTGTGAAGCGGCCCAAATGTCCCCATCTGGTGCCAAGACAACAACGCACATACGGTGGCGACCGCCTGGGTTGAGTGTTTTTTGGGGGTTTTTTTGTCGGCCCGCCACAAATAGATTTGAAACTTCCTGTTCAGGGGTGTCCAAACTTTTTACATCACAAGCCACAGAGAAAAATGAAAGGGTTGTTTATAATTTGTAAACATGCTAAGAAGTATGTATGTATGTATAGTTATGTCGCAGTGTTAGTATATTTGTATTGCTACATGGCAAACAAGTTACCAGTAGGTGCAGTAGATTCTCAGAAAACACCAAGCATTCATGATATGCACCCTCTTAAGGCTGTGCAGATGGGCAATTAGTTGAAAGGGGTGTGTTCGATTGTGCTGGTTTACTAGTGTGTTTGTGGTGATTGTCTTGTTGAAACAGCAATTTCAAGGGCATGTCCTATTCAGCATAAGGCAACAAGACATCTTCAAGTTTTTAGACATATGCAAACTGATCCATGATCCCTGCTATGGGATAAATAGGCCCAAAACCATAGTAGGAGAAACATGCCCATATCATGACGCTTCACTGTCTTTACTGTGTACTGTGGTTTGAATTCAGTTTGTCTGCGGCCCTTGGACCCCAAAAAGAACAATTTTACTCTCATCAGTCCACAAAATGTTCCTCCTTTTTCTCTTTAGGCCAGGTTCTTTGGGAAATTTAAACCTTTCATGCACATGCCTTTGCGGGGGATTCTTGTAAATTGATTAGCTTCACATAAACGTCTTCTAACTGTCACAGCACTTACAGGTAACTCTAGACTGTTTTTGATTATCCTGGAGCTGATCATTGGCTGAGCTATTGCCATTCTGACGTGTCTCTGGTTTTTGCTCTTCATTTTAAGGCATTGGAGATCATTTTAGCTTAACAGCCAAAAAGTTTTTACACCTCTCCAATCACCTTTTTAATCAAAGTACACTGTTCTTCTGAACAAAGTCTCAACACATTTTCCTCAGGTGTTCAAAGAGAAATGCATGTTCAACGAGTGCTGCTTTATCCTTAAATAGGGGTCACCTGAGTCACACCTGTTTTTTCACTAAATTGGACACAGATTGAATGCCACACTGTTTTTCAAACACACCCCTTTCTTGTAATGTTGTGACTATGTTCAATAATATTTGGGCTTTATTCATGTCCTAAAACAACTTTGTCCCAAACTAGTATTCCAAAATGTACAACTTCATTCTGCATTTTCACAGTGTTATGGCTTTTATCTTCAACATTCCTCAAAATATTACCTATTTTTTAAAATGACATTTTTTTCTTGCATTATTATGACTTTATTCTCCTAGTATCATAACTTTTTCCCAACTTCATTTTATTTTTTTTGTTCTGTTTCTCAAAATATTTATTCAAGAAAATAGCGCTTTTTTTCTTTGATATTTTTTCGAAATATGACATGTTTTCCCTAATATGACCTTATTCTTAAATTTTGTATTTTTTGCTAGTACATTTTTTCCCATCTAATTATGCTTTCGTTCTACTGATATTTTGACTGTATTCTTGTAAATGATTATGCTGTTTTCTTGTTCATTTGTATTTTTAGTCTGCCATAGGCCAATCATTTTTTTCTTTTAAACACCACCTCTGTTGTTATAATGGCATCATGTTTGTAGCTGCGCTTTTTAACACTCATCACTTATTGCTCTTCTCAACGGGCAGCAGGTGCGGCTGTGGGCCGCTTTATCTGTTATTAACATAATTCCTTTATCACATGCAAACACATCATGGCAGATTATGCACATTAGAAGATGACCGCCACCTCCACAAGTAGACTGCAGACCTGTGGGAGTATTTGTTGGCTTGGTGGAACCTCTGCTAACCTCGAACATGCCTGGACTATTGTTTTACTGACAAATACACCAGCTGGTGGCGCTGTGGTTACCAAAGCATTTTGATTACAACCCATAGGAGTCGATCCATTACTCACTTTTTGGCCACTTGCACAAAGGGCACCATGGCGTTGCTTCAGATGGAAACCAAATGACCTTTGAATGTAAAAAATCGCTCATTTTCGGTGCCACACGCACCTTTTTTTCCAGGCTTTGTATTGACTGGTGTGGGACGGCAATGTTCTTCACATGCTAGGAGAGTTCACGCAGACTGCCAGTCCAATAGACAGCGAGGTGCTAAAAGGGTCTACTTTCCAGTTCCTGGTATCGAGTGTCACCTCAGAGAACTTTCTGCACTTTGGCTTCAAACGAGAGTGTGTGTGTGTGTGTGTCACCAACGGGGAATTATGCAAATCTTGTCCCAAACCTGATAATCTGCCAGCGAGTTGTGTGTGTGGTCGGCCCAGTTGCAGGCCGTGCATTTAATACCTGGGCATTTATTGGGTACCGATCTAATTACCTTTTTAATACCACCGCTATCACGTAAATGCTGCGCTTTGTCCTGTCCATCGGATGCTCAGCGTCTCTGAAGATCTACGCTCGGCTTCTGCATGACTGGATGATCTGTCTGAGGCGGAATTCCTTTGTGATTGACAGTGAAATGAGCGAAACGGCGTTTTTGAAGTATGAACCTCCACCCGAGCATTTTCTGGGTTATTCATTCCATCGTTTTGAACTGATCCGGACACTTTGCCGATCCCCAGCGACTTTATCATTGGTCAAAATCAATACGTTTCTGACGTAGGCCGGAAAAAAAGAGCTTCCCCTCTTTGAATGACCAGCAGCCACCACTGGATTACACAACGTCTTACCCCTACACTACAACATCATCTGGAGCAGTTCAGCATCAGTGGAGTGGCTTAATACTTTATGACATTGTGTAAGAGTGATTTTATTTCTGTAGTTCAGAAGTGAAATATTTCAATCATTTCTTCATTTTGGTGGTAATAAAACTCGATGCTAAATCCCAAATTCTGCTAGCATTGCAGTATTTGCATCATGCAAGTTTAGCGTATCCGCTACAGCTCCCTCGTCTGTAGCTGCCCTACAGATAGACGATTGTTGTTTTAAGATGTGTAGCGAAGCCTTCAAAGTAGTTGATTGGTTCCAGAACCGCGGGAACTGATTTATCATATATAGAATGTATAGGATTCAATGCTAATAAATTGAATATTTTTGCAGTTAGGCCATAGAAAACCTCCATCCATTCATCCACCTTCTCTTTACATCCAAGGTCGGGCCGTTGGGACTTTGCTGTCAGTTTGGACTGACTTGACTCGTGTTCTCTGCAGAAATAACCATCACGCTGACCGTCAACAGACTTACTGTGGCCTGTTATATGTGATTGTGTAGATGTTGCTTTGCGATGATTGCTATTCCGGTGTGCTATGGTCGTTCCTCGGGTTCGTTTGAAAACCAGGCAAACGCAACGTAGAGCAACAGGAACCTTTTTGTTTTTTGATCACTCTCCATCTATTTGTATCTGTCCGCCTGCGGTGACGCCTTGAGAGGCCTGTGGCAAGACCGTGTGTGTGTGTTTGTGCAACAGCGTGGTGCGGCACCATGATTAAGAGTTTTGAATAACTGATGATTGCATCCCTCATTAAGTCTCAGTCGTCTGTTCCAGCCGGCTCTATTTTTACGCTCCTCTTTCCACTCCACAGATGGAGTCGATCCATCACTCACTTTCTAGCCGTGCAGATGGGGGCCCGGAGGGTGGGCGGTTGGGTTCTGAATCATGTGGAGTGGGCATCTTTAGTACAATGGAGTGTAGCGTAATGACGACGGCCTTGCAGAGAGACCTTTGCTTTGAGGGCTTCAGAGCACAGAACAAAGAATAGCAAACCTCCAAATTGGGATTTGCATTATTTATCCAGTCTGTAGGAAAAGCAGCAAGAAGTTATTGCTGATAATGGCCCTTTATAGTTTACTAGCAAAAACACAAGCAATTTTACACTGGAACACAGTCTGTGTTATCTATCATAAATGCTAATATATTGTTGCAACTTGGCAGTCGTTTAGTATTAAGACTTTCAGCATTTCTGACCATCTGTGAGTCCCTGAATGTAACATAAACCAAGCCCCAGGAGACAGTCAAGTTTGCTGGTGTTGTTTTGGTCCCGACAGTGACCTGTTTTGTCTCCAGTGGAGAGGTTGCTGATCGACGACCTCCTCGTCATCCTTACTTGGTAGGCGTGACCTGTAAGCTGAGGAGACCATGGACATTTGTGGCGCCCCCTGTGGGTTGTGGGCAAAATGGTTTGGAAGACATGCTAGCATACAAGTAATACAGATACGCTTGTTGTTACAATGTTGTATTCTTGTGTTACACACATCAGATAATGAGTTTTGCGCATTTGGAAGTGAGCCCTGTGAGGGAATGCTCACTTTGTTTAGCTTTCCTAAAAAGGCAAGCATCAAGGCAGAAGTGGTTGGTGTTGCTGATTCCCAGCAAGAAAAAAAAAAACGTATCCAGTGTTTGTATGATGGTGGACATGTTTTTCCAACCAGTCCCTAAAATTTTGCTTGTTTGTCTTGTCAGGGCATGTACCAAGTTCTGCGATGATTAGGCTAAACATGCTAAAGTTACACTGACTGTGTGACATATTTCAAGTATTGGAATACCATGTGGTGTATTGTCAGAATAATGATGGCACATGCAACACAGCCGCGTTGCATGTTTTGACGCATTTCCACCCATCTTCATTTTTTCAGATGACTGTACGTAGTACGACACGCATTTAAAGACACGTTAAATTGGCCATTTTTCTGACTTACAAAAGGAATCTTATGTTTCTCCTGCTTTTTTCATCTCCTTGGGCCATTCTTGGCATTTCTCCTTGGCTTCAAATAATGTTTTGAGCAGACAAAGCAAACGGTGACACATATTGCCTTGTTAGTGCAATTAAAAAGTGTCAACCCTTGCAAGAAATGTCCATGGCGGTCTGTCAGAGTCTGTGTGGCCCAGTGCTATTCCACACTCCGTTCAGAAAACAACAGTTTTTAAGGCACTTTGCATCCCTGCATGTGGACTGCTTGTTGTTATTAAATTACATTTAAAAAAGTGCCTTAAAATGTCATATTAGCTTTTTATTTGACGGGAGCCACTCATTCATTCATTCATTCATTTTCTATGCCGCTTATCCTCATTAGGGTCACGGGGATGCTGGAGCCTATCCCAGCAGACTTTGGGCGGAAGGCAGGGTACACCCTGGACTGGTCGCCAGTCAATCGCAGGGCACATATAGACAAACAACCAATCACACTCACATTCATACCTATGGACAATTTAGAGTCACCAATTAACCTAACATGCATGTTTTTGGAATGTGGGAGGAAACCGGAGTACCCGGAGAAAACCCACGCACGCACGAGGAGAACATGCAAACTCCACACAGAGATGCCCAACGGAGATTTGAACCCAGGTCTTCAAGATCTCCTGACTGTGTGGCCAATGTGCTAACCACTCAGCCACCGTGCGGCCGGGAGCCACTCATAAGCTATAAAAAAAACAACAAGTCTGTCGTCTCATTGGAAACTGTAGGAGGTCATTACTCACTCACTGATTTGGTATCATCTTACAAACAACACTAAACTCGTCACACAGCAGGAGGTGTACCTAAAAAATGTCCAAACATGTACAAATGCAAGTTTAAAATAAAAAATTTTAAAAAAAGTTTTTCTATAGTGCATTTTGTCTGACCAAAGCATTTCATTGGAGGAAAAGCAACATAGAAAATGGATAGACGGCACTGCAATGCTGTCTCTGTCCACCAGAGGGAGACTGATGTCATCGCAGCGCCACAATAGCTGCGCAGCTCACACACAATCCATTATGGAAAACAATGTTTCCTATTAAACTCCTATTTATACATGTGTTAAATTCCTGTTTATACATGTTTAAATATTTCTCATGAGTTTAGTGTTCTTTGTAAGATGACAGTGAGTCAGACTATTATATTGTTATATATGCATTTGTAATGGTGTTGTGAGTGCACTGGTAGCTTGTGATTGGCTCCTGCTAAAGAAAAGCTATTGTTTCCTCACTGACTCTCGGGCAACACAGTGTTTAAACAATTAGTGGTAGTTCAGAAGTAAAGGAGATATCATGAGATTGGAATTTAGCCTTAAATTGAAGAAAAAACTAGCCGGAATTGATGGTATCTGTCAACATATTAACACTGGTTTACTGGGTGTCTGCAAACCTGAGCAAGGGTGATGCCAAATGTGAGGAATGGAATACTTTTAAACGTGGAAATTATTTTACTGAAGTCTTGAATTGGTTACCACTGCAGATAAAAGTTGATTGATCATAAATGTTTGAGTACTTGAATGTTTTTTTTCCTTTTAACCAAGTAAGCAGTTATTCAGCAGGGCGACAGTCCCAAAGTGTCATTTCTTTTTCTTTCTTATTACTCAATTGGACGAGTTTTCAACACCCGATTTACCGTGAAAATAGCAGACAAGCCTTGCCGAGTAGAAAAATTGCTGGAGTAATTCAGACCTTCATCAAGGTCGTTCTTAACAAGTTTGTTTTCTTCAAACAGATTAATGGATTATTGATCATCAGAGCAGACTGTTGAAAATGTCACATAATTACTCTCACAGCCGCGGACGTGAAGATTTCTGCCTGTCGAAGGAGCGACGGCTG
>QODF01000025.1:3422304-3614264 GCA_024372805.1 Oostethus manadensis
CCCCCCCCCCCCCCCCCCCCAGCATCGGTCAAAGTTCATTTTACTGCACTTTGGTTGAGGCGGAACTTTGTCAGTTTGCATGCCTTGGCACTAGGACACTGTCCGCAACTTACTGGTAAGCCATCTTAGTCCATCATAATGCCTTTCTTCGGTGTTCTCGCACATCCGGAAGGTTTTCCACGCTGAGGGGGATCATTTGTTTCCTCTCATGTGTCATTTGATTGACACGTGTCTGTCACTCGAATCAGCTTGATGGCAGCCGTCGTTTCAAGCAGAATGTAGGCGTAGTTTGTGGCCATACGTCCATTTGTGACGCTCCCCGACAACGTTGATGAATCGAATGCTCTGTAACATGCTAGGTCGTGGAACCTTTAGCGCGCCTCGTCTAGGTTATTTATCTGCAGGGGTGTGCAGACGTAGCACTGATAAGGGATCGTGCACGTCGGGAGAGCGTGAGGGAAGGAAGCGGAATGACACGCTTGCCGGCTTTTAGAACTTTGGTTTTCCATCGTCATGGTCCCACTTTGGACCAACCGTAACGTGTAACGAGGTGAGTCCGAAATACCGCCATCTTCATTACAATGCGTTGCAAACTCTTAACAATGGAAAACGCTCCGAAAACACGGACATCAGCTGTTTCTCGCCCAGTTGGACATCTGAAGAAGTGCAGAAGAACTATGAAACGGCCGATAATGGAACACATCAAAGGCGTGAAGGCTGCTCGGTTTGGTCTTTCAAACCAATTACTGACAATGGAAGTGACCTTTTTCGTTTTGTGGTGGACTCTGGCCTATTATTAGTCAAAAACATTGAAAGTCAAGTCATATGTACTATTCTAGTCAGTAGGCGTCAGTAATGTTGCAGAGTTGAGACATGGAGTGCATGGAATCACGACACCATAGAGTGGAGGTGGGGGGAAGGTCTCCTCCCATTCTGTGTGGAAGTGGTACATTTTTGGCTTCTTCCTTTGTCCTTCTTACCCACATTGTTTGAACGAGTGACGGCCTCCTATGTCCCTGCTGTGATGCTGTAGTCTGTGCAGTAGAATGCAAACAAAGAAGAATAGGACTGGGGTGACATAATAGGGGTGTTACCTCATTCCTACAGGGCTCTAATAATGGTAAAAAAAAACAATATTCCGTTTAATATCAAATCCTACTATGCGGAAATTCGCTTAGTACATCTCGAGCATGTCTTGAACTCGGACATCAGGGGCAAGTGTTGTCAAATTGTGAAAGATTCCTCAGGTTTTGTGGATTTATACATAATCACACAACCCTGAACTTGGTCTCAGTATGGATTGGTCTTGGCTTATGCGGTAAAACCTCCCACTTGCTGATTTTATCGTTACTTGTTGTGGGGTTTTGTCTTGAAAAGAATGCAAAGCAGTGGTCTTTAGGGGTTTTGTAGGATAATACAGTACTGTGGTCTGTGCATTATGACCCTGACCTCTGACTGCAGAAAAGCTTGAAAAATTCCTGTAGACCCAAATCTTGCAGAAAGTCAATGATGTAGATTTCCTGTCAGTAGTAATGGTCACAGACCCACATGTGTAACCTTGTGAGGGCAATAGGATGGAGAACTAGGACGGTCTTTTGCTCGTGGACGGGTGTTTTGGCTGCTGTTGGGTACCGTCCAAACGCATCTCGGCTCCGTTTCTCCCTTGCCGTCTGCCTGGCAGACTTTTATTGATTTCCTGGCTGCTAAGCTCCCGTTGGCAGCATTCTGGCCGCAGTCTTACGACACACACACAGATCCTGACATCCCCGCCGGTTGGCAGCATCCCCTGAATGGACGTCCAATTTACGGCTCACCGGCTGCAACTTTGTCTAAATCCAGACGCTGTAAGCCTCACTCACGTCTGACTGCAACAGCGCTTTTAGCTCGCTCGCTCGCTCGCTTACGCGTTTCCGTCGGTGCCGCACGTCCTCGTTATCTGTAGAGCTTGAGGGCATTTTTCAGTGTAGGAGTCCCTTCCGGGGACTGGCAGTGTAGAACTTGTTCTTCTTCTGGCCTCCTCCGGAGGAACGAGCATATGCATGGCGCCAAGGAGACATCTGGAGAGGCTCTAAGCACGTTTTGGTTTTTTTCACAAACTTTTTGGTCATGTGAAGCTTTGGTCATGGACTGCATGCTGTTGTGTTGCATTATGCTCTTGTAGGTGGGTTTTCGAGAGCCTTGAACTGGTTCCAGGGAGTTTTACCTTCCTTACTCATGTGGGACCAGGAAATTGGCGCTATAAAATGTTTTTAAAAAAAAACCTATTCCAAACAATTCCTCTGAAGACCTCACAGTGAAAAATGGAAGGGTACAAATTTGTCACTTTGATATTTTGTAAACCAACATGTAAATGGCAACGCTGTGCCCCCAAAAATTACTAATTTTCTTCATAATATTACGAGTTTATTCACACAGCATGACTTTTTTCCCTCTTAATATTTTGACTTGGGAGATTTCAAAGTGTCCTGTTTTTCTTTATTTTTTTTAAAGACACCGCACCTCCTCACCCCGGGATCAAAGTTCTGCCAAGGGCTGCCATACATCTTGTTATCTCAATGAGCTCGCAAATAAAAAGTCATCAGGCTGCCCCAGAGGGCGGTTTTTCCTCCTCTTTGTCGCCAAAGTACTTTTTGAGACGACGTTTGCTGTGATCTGGCGCTAAAGCAATAAAATGGAGCTTTATTGGCGGAGGGGGAGGGCAGGTCTTCCTATATTTTGGTTAATGCAAGCCAGGAGTTTCTGCAGACTTGAGTAGAGGATTAACCAACTGCCGTTCTTTGGAGACGAGCTCCAGATGCCGCCTGAAAGGCTCCAGCTTGAAGGGGAATGAACACATCTGGGAGGACACAAAGGCTGGAGGAGAAAGTGGGAGTAGAGTGGAATGGGGAGCTTGGGGGTCCGTCCCTATCTTATTTCACTTCCTTTTGGCGTCCTATTTTTGCCCCCATTTTACCCACCCCTTGTCCATTACTGTTCTGTTTCCCGCTCCTCTTTCTCAGATTCATTCAATCTCCATCATTGCATTGTTTAGTGACAACAACCCTGTTGATTTTGGATGATATCCCACTCAAAGTGGCAGGGTCCGATATCTTATTAGTACCACTTTCCTTTGAAATTCTCACTCCGGGTCACAGATTCCCACTCCTTATTATGTTGTGTCAAGAACCCTGTTGATTTTAAAATATTTTTCACTACACATGGCTGAGGTAGCACAGGTCAAAATGATACATTACATTTTTTGTTTTGCTTTTGAACGCTTTACCAGTCACGGCCTCCAATGAGTCTTTTGTCTTTGTTATTGTGACAAGAACCCTGTTGATTTTCAAAGATATATACATATATAACATTGTCATTTTAGTGCAACTTTTCTTTATAATGCTTACCATCAGTCATAGTTTTTGACACATTTTTTATGTTTTTGCAAGGTCTCTATTAAGTTTTAGTGATTTTTCAATATACACGGCTGAAATAGCACAGCTCAAAGCAAGAAAATTAATTTGATTTTCTTTTTAATGCTTTGCTAGTCATGGCCTTCCACCATTTGATTTTGGGTGATATTTTTCAGTATACATTAGATTTTTTGTTTTGCTTTTTCCTGCTCGACCGGTCACACCCCTCAATAAGTCTTCTACAATCATATCCTGAGAAGAACTGTTGATTTTGAATGATATTCCCCTCAAACTGGCAGCTAGCGGGGGTCAAATATTCGTGTAGTACTCTTTTCCGTTTGAAATCCTTAGTACCGGTTTTTGACATATTTAGACCGGATTTAGACCGCTATTGGTTTTCAATGTTTACTGTACATATCACAGGTCAAGAGTTCCAGTGGCAGATTACAATCACGGCCCTGCTTCGCCGAAACCCTGAGCGGAACCATCTTACGTGTTCTTGCACTATGACTTGTTTTCATTGTTCTGTTTAACCACGAGATGCCTATTGACTTTGAGGGAAATTGAACCCGAGGCTTTTTCAGCGCTCTACCAGTTTTCCACTGTCGACTCTCTCTCTCCCCATCCGTTTGCTGGCGCCGTGCTGCAAGATAATGCCTGTAATTGGAGTGACTCGCACTTTTCCAGCGTGTTTGGACCAGATAAAGAATATTGTCAGCGTTTTGCCGACACGGCCTCTGCTGGCGGAATTAAATGGACTCTGTTCTCTTCTGTCGGAGGCAAATTAAAAGCCTCTCAATTCATCTGTTCTCGCCCAAGGCTTACAGGAGGCCTCCTATTCACGCGGAAACACCATAGCGAAGGACCGGGTCGGGGTTTTTCTCTTCTGTTGAATGGGAGAAAGAATTCCCTCCTCTCCTAAAGAAGCGCAAGTTGAAGTCTGCACTCGAGCAATAACAGCTGACGGAGGACTGATATTTTTAGTGTTGCTTTTATTTCCCAATCATTCAGATTCATACTGGTGGACGTTCTTTATCTCCTAGTGATTGTTTTCCAGATAAAACGAGTTAAGGCCAGGCTGGCTTCTTAAACTTTATATTAAAAAAACTGCCAGTTTTTTGAGCGGCTCACTTCAAACAGCCATAAATCCCATTTCTATTCAGTGAACGCACCACAGAGTAGCAACAGGCGCTAACCGGTATTGGTTAAGGATCGTGGCTGCAGTCCGTGGGATTTAAGATACTTTGGGAATGCCAAAGTAGCTCCGGTACGATATCGCGACATTTTGTGCATCTCCTAAATGCTCCGAAGAACCCTCTAGTGTCGCTCTTCATCATGATGCAGTTCGGCACGCTAGCGTGGTTTTTCTATCCATCAATAAATCATGTTGTTTTGTGGTTCAGTGCGTTTTATTCTTTAAATAATTGTTTATTTAAGCTAATTTTATGTTGTATTTTTGCCTAATTAAACATTTTCAACCATGTTTATGTCTTATTTATGTCTTAAATGCCTTATATATTGGGTAATAGGAGTGTAAAGGTGACTGGGGGGGGTTATTTCATTTTTAGAGGGGTCTCATAGTGTTAAAACCTGTATTTAGAAGGTTGCTGATAGTTTAACTGTCAATATATGTCATTTATAAAGTATAGGGAACCCTACTTTGCAGATATTCACTCATCATGGTCGCTTCTGGAACTTCCAGTCAAGCCACATCAGTGTAATAGAGTTGTGTGGTCTACAAAAACACTTTGAAGTATCAGGAGTGCAGCTTCTTCTACCTCTGCGTGCACCTCCAGAATATTGCTTGCTATACTCATGATGAAACTCATGCCATGTTGTTGTTTGTAACGCACTCATTAGCGCTGTTGTATGTTGGCTGAACAGTTAGCTCCATCACCGCTTTTCCAACATTGGCTCTGCTGCTGCGGTGTTGTGCAATTTACTTGATTTCCACATCATTCAATGTTTGCATCCAAAAACAAGCGACACTTGATGAGAAAATACAACAATTTGATGCATAAAGAAATGAAAATTGGCAACGAAACATACTGATGTTTGACGCTAGTTTATGGGACACAGATCCCGACACGCATATTTTCTTGAAACCTCAAACCTCAGGCTTTGAAAATGACTGTAGTCTGCATGTCAGGCCAGTAGGTGACAATGTTACATTGCATTGCACCTCGATTAGCGCCAATCCTGTGCAGATGCTGCTGTAACCAAATCAGGTTTTCCTGCGAGAAATCATCGAAATCCAATGAATTTATTCCCGAATAAGAAAAAAATACAACGAAAAATAAAATCATGAAAAAAAGCAGAGACTCGTGGCGTAACTGTGTTAGCACAGAGCTACAGAGTCACCCTCCGATGACATCACAGACAGGTGATGAAACTGACTTGCACTTCCTGTTTCCACGTACCAGCAAGCTAATAGATAGGACCAAAAACCAAAGAGTTTTTGTGATAAAAAAATACATGAAGAACACTCACGTAGTGTATTAACGCTAACCGGAAAATGTATGCAAACCGAGAAAAAAATCTTGCCATCATAAAAAAAAAAAAACATGCTAAATGAGGTTTACACTAACCAAGGTTCCTGCTAAATGAGGTTTATGCTAACCAAGGTTCTGCTGTATATGGAAGTACTTGTTTATTGCGATGAACTGGTTCCGCACCCGACTGCGGTAAGTGTCCCTGAAGTAGGATTCCTTATTTATGAATGAAATATTTTCAAAAACGTTCATATCAAAATATGCTTTTTTTAGCATTATTAGAAGCCTCTACACATGAAATAACACCCCTATAGTCCCGTTTACACTTTTACTACCCGATATAGTTGACATATGGATAGAAAATAATACATCTTATACGTAAATAAGACGCACACACAGTCGCTTAGTGGTTAGAATGTTGGCCACACATTCCTGAAGATTGGGGTGTGAATCTCTCTTTCTTTGGGTACATTTCAAAAACATGCAGTTTAATTGGCGACACTAAAATTGTATGATTGCGGTTGTTTGCCTACATGTGCGATTGACTGGCGACCATTACGAGGTGTAACCACCCTCTCACCCTAAGTCAGCTGGGACTGGATAAGCTTGATGGCTATCAATGTAACAATGTAACTGCTGTTCAGTAGCCAAGAGAACACACATGCAGTGGTCATTCACACAGGAGCTGCTGTCAGCCACAACTTTTGCCAGTCTCTGCCACTCTCCACACTGCTAAGCATGCTAACACTCAGCAACTCCACCATCTAATTCTCATTCCGGCTGCGTTCAAAACAGCCGTCCAACCGTTTTGTCCTTCTGTCTTGCGTATCCGCAGCTCCGTGCGGGTGTGCGCTGGATGTTGTGTCAGGGCTGAAGCGGCAGTTGTCCCGCCCTCTCCCATGAGACTGTGTGCCCGGATACGCACGCCCGGCGCCGCCACCACGCACGCACACCCGGCGCCCACGCGCGCACCCGCCGTCGCCGCTTCGTCAGCCCTCGAGGAGCCGAGTGGAGGCCAGCCCAGCCCGGTCAGAACCTGAGGATGTCGATGGAGACGGAGCTCCAGCCGCCGCTCAGCAGGCCCGGCAGCCTCAGGCGGGACGCCAAGAGGAAAGGTACGACATAAAATCTCATAAAATTATGACTTTTTTTCTCATAAAATTTGGACTTTTAGTATTGTAATATTACAACGCTTTCTCTCGTAAAATTACGACGTTAAATCTCATAAAAGTACGAATTTTTTTTTACAAAAATTATGACTCTAAATCTCATAAAATTACGACTTTAAATCTAGTAAAATTATGAATTTTTTTACATATGATTTTTTCTTGTAAAATGACTACTTTTTTCTCGTAAAATCACAACATTTTTTCTTGTAAAATTACGACTTTTTTCTACTAAAATTATGACTTTAAATCCTGTAAAATCACAACTTTTTTTCGTAAAATGTTGACTTTTAATCTTGTAATATTTTGACTTTTTTTATCGGAAAACTATGACTTTTAATCTTGTATAACATTACGCCGTTTTTTCTCGTAAAATCACGACACTAAACGTAAAATTACGATTTTTTTCTCATAAAATAATGACTTTTTTCTCGTAAAATCACGACTTTAAATCTCGTAAAATTACGACTTTAAATCTTGTACAATTACGACTTTAAGGCTAGTAATATTATGTCTTTTTTTCTTCTAAAATTACGACTTTAAATCTTGTAAAATCAATTTTTTTTTTTACATTTGAAATCTCAATCTTCTAACATTACAACGTTTTTTATTGTAAAATTACGACCTTAAATCTCGTAAAATTATGACTTTTTTCTTGTAAAATTATGACTTTTTTCTACTAAATTTTTGACTTTTAATCTTGTAATATTACAACGTTTTTTCTCGTAAAATCACGACTTTAAATCTCGTATAGTCACGACTTTTTTTCTTGTCATGCTACAACTTTTTTACCTTAACATTAGGACTTCTTTTCATCTTAAAATTGAAACTTTTAATCTCAAAATGCTATTTTTTTGTTTTTAATGGGGCCCAAATACGCTGTCGTACTACACAACTTGGGGCAGCCATGTTTCATTTTGCAGGGGCAAATTGAGGAGGTGATGTATGTACAGTTACAGTTTAGTCGCAAATTGTCAACCTATCATCAGATCATACAACCCAAAATGGCCGACTTTCTGTTTGTTTTGCAACATGCGGAATATGCATGTTGAGGCCCTCAAAAGTGCAAAAAAGTGTAATTCACCGCTAATTAAGGGGCTGGAGTGGCACTAGCAAACGGTTCTTGGGGGGGGGTCCATTGTTGAAGATCAAGCAGACGCAGGTGTGTGTGTGTGTGAGCGTGAGCGTGAGGGAAGCCACCATTCACAGCAGAAGTGATGTCAGAGGTCAGGCCCGGCCGAGAGCCATCGCCCAGCTGCCCGGCGCCACCTGGCTGACAGGGAGAGCGGCGCATGACAGGTGCCCAATAAGCACCTGATTGATGTCACGCCAGTGCAGAACGTGGCGGGACGGTGTGTGTGTGTGTGTGAGAGAGGGAGAGGGCGAGGGAAGGCTCGGTGCCCCCTTATGTCCCATTTGGAAACACGATTGTTTCACCACAATGGAGATCATGCTCATCATGAAGACACACACACCGTGCTGGGATTGAAGCCCAGGAAAGCACAAGCGAGGTAAGATCAACGTCTCCTCCCTTTAGCATGGAGACTCTAACTTCTCCTCTTGGCCTTCCCACGCATGACGCTGACACGCAAACTCGATGCCTACCTGGCGTCACCTCTAACCTCGTTTGCCCATCCGAGTGTGGCATGGAAAGAGTCCACGTATCGACCCCCACAGCAATACGGGGACCCAAGATGGAAATGATAAAGGGGTCCTAATGGAATCCAAAATACACACATACACTGTCGGCCAAAAGGAAAGTACAAACTGCTGCTGGATCTGCTACTACTACTACTAACACAACTACTACTACTTACTACTACTAATACAACTACAACTACTACTTACTACTACTAATACAATTACAACTACTGCTACTACTACTACTACTACTTCTACTTACTACTACAACTATTACTACTTACTACTACTAATTCAATTACACCAACTACTACTACTACTTACTACTACTAATACAATTACAACTACTGCTACTACTACTTGCTACTACTAATACAATTACAACTACTACTACTACTACTACTAATACAATTACAACTACTGCTACTACTACTAATACAATTAAAACTACTGCTACTACTACTACTACTACGTCTACTTACTACAACTATTACTACTTACTACTACTAATTCAATTACACCAACTACTACTACTACTTGCTACTACTAATACAATTACAACTACTGCTACTACTACTTGCTACTACTAATACAATTACAACTACTACTTCTACTTACTACTACAACTATTACTACTTACTACTACTAATACAATTACAACTACTACTTACTACTACTAATACAATTACAACTACTGCTACTACTACTACTACTTCTACTTACTACTACAACTATTACTACTTACTACTACTAATTCAATTACACCAACTACTACTACTACTTACTACTACTAATACAATTACAACTACTGCTTACTACTACTAATACAATTACAACAACTACTACTACTAACTATAACTATTACTACTACTTACTACTACCATTACTACTACTTACTACTAAAACTATTACTATTACTAATACAATTACAACTACTACTTCTACTACTACTTCTTACTACTAATACAATTACAACTAGAGCTACTACTACAACCACAATTACTACTGATACCACTGCTACCACAACTACTACTACAATTACAACTACTACTACAAGAACAACTACTACTACAATTACAACTGCTACTACAGCTACTACTACTTACTACTACTAATTCAATTACACCAACTACTACTACTACTTAATACTACTAATAAAATTACAACTACTACTACTACTTACTATAACTATTACTACTACTTACTACTACCACTACTACTACTTGCTACTACTAATACAATTACAACTACTACCATTACTACTACTTACTACTACAACTATTACTATTACTAATACAATTACAACTACTACTTCTACTACTACTTCTTACTACTAATACAATTACAACTAGAGCTACTACTTCAACCACAATTACTACTGATACCACTGCTACCACAACTACTACTACAATTACAACTACTACTACAAGAACAACTACTACTACATGTCACGATCCGGGTGTTGTGCCGTGACAGTTTTGGGTTTTGTGGGGTTTTCCTTTGTTGTGGTGATTTCCGTTGATTAGACACACCTGTTCCTCATTTGTGTTGGTGCTATTTAAGTTCAGGTGTGTACAGCTTTAGTTTGTCGGGTCATTGAATGTAATTTTGTTATTGTGCCATACGGTCATCGTTTTGCTCCTACGGTGAGTTCTGCCTTTTGCCCTTTTTGCCATCGGATGTCGTGTGTGCTTCGTGTTCCTGTTTTTGTTCCTGCCTCGCAACTTTATTATTAAAAGACTCTTTTTCTGCACCTTACCTGGTTGACGTCCTGCTCGCTCCTTCCCCGGGGTTCTCGCTATGTCGCGCCGAGCTAGCCGAGCACCCTTTCGTAACACTACAATTACAACTGCTACTACAGCTACTACTACTTACTACTACTAATTCAATTACACCAACTACTACTACTACTTACTACTACTAATACAATTACAACAACGGGGTCTGCAACATTTTCCCCCCTGGGCACCGGGTTGGTGACCCCGCTACACAAGAACAACAAATCAATTAACGAGGTGACAATATTGGCAGTATTTTGTGCAGCTTTTAAAAAATAATGACAAATTAGAATAAGAATAATAAGGCTGGACATGGAAATTAAATTGAAATTAAGAATCAATAAAAATCCCAAAGTAGAAGTAAAATTACAAAACATTTTCAAAGACCAAAAAAGTAAAGAAAGGAACACAATTGAAAAAGTTAGTCGCCTTCCATCAGAAGAAAACAAATCTTCACGGCATTCGTGTCTTCAGCTGTTTGTTTCCTTTCACCCGCCCTTCCCTGCACATTTTTGCTTTGACTTTTCTTAAACGTCAGTGGGGGGGCGGGTTGCCGACCCCCGCACGACGCCGTACCACAGAAAAATACTATCGGAATAAAAGGGGACAAGTGGGAAATCAAAAGTAAAAAAAAAAACAAATAAAGTTTGCGTGAAACGGGGTAGGACTCATCCCTCCTGATCTGGGTCATTCCCACCTCACGCACACACACACACACGCACACACACACGCACGCACACACACACACACACACACAGTGTGATGAAAGCCCACTGCAATCTCTGATCAGGCGCACGGTGCACTTTGCTAAACTTTGCTTCCTCCTTTTGTTTGTCCGCTTTGGATGCTTTTTGCTCCGCCTTCCTTTCCCCGGACCAACGCGAGGCGTCCGGCTAGCTGATCATCGTTACGACGTAAATGGCGACGGCGCCGCAGGGAGGGGTCCCCTCACTCCTCTGATGTCCCCCCCCCCGCCTCCTCCTCCCCCTCGCTGTGTTGTGACTTCCAAACGACCTTGCAGCAGAAGCGAGACGGAGCGGTTTCATCTCACGCCTTTTGTTTCGCCGCAGAATGCAGAAGGGGCGTCGGGCGCCACACGTCGGATAACACCCCCCCATCACATCTCATTGGGTTATTATTCAATTACTCAATTATTATTATTCAATTAAAAAGGTAGAGATAACCTTTGACCTTTTCTCACTCAGAGGGGCACGCCGTTCCGCCGAATGGGTCGCTCTGATGATTAGCCGTCATGCCGTTCCGGAAGTGGAGTAGTCTTTCCTAATCGTCGCCAAATCCACAAAGATTGTGTCCGTCCCGCCCGCTCCGTGGACAAAAGTATCGGGACACGTGGCGGGAACTGAGAGTTGGTGTGAGCCACACTATATATGTATATATGCATACATACACACTTATATATGCATATACGACACACATGTACATATATACACATACATATACACATACATACTGTACATATATACACACACACATACTGTATACTCTATGGGATGAAGCAAAACGACACGCCTGCTCATGGGGCAACCAAACCATAAAATAAGCATAACTGTTATTTCCAAATGCCCGCAAGGCATGCTGGGTAGTCCAGCTGCAACATTATGAACTCTGAACAATGAAGTCTACAGCTACAGGTCGGACTGTCATTTTTCTGGCTACGGTTTCCACCTTAAAGGTTTAAAAAAGGGAAATGATGAAGATGCCTGGCGGGCCTCACGAGTCCAGCCTTCACTTTTTCTTTTTGCGTTACTGTTTTCATTATTCATGTCATGTCCAAACAAGACCCCATCTGCCTTTTTTAATGTTGCAGGCTACAAATATAATAACACACACGCGCAATGACCCCTCCCCTGCAGTGTAAGCGTGTTTGTGCAGAATGGCTGACAGCCAGCGGCGTGAAAGACAATAGCGCGCGTGTGTGTGTGTGTGTGTGCGCACGCGTCTGAGATTGTTTGTCTCTGGTGTGTGATTAGCAAACACATTATCGTCTTTCTGTGGATATTATGCACACATGTAGTCTATCCGGAGCAATCGCTGCAGACATTCGGCATCGCATGTGTCCCCGGTGGCTTCCCGGGCGCAGTAACCGTGTTTTAAATGCGTCATTCTGTCTTTATGTGGCTCAACCTTTGACATCCCGCCCTTTTCTTGTGTGCTGTCAGTCCATACGGGACGTGTTTGTGTGTCCTCCGTGAGATGTCATCGGATCTGTTCCCTCCAATCAGACCCAGGTGGAATTGAATTGGCTCCGTGTGCTGCGCTGGTTTGTCATCAGAGGCCAAGATGGATGCGAAGCGGGGGGTAAATGGCAAAATGTGACATCCTTTTTCAGAAAATGACAATATATTGACCGTGCCGCTCCATCAGTGGTGCTGCAGTAAACGGGCGCTACTTGATGCCACTTGTTGCTAGGCAGGATTTGTGATGATGCCCCGCAAGGGCAGCCTATGCTTTGGTAAAAGGACAGGGAGAGTCGGCAAGAATACAAAACAGGAACGGTAAGTTCAAATACCCTTAAAGTCATGCAATTTTGCGCCGATTGATCCGTGAAAAACCATATGTGTCCTCCATCAGTACTCCCACATGGAAAGTCTCCTTTAAAAGGTGTCTCATCCGCTATAAGTTTCACGTGTGATGTACGCATGGTCTTGTGAAAAAGTAACTCCAAATTTTGTGCGCCTTCACTCTGTCCTGGTTTTTCTAAAATATATTTATTGATAAATGCTTGTCTTCTGGGTGAATCTGGCCTATTGTTAGTAAAAGAAAAATGTGTTTTTGCATAAATCAAGCATTCAAACACATTGCAATGCAAAGTAGTATTCTACTGCAGTGTTCGGTGAGATACACAAACACCAGACTTGATTGCCAAAAAAACAGGCTTTTGTCGTAGGTTTGAATGATCTTGCCATAATCCGTGCCTATCACGTTGTCGTCGCGGCATGGTGTAACGACCCCGAGGATGCGGAGAGCTGGACGTCAGGAGGTAAGGTTTTCAGGAATCTTTTAATAATAATGCTGTGAAGCAGCGGCAGGAACAAAACACCGACACGACAGGAGGGAAAAAGTAACAGGAGACAATGAGCCACCTGAACATAAATAGCCAGGAACTAATCGAGGAACAGGTGCTCGTTATTAACTAAGTGACTAAACTAAGAAACAGCCCAGAAAACACATGAAAATAACAACACAGGAAAACCAACTAGAACGAAACCAAAACTGTCACGAAGACAAACATACAGATCGTGACTGTGCCGAGCTGAACTCAACTTCCTGTGTTTTAGCACCAGAACGTGTAAGGAGCAACACACGCGAGTTCCAAATGTAATGCAATTATGTCTACTTTGATCGTTAATACAAGAGTAAATGTGACCATTGGGGGGGTGTTGTCGTATGTCTGGAGCAGGGGTTAATACTTTCCGGGTCAGACACCAAAAAGGTTCCCTAGCCCTAAAAATCCCTAAAAATTCCCTAAAAATCGTGGACCACACAAATATTGAATAGTCGCCATCTACCAGCTTTATTAGCGCATAAGCTTTCATCCTATTTTCCATCACACCATTACCAGCAGGCCTCATGGTCGAAAACATCTTGATTCAAAATACGCACCGCACCCCTAAAAGCCTTTTATTTAAGCCCCCGAAACGCCGTGGCGTCTGTGTAGTTTGTGCGGTTGTCTCAGTATGTTCGCCTTCTCCGCCGCATCACTAACTAGAGTCACCATAGCAACCGCTGGCTGGTAATTTTCACAAAAGGAGAAAGCATTCCAATGTCACACACGCACGTCCACAAAGGAGGACGACACACTCGCCCTCCTGAGTGCTGAAAGGACAGTTGGGGTTTGTCTCCTACTGACAGGCTGCTGCTGTCTGTTTCCACAACCAGAGCTGGACTCGCATCTTTTAGATCCTCAGGTGAAAAGCTTTTGGAAGGTAGAAGCAGCATATCTCGGGTCTGCTAATGACGTGTCCTCACCAACTCGGGTGAATTTGAAAGGGCGCATTTTGTGCGTGCAGCGTTTCGTAGACATGCAAACAGTGTTCTAGGACCCTTCGGGGTCAGGATGGCGACGTCACGCAACTTTCCACGCCTGCATTTTTTGGTTGCATTTTCTGCAGTGGTTTACACATGCAGGGAAAATGTGCGCTGATTTTTAACCATTTTGACTGACCTAGCAAGGCGCACAGAATATTGTGTTCCACGGCTATGTAAACGTGGACCCTACCAAAAACAAAGGTTAGACTCTCATCTTTCATCGGAAAACAAAAGTTTGTTTCTACCTTTTTCCGTTCTTTAGTAATCAGCAGTAGAACATGGGTACGTTTCAGAAAAATATCAGTTCCCGACTAAAAAAAGGCTCTTAGTCTTTCCCACAAATTTAGGCATAGGTGGCCCAAAAGTTGCAGGGTTGCAGTCAACACCTCATTTTACATTTATTAGACATGTATTTACATTTATTTAAATGCTTTATGTTTACATATTTGACATTTTGCATTGAAAACTTCCCATAAATTTCCCTACAATCCGTAACCTTCTGCACTCCTCCACTCTCTTTCACTTCCTCCTTGCTGTCGAGTGTGTTCTTTACATGCACATTATCTCTTCTGCGCTTCTGCCACCCTGTGGTCATTTTTATGGCTTAAATTTGCTCTAAAAGTGACATGCAATAGTGAGGAGTTGCTTCATCACCTCTTGTTGCCTCTTGTGTAAGAAAACTTAAACGACGTATAAATAAGTTCTTAGGATCTGGTGTTTGGGTTTAAAAATACTTATAATTGTGTCAAGATGAAATCATCAGATTGAGATCATCCATCTCTTTGCAGCAGACTGCCAAAATACAAAACAGCATAGGAAACTTGGCAAAAAGTGGTGGTGTTGCTAGAGCGCAGGTCCTCTCTGGCAACAGGTCCGCAAAGCTCTTGACCTCTCTTAATGCGCGACACGTTCTATCCAGACTAGTTATTATTACCATCAAAACTAATAACCTTTATTTTTATGAATCAAAATGACCCTGTGTGCATAAAAATTATATAAACTGTACAGTAAATTACAAAAATTAGCTATGATTGATATGTTGAGAAATGATGATGATTTAATAATTAGTACTGATAAAATGTACATGGCATAAAACATTAATAATAATAAGGTACGTGCGTGTAGGTGTAATATCTTATTTATGTATTGCTTAAATTGCTTGATTTAGATCAAAGTAAACATATGCAACAAGTATGGCATCAATTCCAAGTGAATAAAGTGGTGATTAACAAAATAAATGGTAAACAAGAAAAAATGGGCAATGAAATTCATATAAGACTGAGATGATGAATGGGCTGAGATAGTTCTACCGCGTGGAACATTGCCCAGGACCCTCCCAGTACAGGTAAGCCGCACATTCTGGAGAAGCCGTTTGTGGTAGCACACCCGGTGGATGAATTATGAATAGGTTTACTTTTAATTACTGCTTCTCCGCCCCCGCCTGACAACCCAAAGTGGCGGCTGGACTAGAAACTGGAGGACCACCACAGGAATTCAAGTGGGCTCCAGATGTCGGGGAGGGGGGTTGATGTCAGATACAAGAGGAACCACTTTGGACTCGGCTTGCAGAGAGAGCCTCTGGTGGCACAAGAATGCCTCTTGTAATGATTGTTGCGGTGCAAGTGCGGCCCGTGGTTCAGGCCCGTGGGGGAGCAGAGTCAGCGTTGCATGAAAGGATGAGAGCCGTTCTGCTAATTCTTTTTTTTTTTTTTACGCTGTGACACCCTGTCAGAAGGCGGACAGCACACAGCCGCACTCACAAACATAGCAGATGCTCATAAATGCACACAAGCATGGCCGCCGTGGTGCCCTTGGTGAAGCTCGGTGACGTTCAAGCTCAGAATCCAAGGAGGACGACGCTGGCGTGAGCATAAATTTGGATCGGATTTTCATTTCAAGTGTACTTTGTTACACTGCGTGAACACGGCTTTCATGCTGCAGCCGTGCACCGGTTGCACCGTGCGTCTTGTTGCGGTTCAGACACTGACAACACTTATACAGTAAATATGTGTGTTTGTGTGTGTGAAAGCAGCGAGACGAGCTGTTTGCCTTTTTGACTCCATGACATGCCGTAGGTGTTTCCTGGAAGTCAACTTTGAGAAACAACAATTAGCGCCTTCTAAGAAAAGCCCTCTGTCGGCATTGTGCCGACACGCATAACAACAAGCTGACGAAGCCCGCGGCGAACATTTTGAGGAGGAGATGGCTTTTTTTTTTTTACCTGAGACAAATGGTGACAAAATAACATGTCAGTATCTTCTAAGCAGCGACATTAGCTGGAGAAAAAGACAAACTGCTGCAAAAGCCTCATTGGTGATCTTCCTACAGGCATGCTTTTTTAGCCCGATGACAACTAAAAGACTTTCTTTTGGGTCGGGCCTGGCTTCAGATAAGATAAAATATGCCTTTGTTAGTCCCACAAGGGGAAATTCCAGGTTTACAGCAGCAAAAGCACAAGAGCACACACGAGCAGAGTAGGAAAACACACAAGAGAAGAGTAGGAAAGCACACAAGAGCAGAGTAAGAAAAGCACACAAGAGCAGAGTAGGAAAACAAACAAGAGAAGAGTAGGAAAGCACACACGAGCAGAGTAGGAAAGCACACAAGAGAAGAGTGGGAAAGCACATAAGAGCAGAGTAGGAAAGCACACAAGGGCAGAGTAGGAAAGCACACAAGGGCAGAGTAGGAAAGCACACAAGAGCAGAGTAGGAAAGCACACAAGAGCAGAGTAGGAAAGCACACAAGAGCAGAGTAGGAAAGCACACAAGAGCAGAGTAGGAAAGCACACAAGAAAAGAGTAGGAAAGCACATAAGAGCAGAGTAGGAAAGCACACCTGAGAATAGTAGAAAAGCACACAAGGGCAGAGTAGAAAAGCACACATATTAATTAGATACAACTTACATACACTAATTGCAGCTGTGTACATGTTGAACAAGCCACAGGTTTATTGCACAGTTACGACAAGGTTATTGCACGGTTATTGAATAGGATTTTAGAGTCGTTTTTGTTATAGAGTCTGACAGCTGCAGGAAGGAAAGACCTGCAATATCTCTTCTTAGCGCAGTGAGTGTGTGTTGGAGGGGGTTGTTCATTTCCTTCTGCTTTTCTGGTTGCGAGTCGCGGGGCAACCGTGTCAGTGTCCATCTCTTCCAGTTGGACTAGGTGTTCCCAGGCCAGCTGTGAGATGTGATGCTTTCAGTGTGTCCTAGGTCCACCTCTGGGCCTTCTCCTGGCTGAACGTGCCCGGAACACCTTGCTAGGGAGGCGTCCGGGAGATATCCGGACTGGATGCCCGAGCCACCTCAACTGGCTTCTCTCCATACTCTGAGCTCCTCACCCTATCTCGTAGGGTAAATCCGGCCACCCTACGGGGGAAACTCAAGTCTGCCGCTTGTATCCGCCATCTCTTTCTTTCGGTCATGCCCCAAATCCATCTAGGGGCATACGTGGACTAGCACTGACCTGATTGCGAAAGGTGGGAGGCTTCTCTAGTGCTAGCCACCGGTCATCAGTGCTGAAATTTTCACAAAAATCGGCCGCTACTGATTGGTGGCCAATCAATCCATGGCTGTATCGTTTGTCATTATACCGATATCGGGCCGGTAACATTGGATATCCCTAGATAATATAGACTCTGAGTACATTTTGATTTTGGGCCTCTTTCTTCGTCTTCCTCGTGGGTGATCAACTCCAGCGCTCTAAGCAAATTTATTGCGTTGATGTGTCGAAAATCATTTCAATTGTGTAATTTTTTTGCTAGCGATGCAGTCCCAAGAACCTGGCAAATAAAGCAAAGGAAAATAAATTGCCACCAAATGTTTCCATCCCGGTCAGGTCGGTCAAGTAACTGGCCATGCTGATGTAGTTTGAAGTTGAGAATGTCAAATCCCAGGTTTCTTTAACGCAGCATTACGTCACAATGCTAGGTGGCTCCATTATTCATATTTTGCAGAGATCATGTGCAAGACGGGAGGCGTGCATCCTGCCCTACCCGAATCCCGCGCCCTTTTAAGGACAAAGACCTTTGCTTTGCTAGGACACCATCTGCCTTCACAGCAGCTTCTGAAGGCTACTGCCTCTGATCGGGAGCAAACTTTCTGTCTGTGCTAATAAAAAGATCCTCGCCCTCTCTTAGGAGGCAACTGTCAACAACAACCAGTTGAAAGTTGTTCCTGTATGCTCCTCCAAGGTGACTTTCCCATCGGTTGTGTGAGATTTCCGTCTTTTTATTCAGAGAAGCGTAGCTTCAGGGCACACACGCTGCGTGCAGAGACAGCTCAGGTGTGTCCTAATGTGGTCCGGGTCAGAGCAGCAGGTGGTCTTAAGATGCTTAAGTGTGGGGGGTGACGTAGAAGAAAGACCACTTTATCGTGCCCGTCCACGCATTAGCTGCAGTTTTTCTTTTGGTTTTCTGGTCACGTTGATACCTGAAAATGACTTCTGATCCAGCAAGTATCCATATCCTAAAAAGTCTAGATGATGAGGCAGTGCCTGAAAGTTTGAAGATAATTAAAAAGAATGAAACAAATCTTGCTTTGACCTTTACTTTCTCATGCATCTTGGCAACATCGGTAGCGCTCTCGACCTGACAATAATTCTTAGAAGTTTTTAAACTGGATAGCACTGATCCGAACCGCTGATCTTTTTTGCTGACAAACTTACTGTAAATTCTGGTGTTTAAGCCACGCGTGTCCACGTCCTAAAACGGCATATTGCGTGAGAAATGGATGGATGGCTCTGCTATGCTATCTGCGTCCAACAGAGGGAGCCGGAGGAGCACAGAGGGAGGCTGACATCATTACAGTGCCCCAATTAATGTGTTGGTCAGATGTAATGCATTATGGGAAAACTTCAAGTTGTGTTTTTTCCATTTTAAACCCGTTTTGGTACGTACTTTTATGTGCTAAGTTTCTGTTTTTTGAGAAATGACACTCTGAGTCAGACTGCTATAATTGTTATATATACTGACCCTTGAGAACCCGCACAGAAAGCTTTCTAGATCTTCCAGATTCTATGTCTGTTCCTGCAGTGTTTCCTGCCTCGCGCCCAAAGGATCTGTGCGATTTACTCCACCCCTTTCCCCTCCAGGTTAGCCCTCTGTCAAGCCCACTCAGCTTTTCTTGGTCACACTCCCAAGTGCTCCTGAGGACTTCCGAACAGAAGCCAAACCCCACTTGCACTGAGAAATTGTTACTTACAGCTTGCTCTTCTGACTCTTCAACACAACCAAGAAACGTTGGAAAGGCGTCGAACTTCATCGACAGTTGGGTGGATAGTCCAGCTTCCTATTGCTTAGCAAAATTAGCTTTCCCTCACAGCCGAACCAACATTTCCTTGGAGCCATTGCTCAACGTTGCCCATATAAGGAAGTCCGGGTTTTGTGACGTGCGTGGAACTTTGTTCACTGTGGTTCTGTGGCCACTGCTGAAATTTGGACACCCGTGGTGTGAATGGCTGATCAGTAAGACATGAAAAAGGGGTAGGAGGAAATAAGTCCTTCTTCCTCTTACCTGTTACATTTTGCAAACATAGCCATGTGATGTTCCTGATGTCTGAAACAAAAACGATACCAAACCATACCAAGTTAGGATGAGTAATAGTGCTGAAAAGATGCACATTTGCCAACAATCTCATTTTAAAATCAATAGGGCTCTTCTGTGGGTACCGATTCCCACTCGCCTGCATCTGAATGCATCTTGCCGCAAATTCAACTCTAAAAGAGAGAGGGCCTCATGACGGTAACAAAGAAGGAAAAAAAAGCCTGCGTCAGCTCATGTGAGGCAATTTGTTTATATTCCACCAGTCGCACTTTATCACCGCATTTTACACTCCGGCGAGTGCGGCGACACTATAGCGACATTTGCATCTCGTCAGTTGAGCGCCAGATTTTGTGTGCTGAATCAATGTGCCGGGATGGAACTGATGGCTAAACTGTTTGTTTGTGTGTGTGTCTTTAAGTGTCTGAGACACTTCTGAGACACTGGGGCATTGGAGCAGGATTAATTGTGAGGCTTCCTCTTGTGCTGTTGAGTGCTGCTTGGGAAGAATCCCAGCTGCAGTTAAGAGCCTGAGGGCGCGTCCGCATCCGTGAGAAAACGGGTCGCGTTCTTTACCGGCTGCCAGAAACAAAGCGGGACTGCTGCAAAACTGTCTGTTGCGGCATCAACTTTGTCAATCCCAATGATTTGGGGCTGACGGCCAATGATCTTTCTTGGTCTTAGCCACCAGCCTCGCACCGATGGTCTCAAACGTCTAATACATTTTAACGAGCTAGCTCGTTAAGCATTATCGCGCTTACACTTTGCTTCCGTTTTACGAGCTGGATGAGCGTTTGGTTGCACCACTGGCGTTAATGAGAGCACCCGTCCGAAAGGGTCCCCACTGTTTTAACGACGCCCCATTGTCTCAGGAAGCACTTCTCTGCAACACGTAAGCCTAAACACTAGCCGAAACACTTCCAGCCGGTTCCAGACAGCTTTGGGATAGAAAATCAATTGTCGGCGATTGTCGTAGGTTAGACCCGTGGTTTGGCTGTGGAACCCACCATCACTCGTTAACTCGTTCACTCCCAGCCATTTTTCCAAAGACATCCCTTGCAGTACCGGTCATTATAGACAATTTTGACACATTTTTCAAGGCATACAGAATATCGTGTTCTATGGTTATATAAACACGGAAACCTACCAAAAGATAGATTCGACTCCCGTCTTTCATCAGAAAAAAAAATATTTCTACCCTTTTCCGTTCTTCAGTAATCAGCAGTAGAATATAGGCAAGTTTCAGGAAAATATCAATTCCCGACTAAAAAATTAGATTAATTAGATTTTTTTTAAAAAAAGATACATTTCAAACATAACTTTCCGTATATATTTAGCCAAAGTAAACAACACAAAGAAGGGTTCTATTACATCAAAATAACAATTTATTTACTAATATAACACGCTCCACGCTCTTACACTTCCTCCTTTCTGTCGCATGTGTTTTTTACATGCGCATGAGCTCTCGCGAGCTCTTAACTAATTCACTTCTGCCACCTTGTGGCTGTTTTCATGGCTTAAAATTGCTCCAAAAGTGACACCCATTAGCGGGCTGCTGCGTCATCAACTCTTCTTGCCTCTCGCGCAAAAAATTGCTGGGATCGGACGATCGGGTGGTTTATAAAAACTAAAAATAACATCTTTGGTGTTGGATGAGGGAATGGCAATGGCCTTTTTTTTTTTTTTACTGAATTTTTTTTTTTTACTGAAATTTCTCCGAAATGTTATATTTAAAAAAAATATCCACAAATTGTTCTAGTCTGTTCCTGCTAATGTTTGGTTGGTGCTCGGAAATGAGATAACAGCGTCTGGATAAAGTTGTTACCCTGTTGCATGATGGGAGATGAGAGAAATCAAATTCCATGTAAATGAAAGCTTTGTGTTGGCTTGAGGGATGAGAGCGATGGAATAGCACCAAGCAGACAGAAGGTTAGGGTTGCCGGGGGCCCCGCTGGGGGCTTTCTTAACGGGCCTCCTCTCTGTTGTACCTGCCATCGATCGTGTGTGTGCGCGTGTGTGCGTGTGTGTGAGGGGGGGTGGGGGGTGCTCTACCTGTCATAACGCTCTTATCCTGACTGACATTCATCCAGGGAGGCCTTGCTCATTCAGGCATCCATCACTATCCATCTTCCTCTTCATTCCTCCTCCCGTCCGACATAAACTTCTTCTTGTGCATCAAGTGTGCATCGCTTTCACTGTGCTGTCCTGTCAGTCAGCCATGACTGACGCATTAGGATCGCATTACGATCTTCACTTAATGTGTTTTCCGCGAGGTTAAAAACACAAAGAGTCATTCTTATCACTGTTTGATATCTACTTCGGTCACGGTTTGGTTGAGTTTGGGACACTATGGGAACAAAATGCAAAAACAAAACCCATGAAACTGCTTTGCTTTTGTGATCTGGCAAATCTTAAGTAAGTTTGACAAGTGTAGAAAGACTAAAAGAGTCATTTATGGAGCTAACGAGTGACGCTGGGAACACCAAGTGTTGGCAGAATTGCAAGGTTTATAATGTGTCTCTGTGTAAAATATCCTAAGTTTCAAACCTGTGGCTTAAAACCGTTTTTTTTCTTTTAAATTTGGTGGTTGTAGCTTACATTCAGGTGTGCTTAACAGTCCGGAATTAATGGTGTTTCTTTAGCTCCAGCAGAATGGTCAAGGAAACTCGTCCATCATAGTTTTCACCAAATTGCTCTTTCAAGTCATGCCGATAACATTCAAACTCGGGTGGTGACACTTAGGACGTGTTTTCAAGTACATACCACTGTGTCAGCACAGTGTTTTGTTGTTGCGATTTCCATCTTTGTATTTTATACGAAAACCAAAGTCTTCCCAAGTAAGGAGCTTAAGGCAAAGCTTGTCAGGCTGATGGTCTGGGGAGGCATACCCCTGGAAGGACGCACGGACCTCTACAGGTTAGATAATGGCACCCTGACTGCTATTAGGTATTGGCATGAAATCCTTGTACCCATTCTCAGAACCTACGCTGGTGCAGGGGGACCTGGGTTCTTCCTGGTCCACGACAATGCCTGACCTCATGTGGCTAGAGTATGCAGGCAGTTCCTGGAGGATGAAGGAAATGATACCATTGACTGGCCACGACGTTCACCTGACCTAAACCCAATAGAACACCTCTGGGACATTATGTTTAGGTCCATCTGGCGCCGCCAGGTTGCTCCTCAGACTGTACAGGAGCTCAGTGATGCCCTGGTCCAAGTCTGAGAGGAGATCCCCCAGGACACCATCCATCCTTTACGACGTTGTCCTAATGTTTTCAAAGAGTTCCTCTAATTTTTTTTGAGCAGTGTAATTTAAAAAAATGAAAAATCATCAGTAATTTTACAACAATAAAGCCAGAATATTAAAAGACAAAACAAGAAAATGTAGTCATTTTGTGGGACTTACATATAATGAGGAAAGATAATCATTTTTGTTGCATAAAGTCAAAATATTAAGAGAAAAGGTCATTCTGATGCGAGCAAAACATTGCGTTTTCACAAAAATAAACCACTAATATTATGAGGAAAAGTAATTTAAAAAAGTCATTTTAGTAGCCTAGAGCTGAAAAAATAAAGAAAAAAATTATTTTGTCTAAAGTTGTAATATGGCAAATAAACACAATAAAATAGTGTTCATTTTTGGAAAATCAGGAAATCTAGGGAAAAAGTTCTGTTAAGGGAATAAAGACAACATATTATGAGGATGAAGTCAAATGTTGCGGGGAAAAATCGCAAAGATTATTTAAGATGAAAGTTGAAATATTTGAAAAGTTATAAAAAAGAGCAAAAATGGACATTCATGTGACAAAGCTGAGATGCCTTTGTTTTGTACAAATATGTCTAACTTCCTGTGTTACATTTATCACTTCTTATGACTTCCTGTGACCAAATATTACAATCCTTTCATTTTTCACTATGTGGTGAAAGTTCGAACACCCCTGTCTTGCAAAAACGGAATCAAATCAAATCATATTTTGCACCCAATAACACGGTACATGCTCATGCTGAACCTGAAGGTCCGATACAAATACGCTTCCCGCTAAACACCAAAAAAATCGGATTACCAGTAATTGGATTTCGTTCCAGCCGTAGTAACAACACGCTGCCTGCAAGGAGACGGGAACTCTTCATCACTTCCACGACGACCCTCCGAGGGTCACGTGACTAACGCGTCCGTGTATTACGCCGGCGACGCTGCAGTATCGTTTCACTTTGCTGTGCACGTTCTCTACGTGCGCTACCTGCTGACTTAGGAAGAAGGAGGGGGCTGAAAAGACAACATAAAAAGGGATTCCCTGTCAGTGTAGAGCAAATGTATTACTTCACACCGCCTCAGGCTGTGGGAGAAACACGGAGAGTTATGATGTTCTTACCTTTTCTTGTCATTTAAGGTTGCACGCTTCACACTACATAGACTAGATAGAAATCAAATGCAACGGATAAGCAGACGGGTCTTATTTAACCAACTATCACGGATTTACAGTCCAGTCTTTTGTCATCGTTTGTGACCATTCCAGGAGTCCATGTGCCAAAAGCACATTTTTGGAATGTGGAAGGAACCCGGAGCACCCGGAGCAAACCCACTCGTGCACATGCAAACGGAGATTCCAACCCAGATCTTCCACATCTCCTGGTTGGCTGGCCAACGTGTGCCAATATTATTGCTGTTATTGAAATATTATTATAAGAATTGTCATGATGGCGATGATGACACTCGCCCACAATGGAGGCTGAGTAGGGAGAGGGAGAAAGTGTCACGCCATAAATTCATTAGAAAAATGTCCAAAAAGAGACACAAGCGTATTGATTAGTGTCATTCAGATGATGGCACACTTCACTAATTACATTTTTTTCTTTGCTTTGCTTAGATCAATGATGGGCTCTTCTCTGCTCGGCGCAGATTGATTATCCCCAAGTAAAAGATGATGGAGGACCTTGAGTGGCAGACTTATAAGCGTGCGCCCGTGTGTGTGTGTGTGTGTGTTTGCAGGGCAGGACCGCAGCGAGGCGACTCTCATCAGGCGCTTTAAGGGCGATGGCGTCCGCTACAAGGCCAAGCTCATCGGCCTGGACGAGGTCACTGCGGCCCGCGGAGACAAACTCTGCCAGGACTCCATGATGAAGCTCAAGGTAAGGACAGCCCTCACATACATCCACGTCGCCGGCGGGCACAACTTGACATTCTAAATTGTAATACCACATTTGTGCTCCAATCCTGTTAGCATTTAGCACAGATATACGCATATAGTAAATGATCACGCCTCATCAATTAACATGGGTCTCTAATTCAATCACAGAACACTGGCACTGACAGCTGTGGCTGTAGGCAAACTACCAAAGCGGTTTTTATCAACTCCACAAGAGGGCAGTAGCTGCATGTTTGCTTTGTCTACCTCTGCGTGCACTTTGAAACGTTGATTGCTCTATTCTGCTCTCTGTGAAAGTTGCTGCAGTGCCATCAGCACTGAGTAGTTAGTTCCATATCGCCATTACAACATCGGTTCTATTGTGCTCGTGATGTGCAATATAAGTGGCCATGTGGTCAAAGAGAACAATCACGTCCTGTTCCTGTCCTGCGCCCTTTTTGTGATTATTAAAGGACTTTTTATTTTGCACGCTGCGCCTGTCTCTGCATCCGGGGGGGGGGTCAACCACTCGACAGCCACCTTAGATATGTGACTTATATACATACATGTATACATAATGACAGCGTTGACAGCAACACTACAGGTGTGTACACTTCGTACAAGGTTTCCCACCCCCACAGAAGTTAGATTTCCAGAAATTCTGAAAGAAATGGAGCTACTGAGGTGAGGAAGACGAGTGTGCGAGGAAGAGGCGAGGTTAGCTTATATGGATGAGGGGGCCATTGGGGTGAAAGTCTCATTTGCAAGGACAGGAACAATTACAGGCAGAGGAAGACAGATGGGCTAGTTAACAGCAAAGAGAGAATAATTCGGATGAGAGGCGAGGGAGAGGAGGATGAGGCAGGAGGAAGGCGGAGGAAGGCGGAGGAGGGGAAAAAAGCCCCTTCAGGTGATCACTAGAAAATGTTCAAATGTGCAAAAAGAGTTTGCAGACTGCACAGAGAGGCTTATTCATTATTTATTGTCCTGCAGGAGGTATTAGAATGGGTGGGGGCGCACCCCCCCCAACCCCCAGGTGTGGTGAAAATTTCAGCTTGAGGTGCGGAGGGCTGAAGAGAGGACAGACAGCTCATTGATCAAACGGCTTCCCTCCTCCCCATTTACTGCGACAGGAAATCCATCAAGTGCTTTTCTCTGATCTCGCCACCGCCTCCTTCGCGGTGCTCCTCCCTGCTCCTGCAGCTTCCCTCCTCCCTGACACTCAGCCATGCTAATGCCGCTGAGGTCAGCGTCGCAGCCCCTTAAGACGCACTCGTGGACTTACAAGTTATGTTGCAGCTTGTAGATGCACGTGTCTTAAAAGCCCAACACAGGCTGAAATGTTGGCGGCTTAATGGAACTTAAGGTAGCATTATAAGAAACTGTGAAAGCGAAAAGTATAGCGCCTAGCTTCCCAAAGTTTACCAATCATCATAAAGCAGTATCCAAAGTACAAAAATACACACAGCATCAGGTTTAGTACTACCAGTAAACTTAATTCCTGGTTTGGTCATTTAATATTGGCCATCAAAATGAGATATTTTGTATTTATAAAAGCCACCGTGCATGCGTGATTCATGGAAGCGTGGAGCTCCATTATGGTCTTATTATACAGTGGAAGCTGACCGTGCAGCAGGGCGCCTCCCACCAGCACCCGCTGCTGCTCACTGAGACCAGAAACTGTGTAGCGGGGATGCATGCTCTCACTTTTAAGTCCCCAAGTACCAAAAAAGGACGCCAGAAAAAGTCGGCAGATTTGTCGCTAGTTGGCAAAATGTTGCTGAGAGGGCTTGAAATGTCACTTGATTTAGCGACAAAGACACCAAGTTGGCAAGACTGATGTCATGTCTCATCGGTGTTTTGTGTCATTGCTCAACAAGAGAGGAGAAATTCGCCCGCCCCGGACCGTCACACTACCGCCACCATGTTTTACTGTCGCTATGATGTCTTCTTCTGAAATGCAGTTCAATTTCTATTTGTTATTTACTTACATATGCAAAGACCGAGCCTCACTTTGCAGCTTGCAAGGCTGCAACTCTACCTTTCTTTTTTGCTTTTTCCAATACTGCTCAATATCTGTGCCCTCAGGGTATAGCTGCAGCAGCTCGCTCCAAAGGAGAACATAAGCAGAAGGTCTTCCTGACGGTTTCCTTTGGAGGGATCAAGATCTTTGACGAGAAGTCGGGGGTAAGCAAAGCACTACGTCTCTTTCTATGTGTGTTAATGGCCAGGGCAACAAGTGTCACCATTAAAATGTTTGTGTGTTTTTGCTATTAATGAGGCATCTCTGTGAGAAGGAGGGAGGCGCTGGGGGTGGGGGGGGCCGGGGGGGCCCCAGGGGAAATCAGGAACCCCTAATTGAAACCCGGAGAACAAGGCCTTGGTAGATGAGAGAACATGGCCGCCCGGTTGTCTGCCTCGCCGCAAGCAACCCACACTTTTGTTTGTTGACGTTTCTCCTCAGATTGCGCTGGTACTTTTATAATTGGGGTTAACTTCTTTTTACACTTTGTGGCTTTAAACATCACTTGTACATGTTCTAGCAATTTTATGATAGAACACCCATCTATTTTTTATATTTTCTAGAACTCCTGGCAGCCAATCAAAGGACTCTGAAAAATAATTTATTTTGGTTTTATTTTTAGGGGTGGGCAAACTGCGGCCCACTAGCCACAACAGGCACTTGAAGCGTCCTAATCCGGCCCACCGGGCATTTGCAAATTCCTTTTTTGACATCAAAACTATAGCCGGCAACATGACTTGCACGTGAAATAAATATCTAGGCGCAATACCCATCCCAAAAAAACGCCGACATATTTCTTCTGCAAGGCATGCTGGGTAGCCAGCGGTGCTCTTTCTCCCAACATGTTGCAGTGTTTGTCACATTTTTGCCTGATTGCATAACACCGTATGTGGAGGGCGTCAGAAGTAAACATACTCTTGATAGCCAATGCGTTGTTGTTCGTAGTTCATATTGTTGCGGTCGGACTACCCAGCATGCCTTGCGGGCATTTGGAAATAGCAGTTTCAAGTTTTAGCGTTGTGTTTTTGTGTCATTGCACCGTGAGAAAGTATGTCAATTCTTAGACAGCCTGTATGCCAATTTTTTAAATCCATGTTCAAAAAAGTTGTTCCACTTGTTTTTATGTGTCAAATTTTAAAACATGGCCGCCATCAATCGCAATGTCTTTGCAGGGACTTTGAATTGTCCACAAGTCACGGAATATTCAATAATAATACAACTTTGAGGGATTCTGTATTCTTCTGTATACGCGTAAGCAACGTCAGCTGCTTGAGCTCGCAGCCCTTGCTGCACCCGCTTTTATTAGCCTGAGATTTACACCCCCCACCCCCCGACAGCGCGCATCGCGGCGTAATTCAGAGGCGCGGCGGCCGTGTTGGTCAGGTGACCAATGCCGGCCATATTTCACGAGGACAAGCTCATCCCCAGCGGCGCCGTTCTTCATGCCTCTTTTTATGTCCGTCATCGGTCTTTGTCTCGTCCCGCAGCCGCCAACCCTCCCCCCCTTCCCTTTACTTAAATCGGACTCTCTTCAGCAAAAGATGGAGGAAGCAAAGGAGCACCTGAAATAAAGACAATCGGGGGTGACGGTGTGCTGAGGGACGGGCGAGCATATGTCAAAATAAAGCGCCCCATGGGGAGACTTTATCCTCTGTCTCCGTGCATTAATATTAACTACAGTGATGTTGTCCTGACTATCAGTACTAATGGATCGCCAGGCACAGACGGAGACGGCCCCAATGACTTTGCTGAGGTTCACGGATCTTGACAGTCTCATTCCCGTCCCGCGCATCACTCAGCTAGATGGGCGGATGGATGCGCGGCGCGGGCGAAAGGGGAAGGATGGATGGTGGCTCTCCTGGTGGAGGGCAAGGTTGTCCGGAGAGATGGAGGGGACGAGGAGAGGAGACATTAATCTTCACAGAGGCCATCGTCCTTTCTTTCTCGCACACGTGCACGCTCGTGGTAAACGCACAAGCACAAGAGCTCACTGCTGGCACTCGGTGATGTGATGGAGTATCGACCCCGGAATATGTAAAAATTCGATGTGACCTTTGAGTACAACTGGCTAGACACCTACTAATGGAAATTTTAAGACCACTTAAAAAGTTGCAATAATTTACATTTTGCATTGTTAGATCTTAAACCTGATATGAACTTTGCTTAAGTATGTTATATATTGTTTTGTAGTTATGCTCTAGGTTGCGAAATGTTTTGAAAGCTAACGCTAAAGTTGCAAAATTGACATTGATAGGTCATGACTCTAGCCATGACCAGCGAGTGCTCCATCCATCCATTTTCTATGCCGCTTAACCTCATTTGGGCCGCAGGTATGCTGGAGCCTATCCCAGCTGACTTTGGGCGGGTACACCCTGGACTGGTTGCCAGTCAATCACAGAGCAGACATACATGGGAGGAAACCGGAGAACCCGCAGAAAACCCACACACGCACAGGGAGAACATGCAAAGTCCACACAGGGATGCCCAACAGGGATTCAACCCCTGAACCTTCTGACTGCGAGGCCAACATGCTACCCACTACCCCATTTCCGGAAGTGACTACCACTTATGGAAGCAAACATGGAGGATGTTTACCAAGGTTTGAGCCATGTGTCAGTAGTTTTCGAGGAAAAAAGAAGCATGAATGATAAGTTGAAATTATTCTGGAGTTGCTTATCCTTCAATTATTGTTTTAAATCTGCTCCATATAAGCATAAAGCGGTCTTTATAGCCTTTTTGTATTGTATACTTTGCCACTGCTTCCTGCTGTGAAAAGATGTTTATACATGTATAATGCTTTGCAACCTTGTTGCTATGGTGGAAGAGTGTTCTGTGGCAACTTTGACTTAGTGGTCGTTTTTTGTTGGTTTTTTTCTGTCTATCAGTCAGTACTATTCCACCAGCATCCTTTTTTAGAATGGGTTTATACCAGGGTGGGCAAACTGCAACCCACGGGCCACATCAGGCCCGTGAAGTATCTTAATCCGGCACACCGGGCATTTCCAAAGCCCATTTTTAAACCTTTGACATGGAAACTATAGCCAGCAACATAACTTGCATGCTAAATAAATATCTACAAACAAAAAACATCCAAATGTTCATTCCACAAGGCATGCTGGGTAGCTTGTGGTACTCTTTCTTCCAACATTTTACCGCATTCTTGTTTGATTGCATACTATGTTGAGGAGGTCGTCAAAGAAGTACACATACACCTGATATGCAATGCTTTATTGTTTATACTTCATATTGATGTTGCAGTTGGACAACCCAGCATGCTCTGCGGGCATTTGGAAATAGCAGTTTTAAGTTAAGTGTTTTAGCGTTTTGTTGTGGATTTAATACCAAACATAATAAAAAAATATATCCCTCCTATGGATCCGCCCTCTATGGACACCCATCCCTTCAAAGAGAACATGTTTAATTGTTCAAAAAAAGGCTGCACTACAGCTGTGATAGGCTCCAGCATACCCGCGACCTTACTGAGGATAAGCAGCATAGAAGATGGATAGATGGAACTCGATAATTTTGCTGACCTCAATATATTATCACGTGCACGCGGGTCTGTTTTGCTTTTCTAATTTCCGACTGTCTGTGACTCCTGTGGGTGTGTGCAGGACTAGGACTGGAAGTGGAGTTTGCTTATGTTGTTTTGGCGTGGTTGCATCTTTTTGGTATACAGCTGCTTGAAGTTGGAGACATACGTTGTCTGCATAGCAAGAAACAAAAGAAAAGGAAGGTGCCAGTAAGACAACAGTTCAACTGCATAGTTTGCAGTGGCCTTTTATTGTGGCCAGCCTAAGGCACACCGGCGCAATGTCTAATCGTCCTTTTTTGTAGACATCTTTGAGTTCAGCTCATAAAAAATGGGAGCAAAAAACGCCATAACACAGAATAAACCGAGGACCCCCTGTGACGTCCTTATCTATCAGTATAACATCAAGAGACATCCATCACAGAATGAATGGCCCATTTTTATTAACGGGTGCCGCCACTGCAATGTTTAATCCAATCTGAGATGATTGTCATGTTCTTAGATTTGAAATGACTTTAATTTTGGGAGGAGGGAACTGCCCTCCCCAAGCTCTTTCACTGTTACCAACAACACCCCCATCTTTCCTCAGCGGCCACCTAGAGGTCATTCAATAACACCTCTTTCAGGTCAATCAGCACTGGTAATCGTAAGTCCATCCATCATCCGTCCATTTCCTTCCGCTTATCTGAGGTCGGGTCGTGGGGGCAGCACCCTAAGCGGGGAAGCCCAGACTTCCCTCTCCCTGGAAACTTTGTCCAGCTCCTCCCGGGGGATCCCTAGACGTTTCCAGGCCAGTTGAGAGACAACATCACTCCAACGTGTCTTGGGTCTTCCCTGAGGCCTCCTACCAGTCGGAAGGGCACTGAACACCCCCCCAGGCAGGGGACATCCTAACCAGATGCCTGAGCCACCTTATCGGGAACCTTTCAATGTGTCTCCCGGATGACAGTGCTTCTAACCCAGTCTCTAAGGAAGAGCCCAGCCAAGAAAACTCATTTGGGCCACTTTCACCGACCATCTTGTCCTGTCGGTCACTACCCAAAGGTGAGGGTAGGAATGTAGATCGAACGGTAAATTGAAAGCTTTGCCATTCGGCTCAGCTCAGCTCCCTCTTCACCACAACTGAGCAATGCATAGTCCGCATCACCAACCCACCTGTCCATCTAGAAGCCCCCATACCCCGAGGTACTTAAACTCCTCCAATTGGGGCAGCATCTCATCCCCGACCCGGAGATGGCGCACCACCCTTTTCCAGGCGAGGACAATGGACTCGGACTTGGAGGTGCTGATTCGGTGCCTGTTATGCCTGTTATGTAATCCCAATACCCGTTAATGGACACCAGTGGTGAGGAATCCTATCGAGCCCTTTTGGCCCATGGGACTCCGGAGGCAGCTGGCAGGTACCGGCAGGCCAGGCAGGCTGTGGCTCCGGTGATACCTAAGGCAAAAACTCGGACATGGGAGGAGTTTGGAGAGGCTATAACCATAAGTCTAATTACAAAAGATGAATGACTTTTGTGTTTGTGCGTTGACTCCATCTGCCATGAGCGATGCCAGCGCAGAGGCGCCCCTACTGATACTGCAGTGAAGAGGCCGGGGGTGCTGGAAACAGTTCTACAAGGTCGCCCTTTGGGAGTGCGATATTAACACATGGCCACTTTCTTTCTACTTCCTGCAGGGATTCATGTTGGAAGGCGGGATTTTTTGATTTTCAATTGTTTCAATTAATCAGCCACCCAAATGGCATGCCACCTTCAGTTGGGGAAAGTCTTCTATGGCACAGGATGGCAGAGGCCAAACTTCACCACAGAATTCGTTCAGCTTTCCACTTTCATGATTTGGCCAAGCCAGCTTTTGGAGTTGAATTAGGAAAATAAACAGCCTTGATGTGGGTCTCCTTCAGGTCCTGCAACACCACCATGCTGTCCATGAGATCTCCTACATCGCCAAGGACATCACAGACCACAGAGCCTTCGGCTACGTCTGTGGAAAGGAAGGCCACCACCGCTTTGTGGCCATCAAGACCGCACAATCAGTAAGTGTTGCTTTTCTTGTTGTTGTTTGTATGAGTGCATTTGTGAGCTGCATTTGAAGGCATTATGTCACGGTTCCTAGTTCTAGCTTCACGGGTCATTTATTAGCCTTTTCTCTCAATAGCTGCAGACCCCTTGACATTTTGACAGGGACCTTTACACAGCGGCTCCCACCCCGTTGCGTTATTTACTTTGCTTTGTGTTATGCGAGCGTTAAATGCTGCACCAATTCCCCCTTTCGGGTCTCTTGTTGCGCCCGCGGAATCCATTTGGATCCAGCTGGTTGGCTCGGCAGCCGCATTGATTTCCCATAGCGAGTCGATGAGACTTTGAGTGTGTGTCACCAGCTCTAATGGCACATCCATCCTCCCAGCGCCACTCTTTGACTCAACCAGTGCAGTCACACACACACACACACACCTTATTACGGCATAGATCAGAGATCACAAAATTGGGTGTCATCGTACGTCAGCCGCAGCTGACATTCACCTGGCGTGTGCCTGAATAAAAGTCACCATTCGGGGTTACTTGTAGAACTTTCTAAAATTCGGCAAGTTATTTATGAGCATAATATTGCGAGATGAGTCACCATATTTTAAGAAATTATATTTTTTGTCCTTTTGCTAACTTAATTTATGTTATTATTATATTCATTTAAATGAATGTTGTCTATAATTACCATTTTTGTGAGCATTTTTCAACATGACACTTAAATCAAAAGATGTTTAAATGTTTAAAAGAATAATTTGGGTACTTGATAGTCACAAAAGACCCCGCAACAACATCCAAAGAAGTACAAGCCTCACTTGCCTCAGTTAAGGTCAGTGTTCATGACTCCACCATAAGAAAGGCCCTGGGCTGCATGGCAGAGTTCCGGGACCAAAATCACTGCTAAACAAAAAGAACATTAAGTCTTGTCTCAATTTTGCCAGAAAGCATCTTGATGATCCCCAAGACCTTTGGCAAAATACTCTTTGGTCTGACGAGACAAACTTTTTGGAAGGTGTGTGTCCCATTACATCTGGCGTAAAAGTAATGGCGCATTTCAGAAAAAGAACATCATAGCAACAGTAAAAACAGGCGTGTGGTAGTGTGATGGTTTCAGGTGGAAGACTTGCTGTGATAAATGGAAGCATTAATTCTAGCAAAAAAATTCTGAAGGAGAATGTCGGTGACCTCAAGCCTCCAGTGTGGCTGAATGACAACAATTCTGCAAAATTCCTCCACAGCGCTGTAAGCGACTCATTGCAAGTTATGGTGGCCCAGCCACTTATTAGATTTATGCAAAAATCACTTTTTCACACATGGCCATGTAGCTTGGCATTTTTTGTAAAGTTTCACTTAAAAAATGCATTTTGTGTTGTCATTGACTAATGTTTACATTTCTTTGATGATCTGAAGCATTTAAGTGGGACAAACATGCAGAAAAATAGGAAATCAGGAAGTGGACAAACACCTTTTCACACCACTGAATACATGTAAACACGATCCCTGGCATTTTCCATTCATTTCCAAATACTACCAATTTCTCAATCCGGATCAAATTTAATGTAATTTGGTGTCCAATTGCTCCTTGTGACATACAGTCCACTATGTTCAAATCAAATAAAATCAGGATCGGATGCAGATCTGACAACGTGTTTACAGAGATTTGATGTTACATTTAAGCCACAAGCGTCGAAGAAAACATTGAATCTGGATCCGATCTGAATTAAACTTGGTGGATCACCTTAAAACTACTGTAAACACATTTTCACACCGGTGTATGTTTTCCTCGGCCACAAATTGTGCGTTGTTAGTCAACTTTGCAACGTGATGGTTCAAATTAATGCATTTTATTGATTGAAACTATTACTTAAAGAAAAAATACTTTTGTAATATTTATACTTATTTTGTGAACTTTTTCCGTTGCGACAGTTAATGAATAAATTATTTATTAAATTCCTTTTAGCCTCAGTGGTATTTTATCAGACTAATTTTTTATTTTTTTTCCCCTTCTGATGAAGCAACCGCAGTCAAAGCTCTCTGAAAATTATACGGTGGATGGTTGGTTCTGCGCCGCTTCTTTTCCTCCAAAAGGGAGTCACTGGGAATGTGAGCTGGCACGAAGAGACTGTTAGAATATGTACTTTCAAAGGCGAGGCGATGTGAATCTGACAGAGTGACAATATGTTCCGCTGTCAGGCCCCGGTAGGAGCAGACGTTCAACCGGCTCCACCACCACCACCCCCAGGCGTGTCTGTCAAGAGTGATGCGAGGCGGAGGAAAACTGTCTTGCGGAACGCCGACGTTAAAATGGAGCTGCGCTTTATGCGAGGTGGCGTTCGTCTGTGAACTCTGGTTGCACTACACAAAGCTGGCGGTCAATAATTGATTAGGTCGGAAACTCTCGTCGTACTCCGGGGTTGCTTCTGGTTGTTGGGTGACAGTGAATATAAGCGCGGGGCGCCGAGGCAGGAGATTCGGAGAGGCAGGTAGACCAGGAGGAAAGGCATGAAGCTCGTAGAGAGACTGCTGGGGGTTTAGATGAAATCAGTCGATCTGACTCGGCAGACGCCGGCGAGTCATTCTGACCTATTATGGAGTGCCAAAATTTAAAGTAAATGTAATCCTCTTCTCTTGGGCCAACTACCTTCATGTCCTCTTCCACTACATCCATAAACCTCCTCTTTGGCCTTCCTTTAGGCCTTCCGCCTGACAGTTCAAAACTCAGCATCCTTCTACCAATATAATCACTATCTCTCCTCTGGACCTCTTGACTTTATCTCCAAAATCTCTAACATGTGCTGTCCCTCCGATGTACTCATTCCTGATCCTGTCCATCTTGGTCACACCCAAATAGAACCTCAACGACTTCATCTCTGCTACCTCTAGCTCGTTGTTGATCGTTGTTATTATTCTTAATTGTTTGGTGTGTCTTCACCTATTGATTGTTTTGTGTTGAATTTTGTCTTTTCTCGTGTTGTGGGATTGAACTGCGATGGAGTTGGGGTTGTTTGTTTCTTGTTTCTTTCTGTTGTTATTTTAAAAAAATAATAATAATACAAAAATGTAGTATTATTATTTTTCCATTTTGTCTTTGCTTTTTTTCCATTTTGTTGTTGTTTATCCTGTTTTGTCTCTGTCTTTTCCATTTGCTTATTCTCAATGCAATTAGCCGATGGCTCATATGGCATCACAGGAGCGTACTGTCGCTGCTTTCACCAGTTGACTTGATAAATGCAGTGAGAAAAAGCAAATGGAAAAGACAAAACAGAAAAAGCAAAGACAAAACGGAAAAAGAATTATTTGTATTAGTAATTAGAATTTGAATCCCACCCCCTCCAGGCTGAACCTGTGATTCTGGACCTGCGGGACTTGTTCCAGCTCATCTACGAGATAAAGCAGAGGGAGGAAATGGAGAAGAAGGCCCAGAAGGACAAACAGTGTGAGCAGGCCGTCTACCAGGTACCTCCATTGGCAGGCGTCTTTACAGTCCGCCATAATTACTCTTCTTCCCGTCTGGTGATTGTCAAATTATCATCCCAAAGTTGGGAAGCCAAAAGTGTATTTTTTTTTTTTTTGTTCTGCTTATGCTTTCCGCCTACTCGCTCTGCTCCTGCGGCTTAACCCTTACGCCTCTTCCCTTCTCTTTCTGGCTCCGCTCGTGTGCAGACGATACTGGAGGAAGATCTGGAGGACCCGGTCTACCAGGTAACCTTCTCCCTCTCCGTCCTTGCTTCCTCCCGCTTCCCCACCTCCTGGCTGGCTCCTTTGTGTGTGCACTGTGGGGAGACAGCCCCTGCTGGGTCCTAATGGGAATGGGAAGATCCACATTGGGAGTTTTCGGGGTGCATGATCAACTGCTGTGGGAATATTTGCCTCTTACATTTTGACCTTCTTTCACCTGATGGAAAATGCTGTTTGACTTTCTCTCGACTTCTTCCACTTGTCTTTGTTTTTTCCTCCTCCCGTGTCCTCTCTGTGCTTCCGATGCCGTAGTACATTGTGTTTGAGGCCGGACACGAGCCCATCCGCGACCAATCGGAAGAGAGCATTTATCAGGTACTCGCCAACTTGCCAGTCGTGGGAGGTTTTCATGTCAAGGATGTTTGCCAGCGATGATTGCCCGCTTCCATGAATTGCCTTTTGGTGTTTCTTATTGGACCATAGCATATTCTATACTTTAAATTATAGATAATTATATATATTTT
Source organism: Oostethus manadensis (assembly GCA_024372805.1). NCBI lineage: Eukaryota > Metazoa > Chordata > Actinopteri > Syngnathiformes > Syngnathidae > Oostethus > Oostethus manadensis. The sequence continues at coordinate 3,459,266 of QODF01000025.1, forward strand.
TTAAAACTACAGGGCATAAATGCCGAAAATATCTACGGACATGTGGACATGGACTAAGCGTAGGCTTGCCTGCTTTGTAATTCTTACTTTCGACACCAGGTGGCGCTGCTCCGACCATTGAATTTTTAGCATAGATTATAAACTGATGCTAATAATCCTCGAGAACATGTCTATAACGCCCACATCTTCTGTATCTAGTGAGACCTGAAAGTGTTATCACAGATAACAGAAAAAAGTACATATTTTAAAATATATGTACCATGTAGCTATGAATCCCTAGAAAAAGACGTATATTCCGGGTCTTATGTGCAAGCAAATCAAACAATCAGGGCTTTTCTTCCCGTCACTTTCAAACAACTTAGCCAGATATCATTTTTGTATGTCCAGATTCGTTTCGTCTGCTTTTGTTTGCTGAAATATGTTCTCTATTGTTGGTAATTATGTTTCACGTTGTTCATTTTATGAAAGCGAAGGGTACGTTTGCAAAAGTTACGTTGATCGTTCACGGCCGGAGCCATGACAAAGTCCAGTCGCGGAAAAGGGGCGTTTCCCAAGGGACGTAAACAAACGTGGCAGTGTACGAGACACAGGATGTTCAAAGTCATTATAGCCAAGATTTGAGCTATGTGTTAGTAGCTTCCTAGGAGATGAAATGGATAGAGAACTTTCAGAAGACGGAATTTATACGGACGCCGTGTTTGTTATATAACTACCAACAATAAAACTAGCGAGTCTGACGCGGAGGAGACATGGAGATGAAGATTGGTCAGCTGGAAAACGACACATCGCTGTGAAAAGATGTTTATATAACATTTATAATATTGTGTTGCTATGGCGGTATACTGTTTAGAATGCAGTACGTAAACAACACCTGACTTTGTTCTGTAGCAACTTTGACGCCGTTACTGTGTAGCATGGCAAAAAAGCCAACTGTAGTCTTTTGAACCTTGGTCTTTTGGAAAAGAAAACAAACACATTGTGAACATCCAGCAGCAACACGACATTTTTGGCATGACTGCAATTGTGATGAAAAATAGACCGAACAAAGCCGATGAGCTGCCTCGAAACGTTTGTTTACTTTGCTGTCGATTCCGGAGTTCGTAATGGTCCGTAATTTTTCCGAATTTACAGTGAGCTTTCAAAAAAGGGACAACGTAGAACATAATCACAAACCGTATAGAACATATTTAAGCAAAGTTGATCAATCATGTCAGTGAAGGTATTCATCTCTTACATTTGAGTCCATTTGTATTCCGTTGGGTCAGTTTTAGCACAGGTAATAAGATCAAGGGGAACGATTTAAATGCGGCCTTAGATTTTGCTGAAAAAGTAAAACTTTGGACATCCCTACCTGAGCACATAAAGGAGACGTCGGGAATCAAAGATTGTGTGAATCAAAGGCAAACAAGAAGCCAACATTCCGTCGGGAACGAGACCAGGGAGGCGAAAAAGTTTCCTGGGCGCTCTCCTTAGAGACGTGGGTAGACCTCCGAGGGGCGTACCAAGGAAAGGCGGGGGGTGTATGAACGGATGCGGAGGTTATTCCTGGCCGGTGCGGAAGGCGGGACCCCCCTCCTCACTCTCCCCACCTCGTTTTCTCTGCGGGAGATGAAAGAAAAGCCAGAGAAAGAAAGATTAATCACCAGACTCGTTTGATCTTTAAATAAAATGGATTGAAAATAAAAGAGCACTGGTGTACACACACACACGCACACACACACAAAAAAAACGTGAGGCAGCCTCCAGCCACAGAGGGGCCGATGTATGAATAAAGATGGCAGCTTCTGGGAATAAACATGTGAAGGAAGTCAACACGGCATAGAAAGGAAAGGCACAGACTGCTTTACATTCACTTGGCAACACACTCCCATCAGGGAACGCCACCCAAATTTAACCCAAAATTCCTCAACAGACCTCCCCAACCCAAACGTGTGGGGATTTGCGCTTATCTCTACTCTTCTCCGCGGATATGAGGAGTCGTGTGAGGGCAATGAGTACATCATGTCTCTCTGGTAGCCCTCTTACTGCGCCACAAACGCTGGATTTGCTGCGGTTATTCTTTAAAGCCTTTTTTGCGGCTGACTTTAAATGTTACCCGGCCCGCTCTTGGCTTACAATAACATTTCTGTCAGCCTTTACATTTAAGTGAGGTTCCTAAAGACCAGGGGTGGGCAAACTGCGGCCCACGGGCCACATCCGGCCCGCCAAGCATCTTAATCCGGCCCACCGGGCATTTCCAAATTCCTTTTTTTAACCCAGGGGTTTTAAACTTGTGGCCCGCGATACAATATTTTGTGGCCCCCACCTTAATAGGAAAGTTTAATGTTGGCGCAGCCCTTCAGGTTTTTTTGAATGGCACTTTTTACAGTGTTGTGTGCGGAGCTGACGAACCTACCAATCACGGTGGGGTATAGGGCTCTCAGGGGCGTGACATCGACCATGCTTAATGCAAGCAGAGAAACATTTTTCAGTGAAGGAAAAATTTATCATTTTGAGAATATTATTAGTAGTTTTGCACACAACTTGTGTCCTTGTTGATCTTATTTTGTGTTAAAAAAAAGATGCTTGACAAGATTAGATGTTTTTTTATGAAAACTTGTTTAAATTGCACGCGTGACGTGTGCGCCGAGGGTGCGGCCCAGCCTCCACCGCCCTAAAGCAAGTCAAGTTTGAGACCCCTGTTTTAAACCCAAACATCAAAACTAGTCAGATGCAATCCGTAGCTTGCACTGAAAATAACTTCAATACACAAAGTAACCTCATTAGGGTCGCGGGTATGCTGGAGCCTATCCCAGCTGACTTTGGGCGGGAGGCGGGGTACACCCTGGACTGGTCGCCAGTCACAATCGCAGGGCACATATAGACAAACAAAGACATACAACCAGTCACACTCACATTCACACTGTAATGGACAATTTAGAGTTGCCAATTAACCTAACTTGCGCCCTGCGATTGACTGGCGACTAGACCAGGGTGTACCCCGCCTCTCGCCCAAAGCCAGCTGGGATAGGCTCCAGCATACCCGCAACCCTAATGAAGATAAGCGGTAAAGAAAATGAATGAACGAATGACAAAGTAACCTCCTTTCTGCACCGTGTGAGCATACAAATAAATATTTATGCACAATACCCATGCCGAAAACAAAAAGAAACACTGCCGCAAGGCATGCTGGGCAGCCTGCGGTACTCTTCCTCCCATCATTTTGCAATATTTGTCACATATTTGGAAAAAATGTTGAGGAGGTGGTCAGAAAGGGGCCTTGACAGTTCATACTGTTGTTTGCGCTGGACTACCCAACATGCCTTGCGGACATTCGAAAAATGTCAGTTTTGAGTTACATGTTATGTTTACCACTTAGTTGTTGTTTATCATCCGCTTAGTAGTAGTAGTTGACCTATGTGATGCGTTGACATGCTGTGGATGTATTTTTGTTTCTTTGCACCGTGAGTAGGTATGTGTCAAAAAGTTGGCCCACCCCTGGTATGGATTGTCTTTCCTATTTCATAAAATGAAACAATACACAAGTTCATGTTAACAAAATTAGCATCCCTTGATTTTTCAACCTCGTCCCATTTATTTCCTTACTACGAGGGAAGCATACCTATTGTTTCCAAACCGAATCAGTTTGATATCCGCCCTCAATGGTCCTCTCTGTCAGATCTTCTGCTTTGTACGACATGTAAATATTACACACCTCCGTCTGTGTGACACTGACTTATTACATGTCACAGCGGTCTTATCCCGTTCCCGCATTTAAAAAGACAGTCGACTGATTAGCCTCCCAGATGAGGTCTCGCTCGCCAGATTTTAATTCTGATTATCTCACACAAAAGTGACTGACTGCCAAATTACGGACGGGCATTCAATGAAAGTTCTAGACGCTGTAGAACTGGAGTTCGTGGAGCCAATTGTTTATGGACGTGATCGAGCTAGTTTCAATTAATTTCCTAATTTCAAAGAGTTGCAAAGCAGGGTCTCTGATATACACATTTTCAAAACTGTAAACGTACGAGCCAAATGCGGTAAATAAATAAAAAATCAACTGAAGATGTGGACGTTATTACTTTGCCGCAGTGTTGATGTGCTAACTTGGGAACCTCGCTCCATTCAGTCCCCGCCAGCCTTCTTTGCAGCTTTACACAGAAACGGAGTTCAAAACGGTTGTCCACCAAACTCCCACATGTCGTCAGAACCTCTCCAAAAACTTCTTGCACCGCTCATTTAGGCAGATGTTGCTTTTCTTCAAAATGGTCCTCTCTGTCTCTTGCGTCATTTTTACTTCCTGTTTAGTAGGGATGTTAACGATAAACCGATCATTTGGCTATCCGGTTTGAGGAGATACCGAATCGATAAATAAATCTTTAGATTAATCCAGTGTTTCCCAAACTTTTTTACAGTGCCCCCCTTTTAGAAATAAAGTATTTCCTGTTCCCCCACCCCAAAAAATACGTTAATAATAAAACGGGCTCGTGGTAGCCCCGCGCCCCCTTGCTTGTGACGCCGGGCCCCACAGTTTGAAAACAACTGGAGTAATTGATTGTGGTATCACCAGTGAAGCAATCGTGTCCTATGAACAACGCGAGAGACTTGTCTGTCGACGAAAGGATTGTCGGGCATGCTCCATAGCTTACCATGACCGTCTTTGGATTCATTTCAAGAAGAATGCAAGACTATATCAGCCAGACCACTGGCATCTTTGTTTTATAATGTACAATTCATTTCTACATCAAAAATTAACCCTAGGATTGAATCGTATTGTTTATACACTGTCTGGAATTGTTCTGTTTTTCAAATAAAACATTTTAGAATCGGGTCGTAACCTGTGTAGAATCGAATAATCTCTCACAAAGAGATTTACGTCAAGATCTACAAGGCTCAGCCAATGGTCAGCTTCAGGATGAACAAAGACAGTCTGGAGTTACCTGTAAGTACTGTGACAGTTAGAAGACATCTGTGTGAAGCTAATCTATTTACAAGAATCAACCGCAGTCACTCTGTTATAAAAAAAGGCATGTCCAGAAGATCAACTCACCAAAAAGAAATGGAGGAACATTTTGTGGACTTGTGGAGTAAAATTGTTCTTTTTGGATCTAATGGCCGCAGACAGTTTGTGAGACCACCACCAAACTTTATTTTATAATGTAAAATTTATCTCCATGTCCAAAATGAACCTTAATATCGACTCGTGTCTTTTATACACAGTCTCGAATCGTTCTGTTTTTCAAATAAAGTGTTTTTGAATCGTGTCGTAACCTGTGTAGAACCAAATCATCTCTCACAAAGAGATTTACATCCCTAGTGTTTAGGCAGCAAACTAGGTGGGTCTGAATGATTTGTTGCTTCCGACTTCTGAAATCATGTCAATGTTGCAACTCCACAACATGTCATTTGGAGGTAACAGACGTCTGTCTTGGCTGTGCTCTGAATTCTTGGCCGGCTGTGTAGGTTCCCACCAGTCAACAGAAGGAAGGGATCTATGACGTCCCAAAGCGACACCCAGTGAGTGACGCCCACCGTGTTTGCCCGCTCCCGACAGTCTGCCTCCCCATCTTCAGTCAAACCTCTCAGCTCGTCCAACCATTACACAACCTTGCCCCCACTTTATTGGTCAGTCCGTGTATCTCCCATGGGGTGTGATGTATTGATGGTTCCCCTGAGAGGTTTGCTGGGACCCAGTGCTTTGTGCGGTGCGCTGCTCCTCTGCTTGTAGTGGCTGGTGCCCTCCTTCCTCGTGTTTCATGTGCGGATGCCGTATATGTGTATTTCGTGTATTGTGTGTGCGTGTGTGTAAACGTGTTTGTCGTGCTCGATCAAGCATGCCTGGCTGTGGTTTGCTAACTGGTGCATCCTCTGAAAACCCCCATAATCTCCTCCCAGATTATATTGTGACACATTCTGCCACCATCATCTTTCTAGGAATGGATTGAAACAAATGTACACCAACTATACACATCATCCTGTGAGATCTTTCAGGCGCCGTGAAAATTCTGCCGTTACAAAGATGATTGCAGGAGTGCGGAGTGACTCGCAGAACGAACCACGAGGCCGAGCAATCCTAATCTAGGTTAGGTTTGGCACTCCAGTCTTGATGGTGCAGCAACATCTGCTTGGGCCAGTGGGGCTCTGCACCAACAACAAGCCAACAAATGGCTATCAAATTCTTGATCTATACATGCACGGACAGACAGACGGGCAGATGAATAATGGATGGGCAGACTGCATGGGAAGAGTCAGATGGAAAGGCCACGGAACACTCAGATTGATTGACGCTTGATTGACAGGCATATGGACGGAAAATGCATAATCAGACGGATGGACAGATTCTCATGTCCTTTATTTTTACATAACCCTACAAACTAACAGACAAATCCACAACACAATCGTCAGAATGAAGTAGGTTGTCGAACAGATCATTTCCGATCCAGTGGATGGATAGTCAGACCGGTGGATGGTTGGCCTGTTGTGTAGTTTGTGTAAAGTTGTTACCTAACAGAGAAAGCGACAATACAGTAGTGTTCATAATAATAGCGGTCCAATGTGATTAACCAGATGAAGTACTGTTATTAGTATATTTTTATTGCTACATGGCAAGCAAGTTACCAGTAGATGCAGTACATTCTCAGAAAACAAACAAGACCGAGCATCCATGAAATGCACCCTCTTAAGACTGTGCAATTGGGCAATTAGTTGAAAGGGGCGTGTTCAAAAAGATATCAGTGTGGCATTCAATCAGTGATTGATCAATTTTGTGAAAAAAAAGGTGTGAATCAGGTGGCCCCTATTTAAGGATCAAAGCAGCGCTTGTTGAACATGCATTCTTATTTGAAAACCGGAGGAAAATGACTCCTTCAAGACATTGCTCAGAAAAACAGCGTACTTTCATTAAAAAGTTGAGTGGGCAAAACTTATGAAAAGGTGCAAAAAAGTTTGGGCTGTTCAGCTAAAATGATCTCCAAAGACTAAAAATGCGACCAGTCCAGTGTGTACCCCGCCAGCCTATCCCCACAAAGTCAGCTGGGATAGGCTCCAGCATACCTGCGACCCTAATGAGGATAAGCGGTATAAAAATGGATGGACAGATGCCTTACAAAGGAGAGCAAAACCAGAGACACGTGGCAGAAAACAGAAGACATCTATCAAAATGGATGGACGATTTACCAAATGGCAAAGGCTCAGCCAATGATCAGCTCCAGGATGATCAAAGAGAGTCTGGAGTTACGGTTAAAAGACGTCCGTGTGAAGCCAATCTATTTACAAGAATCCACCGCAAAGTCCCTCTGCTATAAAAAGGCGTGTGCAGAAGATCAACTGGCCTAAAGAGAAAATGGGGGAACATTTTGTGGTAATGAGAGTAAAATGGTTTGTTTTAGGTCCAAGGGCCGCAGACAGTTTGTAAAAGGAACACCAAACTCTGAATTCAAGCCACGGTACACAGTGCATACAGTGAAGCATCATGATACGGGCATGTTTCTCCTACTATGGTGTTGGGCCTGTTTATCACATAGCAGGGATCATGGATCAGTTTGCACATGTCCAAATACTTGAAGAGGTCATGTTGCCTTATGCTGAAGAGCGCATGCCCTTGAAATGGCTGTTTCAACAAGACAATCACCCTAAACACACTAGTAAACCAGCAACATCTTTGTTCCAAACCAACAAAATGAATGTTATGGAGTGGCCACCCCAATCCCTGGACCTTAATCCGATAGACAACTTGTGGGGTGACATCAAAAATGCTAAAGGTTGATTGGTTGGGACCCCTAGCCTAATCTATTCCATCATGTAGCGTTTGGTTATTATGCCTGCTGTGTAGTATTTATCTATTTCCTATACAAGTTGGCTACTAGCCATATTTTTGGGTCCAAATTGCAAACTCGTTTAAACATAATACAACATTTGTTGGGTTGTTGTTGATTAGTGCGGTTTAAGCGGTGGTGGTGGTGGTGGTGGTGGTGGTGGTGGGGGGGTTCTTTTAGTTATTGGCTTCCCGCTACCGGCAGTTATAACGAAGGATGACCTTGGCTGCTGTCTGGCTGCAGCAGCTGTAACTCCACTGCTCTTTATCTGCCCATAAAGCTGCAGCTTATACTGCCGGTGGATTTAATCTGCTAAAATCTCCCAAGTCGTAATAAGCGGCCTGCTCTTCCGTGAACACACGCATATATATTTATTTAGATGTGTGTGTGCGTGTTTGTGAGAGTTTATGTGTGCATAAAGGGTTTCATCTCCCCATCCCTTTTTCTATACTTGGAGTGCAGCATTTTCAGTCTAGTTACTGTGTGTGTGTGTGTGGCCTTAAACGGCTAAACCGGACCGGGCCATCTCAACAACACAGGCTCTGTGAATTTTTGGTTGCCTCGGAATTAGTCTTGCATTTTCTCCTTTTGGCCGTGGTACCCGGAGCTTGGGTAAGAAGCTTACAGACCAGCCCAGTACATATTTTTCTGTGTTTAGCCTCACCCGTCCTGAGGCACATGCTGCCGTCGGGATGTTGGCAGGTGTCTGCAAGTGAGCAAATCCAATTTTTTGCTGCTGCCGCTGTGCTAGGTTTCGATGTTTTCCTGTCCCACCCCCCTCGGTGGGTCAGAGTAGCAATCATAGACAAAGACTTGTGAATATGTTGTGTTGAGGTCTGGTAGATTGTGTGATAAACAAAACATGGCTAAAATCTTTACTAAGTGAAACCAAAATGAAGTTGATGCCGTGTCAATCTACTCATCTTCTGTCGTGCTCCGCCATGACAGTCTGGGCTTGGGCTTGGGCCAATCCCAATTAGTTGAGGTTAAAAGCTCACTGTTGTCACAGGGAGGGTGCTGGCTCATTCCTTCAGTCCACCTGGCCCAAGCTGTCACACACATAGATCTTCCTCGAACCTTGGACTTCCTCGTTTCCCCGCACTATCCTGCTTAGTATTATTTTGCTCTGGATGTTTGGTATTTCTGTTCCCATCCTATCTGTTTTTTGTGAGTATTCTTCTCTGCTTAGTTTTTTCAGCAACTCTCTTACTTTACTGTTAGCGTTTTTTCCCGCTGCCAAACCTTTTTCCTGGCAGCGCTTTGTTTTTCCCTTATTGTGTGGTTTAGCTGTTTCTTAGTTTTTGGACTCTAATTTTCGTACTGTTTTTGATTTTGCCTTTTTCCTCCCAGTTTCCTCACACTTATTGTACTCAATTTTGGTTCACCCCCGACCTGTCTTGTCTCTGCATCTCGGGGGTCAGCTACACGACAGCCACCTCAGTATCATAACAAAGACACTATTTTAGTTTTCACCTTTGTCTTTTTCCTGGTCGGGGTCACCACAGCGAGTCAGTCGCATGACTGGTTTTGGCTTCGTTTTTACAACGGTTGGCAAAGACGCTATACACTAGTGGTGGGTGGTCATTCAGGGAGAGGAAGCTCATTTTGTTCCGGCCTACATCATAAATTGTGTTTATTTGAAAGTAAATTCTACCATCTGTTCCTAGTGGTTTTTACCAAAGACAAAGTCGCTGGGGATTGGTAAAGTCTCCGGATCAGTTCAGAACAGCGGAACGATGTTTATACTTCAAGATCGCTGATTCGCTCATTTACTTCAAAAAGGGATTCTGCCTCAGACAGATCATCCGATCATCATGCAGAACTGGAGCGTCCAGACCAGCCCACTGTCCCATAGACCCCCGGTGATGCTGAGCGTCCGATGGGCGGGATAAAGCCCAGCGTTTATCAGCTGGAACAACCCACTCTACGCTTCCCCATCCAAGTCAGTAGACGCTCTGCGTCCAACTGCGGGGATGCATGCGGGGTGTCAGTTACTGTGATAAGTAGCTGATTCTGAACAAAAGGTGTTCTAGCAGATATTTAGTCAATGAAATGTACACTTTTTTGTCACATTTTTGGTGAAGCTGAGCTTGTCAAAAACGGTGTTACTGATTACGACACAATCAACAGCGCCTCTGCTGGTTGCAGCCAAGGAGTGCAGTCCGTTTTTGTCTTTGTGCCGAAATGCAATTATTCAACAACTTAACACAACAGATGAAATTAACTGGTTATCATACCGCACTTTTGTAGCAATCATTTAGCACTAAGCCACAATGTAGCATTTCAGCTGGGTAGCGTTCATCCTACTTTAACTTTCATACTTTAAAAGTTCCTAAAGTTGCCTCACAATCAAATTCTTACAATACCACGCAGACCTGAATAATAATTACTAATCACGTCAACCGGGATTGGCTTCAGATCTGTGAGTGAGTAACCCGCTGGGTTAATAGCCAAAATGAAGACGAAGAACTCCCGTGGTGGTTAACAATGTAGAAATAATGCACTTTGCAATTGGATGTTTTCTGCCTCATCACTCTCTGCTGCCGCTGTGATGCTTTTAACGTTTCGGGGGAAAGTGATTACCCGCAGAGCGGCTCTGGAAGTGGATTCAACCCTTATTTCATCGGTCGGACAGGATTGATGGCGGACGGCGGCTTTTAAAGCACATCATTGCAACTTTTCCAATGAAATGATAGCGCCCGGCCTCGAACATGACCCGGCGTGCAAAGCAATCTGCAGTGTTATTTACTGTGTCGCCATCTTAAACAGGGCAGGATCAATAAAACACACACCCTCGCCAGACTGTTCCAATCCACCAAGCCCTTGACCCTGCACCGAGTGGGAGCGTTGAATCAACACCCGTTTGTACCCAGTTCGCTGGCCGATTGTTATCTTTGTGCGCCGGTGTGAGTCGACTTCAGCGAGTGTGTTTACTGTTTGTGATCAGTTACTCCGCGGGGCCTTGGCGAGGTGGCATTAATTATAGAAGCAGCTTTAATTACACGTGCATTAAAAACACGTACGCAGGTAATTACAGTCCCCCCCTCTGAGATGGCTAATTGATAAGCAGTGGCTGCATGAGGACAAGGCAAAGAATGCGCGGGAATAATAATTACGATCATGGACGCGCTAGCATGTAGCGTTTAGATATTATTTACCTATGTAGCAATTAGCAATCTACTCCGTTATGCATACATTTGCATGAATGCTCGCTAACGTAGCCCATATCAGGTCATCAGACTTTCTACAATGTTAACACAAAACATGCTTTTATAGTTTTACATGCACAAAACAATTCTAAATGCATGTAAATAAATGAGTGTTCCCAAAGACAGGATGTGGCGGCAAAACACAACGATCTTCCCGTTTTGAGTTATTTCTTGAAATTCAGTCCAATGGTGTTTTTCACCTTCCTCATCAAAATACTGGCACTTTAACTTTGTGTGGCTCCATTTGGGGTTATGGAGGTGAGAAATACTATCCAATTCAAGGAATAACTCATGGCAAAACAGGAAGGTGGTGTCCGTGTGGTGTCCCGCCGCCACATCAAGTCTTTGGGAACGCTCAAATCAAGAATCACATCTTCAATTAAAGTAAAAGTACCCTTAAATGTCAATTGATCTCTGTTATTCATCATTTATTTATGTTTATATGGATTTGAAATTGTAAAACTTTAAAAACGTATTGGCAATGTATTCAGTTAGAGTCGGACCTTCTGTAAGAAATTAACCTTGTCCCGTTGGAGAAGTGTGTGATGATGCCGTCAGTTTGTCAGTAAAAGGCTGGGGAATAAGGGGCTATCCGCACGGAAACCTTTTCCGGTCAAAACAGAAAAGTATTTTATCGTCCACACAAGAACAGTGGCCTGAAACTGTTTTTTTTTTTTTAAACGTCCTCCAGAGTGGGAAAATCGGAAAACGCCGGCTTGTTGTTGCCAACCAGACAGGCAATACGAGAATGATGGCGACCAACCCGACATTTGAATATTTCGACAAACGTGACCCGCCTCAGCCGACATTCTCCTGATATTTTGTTGTCTTCGACTCCGTAATGACTCGCCGAAGTATTTCCACTTCCCGTAAGAAGACGACGACGTTCGTTCTTCTACGGTTTGGGGTGTCTCGTGGTTCCGTTTGGTATGCCTTGTTTTCACTCTCGTCTGGATGCAGCTAATCCGGCACCGTGTAGACGTGACCTTTTCAACCCGCCAAAAAAAAAGAACGTTCCCGCGTGGACGGGGTCCTAGTATTTTATATCATTCTTTCATTCGGCGGACATTTTAGGGACTGTTTTTGATTCTCGTGGTTACAAAACAGGACAAAGCGTGTCCTTTTTCAGCTCAGTGTCCTGTTGTTTCTGAACACGGGACCATTCAGTTTTTCATAGGTCGATTGGCAACCATAGACTAATGGCTTTCAGCTACCTATTCCCCCGGTGTAGCATTTGGTTATCATGCCTGCTGTGTAGTAAACTAGGCCTGATTTCTGAGTTTTTGGGTCAAATTTGCAAAGCCGTGTAAACAAGATTTGTCGGGTTGTTGTTGATTTGTGTGCTTGGAGCACAGTTGTTGCCCCCGTCCGCGATAATTCACAGCGTGTTTATTGTTGGCTATAACATGCTGTTTACAACGGCAACAAAACAATAGAAATAAAGCACTGTTTTATTGCTATAAACTTTAAATATTCTTAAAAGAGGAGCAATGAAGATGTATCCTAGCGCCTCTCGGTGGTTATTACCACAGTGAGGAGGGTTTAGAGAAACACGGAGCCATCTCAGAGCTGTAGTTTAGACTTAAGGTAGGGATGATCTTTAAACCTTTTTAAATCCTTTGTGTGCTTCTCGAAGAGCACCTGGCGGGATCAGCCTGCTGTGAAAGACGCACCCTCATCCACATCCCACCTGCCATCGCACTAACACTGAGGTTGTGATTGCAGAACGGACATCCAAACACCCGCCACCTCCCCCAACATCATCATCATCAACATCATCATCTTCATAGTCATCCGCAACTCCCCCAACCGGGACTCGGTGAGCATCAGGAGCATCGGCAGCACGAGGCAGATCTCATAGAATTAGACCCGGAGATGCTTCCTCAGGTAAGGTTGCTGTCTTGATGCTTAAAACTTCCTTAGACAACCTCGCCACTCGCGCTGTCATCGTTACCGCCCCCCTGAAGCCCCTGACCCGTTAATGAATACAACATGTAAGCTTACTGTTGTCATAGCAACTAAGAATTGAATTGGACTGGTCACACCAGCATAAGAATTTGAGGAGACCAAGGACAGAACGGTCGGCGTACAGGAGTCGTTAAAATACATTTTAAATCAATTAACCTCATTTTTGTCTTTTACGTTTGCTAAATTATCACTATCCCCAATTTTATTGGACGATTTTCAGGAAACACGATTTGTGGTAACTTAAGATCTAATTATATCTATTTTTTAATCTTTTTTTACTTTAATAATGATGTGTAGTGCATGAGAAAGTGGATCTCTTGAATCATCTGGTCATTTCTGAACAAGTATGTTGCACAGTAGCAACACAGCCAATGCTGTAATAGCGGTAATAAGCAAAATGCTCAGCCAGCATGAACAAGTACAGTATGTTGCACAACACAGCAACAACGGAGACAATGGTGTAATAGCGGTAATGAGCCAACAGCTCAGCCAGCATTAACAGGTGTGCTGCACAACAAAGCACCAACAGAGCCAATATTGTAATAGCGGTAATGAGCCAACTGCTCAGCCAGCATTAACAAGTATGTTGCACAACACAGCAGCAACAGACCCAATGTTGTAATAGCGGTAATGAGCCAACTGCTCAGCCAGCATTACCAAGTATGTTGCACAACACAGGAGCAACAGAGACAATGTTGTGTTAGCAGTAATGAGCCAATTGCTTAGCCACATTGACAAGTATGTTGCACAACACAGCAGCAACAGACCCCATGTTGTAATAGCGTTAATGAGCAAGCTGCAGAGCCAATGATGTGTTCATTGTACACAACAATACGGAAAGTGGAACGCACGGGAGTGTCACACCAACAGCCAACGTTTTTAAAGCACATGCAGAAGTGGATAAAGCTGCTGGATGCTGGCCACTCACAATACTTCAAACCCAGTTATAGTCTGACCTTGGGCGAGGTCATTGATTCACTCTAAATCTACACTAACCTAATCCATATTTCCCATCAGAAATAATGTCAATTGAAGTCATTTGTTCCAGATACCCAAAAATGTTAAAACACTTTTTAAAAACACTTGATCTAGAAACCAATCTGACATGCACATAAATGACCAATGAAAGGGGGGGGGTTTATGTCAACACGACCTTGGCTGAAGAGCCAGCAGCGCTAGAATTAAATAGTGCGCTAGCAAAAGAGCCATCCAATCCATCATATTTATGAGGTATTGTGCAAACCCGTGACAGGAAATGATCAGGAAGACACCAATATTGTCATCGGAGACACTAAATGAAAGGCACCGGAAAGTCTATTAGGTTATTTATGCCCTCAGTTGCATTGTTCTGCAGCGTTATCATGAATATCTATCTTATTGCGTGGCTGCGTGATCTTCATCTCATCTCCACAGCCACGGTAGCCCATAACTCAACCTCGCATCCCCCAGAAGCGGCCGCTTCCTGTTCTGGTAAATCACCATCCCGGCCCATAGACGTAAAACACCATGCACACTGATTCCATTTTCTGATAGATGTAACACACAGTATGTATTTCTTTAAAGAGCTGCGTGGTTCGTGTGTGATTGCAGAGAGAGAGAGCGGGAAGATATTCTAAGAACATTCATTATCTCTAAAGAAATTACCCGTAGCCGCAATTTGTGCAAATCTCGGACTGTGCATTCAAGGCCTTAAATTCCTCTACAACTAAAAATACTTTGCTTGGCTTCTTGCTGGCCTTAGGGTATTATTAATGCACAGAACGGACGGGGGGATAGAGAATAGACTCGGATCAAATAGAAAGGCTGCTTTTAATAGCAAGTCCCATCACTGGTCCTCCACAATAAGAGGACGCTGATGACAAACCCAGGAAGAGGTTGCTGGTTCGCTTTGCTGTGGATGCTTTGGTAGGTATGTCATCATCATCATTTCATCTCATTCTGCCATCCCCTCGCTGCTGCCGCCACTGTCGCCAGGAAGGTTGCCACCTGCTCCGTCGCATGCCGCGCGTCGTGCATGTTGACATGCAAACCCGCTCTTGGCCGTTTGACGTCACAGCATCCGTCAGACTACGAAAGCTGACCTCCGGTGTGTGCTCTGTGTGATTCTCAGAATATCAGCCAATTAGCGATTTTTGGAGACATGTCAACACCTCCGGACATAACCTCTCCGTCGGTGAGTAGCAGCCACGCATGCGCAACTCAGGACTTAGGTGTAAGTCTGAAAGTGTTTACTGTCATTTTGCAGACCCCGGCCTCCCCTGCTAACACCCTTGATCCGTCGCTAGGCCTGCAGCCTCCCACCGAACTCTTTGCTCCCTTCAATCCTGCGTCTGTGCCCTCAGGTATTCAAAAACATGCTTTTTTGTTTCCAACCAGTTAGCCCTGCTGCCTCGTTCATCCCCACAGTCCACTGTGAGCTTAATTTGATTATTAATTACCCGAACGTTGGCATTTTCCCACCTTTTGATTCAAATCAAATTGAAAAGCGATTGTCTTTTGATAGTGAGACCTACCGCAAATAAAAAATATTAGCATAATAGTGTTAGCACGCTAGCAATGCTAACATATGTTAGCATGCTAGCGCCTAGCATAATTGTGTCTCAGAAAAAGCGAACAATGCTACTGTGCTAATGTTAGCACGTTAACGCCTAGCATGAGAGTGCTAACTGTTCAAATAAGTGTCTACCCGTGAAATAAATGCAATATAAATATTACTGTGCTAATGTTAGCGTGGTAGTAATGCTAGTTGTGTTAGCATGCTAGCAATTCTAACATGTTAACATTAACATGCACACTTGAGTGTTTATATATGTGTCTACCCATGCAAATAGAAAAAAATGCTTGTATGCAAATATTAGCATTTTTAAAATTTAAGCATTTTCAAGCATAAAATGACTAAATGCACTAAAATACAAATGTAAGGCATTCAGAAGACGCATTCAAAGACACTGCGATCCATCGATCCATCCGTTTTCTTCCGCTTATCCAAGGTTGGGTCGCTGGGGCAGCAGCCTAAGCAGGGAAGCCCAGAGTTCCCTCTTCTTAGCCACTTCGCCCAGCTCCTCCCGGCAAACTCCGCGGCGTTCCCAGGCCCAAGCCACCTCATCTGTCTCCTCTCAATGCAGCGGTTCACCCTATCTCTAAGGGAGAGCCCAGCCATCCTGCGGAGAAAACTCATTTGGGCCGCTTGTACCCGCAATCTTGTCCGTTTGGTCGCTACCCAAAGCTCATGACCACAGGTAAGGGTAGAAACGTAGATCGACCGGTAAATTGAGAGCTTTGCCTTTCGGCTCAGCTCTCTTTTCACCACAACGGACTGATGCAGAGTCCGCATCACTGCAAATAAACAGGCGCACAAATCCGCCTGTCAATCTCGCGTTCCATCCTTTACTTACGCGTGCACAAGACCCCGAGGTACTTAAACTCCTCTACTTGGGGCAGGACTTTATCCCCGACTCGGAGATGGCACTCCACCCTTTTCCGGGCAAGGACCATGTTCTCGGACTTGGAGGTGCTGATTCTCATCCCAGACGCTTCACACTCAGCTCTGAACCGTTCCAGCGAGAGTTGAAGGTCACAACTCGATGAAGTCAACATGACCACATCATCCTCAAAAAGCAGAGACCAAATCCTGCGGCCATGAAAGTAATAAACAGAATTGGTGACAAAGGGCAGAGTCCAACCCTCACTGGAAACGTGTCCAGGAACCAAACTCTGATACTGGTCATAGAAAAGCGGTTGTCTTTTGATAGTGAGACCTACCACAAATCAAAAATGTTAGTATGGTTGTGTTAGCATTCTAGCAACGAACCTCCTGAATTAGGTGCTCCGACACCCCATATTACTGGAGTACTCCCCACAGTATTGCCCGAGGAACACGGTTGAATGCCTTCTCCAAAAATAGTAGGATCTGCCATGGAGTCCCCAGGCACTGCTTCCTTATTGGAAGAGGTGTCTGTCAGATTGAGGAGGTCTTCAACCAGTCCACAACATCTCGAGTTGATGTCAGCAGCACACCATCCTCCCAATACACAGTGTTGACTGTGCACTGCTTCCTCCTCCTGAGACGGCGAATGGTGGCACAGAATCTCTTCAAACCCATCCAGAAGTCATTTTCCATAGCCTCCCCAAACTCCTCCCTTGTCCAGGTTTTTGCCTTAGTGACTGCCAGAGCCGCAGACCGCTTGGCCTGTCCGGTACCTGTCAGTTGCCTTCGGAGTCCCATGGGCCAAAAAGGCCAAATAAGACTTCTTCTTCAGCTTGACTGCATACCTCACCTCTGGTGTCCACCAACGGGTTCTGGGATTACCTCCATGACAGGCACCGACCATATTACGACCACAACTCCGATCAGCCACCTTGACAATGAAGGCCTCGGAACATGGTCGAAGCTCTGCCGGAGGTGGGAGTTGAAACTTCTTCTGACAAAGAACTCTGCCAGACAATCCCAGCAGACCCTTACAATGTGTTTGTGTGTACCACGTCTGACCGGCAACCTCCCCCACCATCAGAACCAACTCATCACCAGGTGGTGATTCGTTGACAGCTCCATCCCCCTCCCTATTCCAAGTCCAAAATATGTGGCCGCAAGTCCGACAACACAACCACAAAGTCAATCATCAAACTGCGGCCCAGGGTGTCCTGGTGCCAAGTGCACATGTGGACACCCTTATGCTTGAACATGGTGTTTGCCATGGACAATCCGTGACGGGCACAGAAGTCCAATAACAAAACACCGCTTGGGTTCAGATCAGGGGGGCCATTCCTCCCAATTACGCCTCTCCAGGGCTTGCTGTCAACATGAGCGTTGAAGTCACCCAGGAGAAAATGGAAATCCCCTGAGAGAGCACTCTCTAGTACTCCCTCTAGGGGCTTCAAAAAGGACGGGTATTCTGAACTACTGTTTGGCGTATAAGCGCAAAAAACAGTAGGGAACCGTCCCCCTTCCCAAGGCTGAAGGAAACTACCCTCTCGTTACTGGGTTTAAACTCCAACGTACCGGTTTGGAGCCAGGGGGCAACAAGAATTGCCACCCCTTCCTGTCTCCTCTCACTGCTAACAACGCCTCAGTGGAATAAAGTCCAGCTCCTCTCGAGAGGACTGGTTCCAGAGCGCTGTGCATTGAGGTGAGTCCAACTATCTGTATATCTACCCGGATTTTCTCCACCTCGCGCAACAGCTCAGGATCCTTCCCCACCAAAGAGGTGACATTACTAAGTCTTAACTATAGAAATATTCCGAAAGTCCTGTTTTAGCCAGCCTCACGCTGGGATCTAACAATGGACTTTTGGAATGGGAGTCGAGATTGCTGACCGTTGGGCTAAAAGCCCAGACTGCCGACCCAGTGCTCAGCGCTCACAACTCCCCTTCTCACTTTCTCCTGCAGCCCGTTTAGGCGGTTGTCGACAATATGAGAGACGCGTTGCTTTGTGACGTCGCGGCGACACGACATAACCGCAATGATAAAAATGTCAGCTTGATCAAATTCCCCATTCTTGTTAAGTCTCAGGAGTCTTTGAACTCACCGATGCGAGAAATGCACCCGCAGCATTAAATAAGAATGATGACACAGACGCTCCCTTTCGACTTGCATCAAAAGTGCAGACTTCAAACAGCCTACGAGTCTTTAAATGGTGAAAATTGCTGGCGTGCAAGCAGATGTATGATCAGTAATGTTCATAAAGGCAGCCGCTTTAAAAGCGAAAGTAAACAGGCAATGAAACCACACCTGGTGGAAAAATGCTCGTCATCAATCAGTTAAGCATCAACAGCCTATGGTTGCGGAGGCTGAGGGAGAAAAGGTGAGCCGGCAGTGGCATCGAGTGGCCAACAGACGCATGTTTTGGCTTTAAAAGGCCTGACTTTATGCGGCTATCTTGATGTGGACAGTGAGACAGATTCATTTTTTGGTGCGCATAGTTAATAAATCGTAACTGAGTGCGCATGTCCTGTTTGGCCCTCGGCCCACACCGTAGTTTGAGGGAACGCGGCGGTTTGGCAGTTATTGTGGAGCCGGAAGCGGGAAGAAATATTGAGCAAGGGTATTTGAATGGTAAGTTTAGCTTCAAAGCTCTGACAGATGCCAGAGTCACCAGTCTGTTCCCAGGGAGAAGACATAAGTTACCGGTGCGCTGCAGGTATTTCTTTTTCATTGTCATTTATTTAGTGGTCTCTTGCCATACGAATGTCTTATTTTAGATGCGAGCCGACTCTCGGCTGTTTCGGCTTGTTACGAGCATAGCTGAGGACAGCTATTTGGGGGCTTGTGTCAATAACATTTAATCTAAAAAGCATTAGCAGCGCCCTACCGGGAAAGATTCTCAACACATCAATAAAACATACATACTGCATAGTAATACGATTAATCCTATTTTAATCTATTCTTTGAAACTTTGACAGGAACATCAAATTAAAAGCACGGAATGAATACAAAATGACAAAATAAATAAAAATGAATATTTTTTGGAATAAAACAATGGCTTATATTTCTAAAATTGATATTTCTTTATGTTATTTGCAAATTATTATTATTTTACAAATTATACTTGAGCATTTCCTGCTGCCGGGTGGTCGGGGACCCCTGACTACTTTCTTTCAGAATGTAGGATTACCGTCTGCATCGACAAATGTAGTTGTCGAATCGTATCGTTTGTACTCCGCGTCCAGTCGTTCTGTTTTCAAAATATATAACATATAAAGCATTTAGACATCTAGATACAAACTGAATCATTAACTACAAAAAGGCTTGCATCCCTACTTATTATACATAGACAAAAACTAGCTGCGATTAATAATGATTTAACTATGGCCAAAATGCGATTAATTGCGATTAAATATTTTAATTGATTGTCAGCCTTAATTGAAACGATTTCACCAAATGTTTCTGTGTTGTATGCTAAATTAATACATGAGTTTTTGAATGATATATTTTATATTTGCATACTAAGTGATAAGATGGGCTGTTTTTAAATATTTTCCTGACACAAGAATAATACAAGAATAATAATATGTCAAAATGCTAAAACAACCGTCCATTCACGCATTTGATGCAAACCAAGGCACGATGACGTGTTTTTAAAGTAAAAAAATACATAAAAACAACACTGGACTCCAGGGGGTTAAAAATGATCAAAAAGCAGATGATTTTCATAGCGAGTGGAAGCGGAAAGAACAGGAAGTGATTAATAGGGAGGGATGGAATAGAAATGAAATGTTGATGAGGACAGGGGGTGGCGCTGGCTATGTGTTGAATATAAAACGCGTCATTAACTCGCTGACTCACATGCTGCTGATTTACCTGCGAAAGAAGTGGCCGCCACCATCTCTCGCTATAGCTAGTGCTTCCCTGAATGAGACACGAGCGCAAACTTTCTCAGCGAGGCGGAATGTCAACCACAGAAGGCACGGTGGGGAAGATGAGCAAGTGCGTGGAACTGTGGACGACACTCCCGCTGATGAATTCCAGCCATTTTAATGAGTGTGTTTCAATGAAACGATGCCGCCTCATTCTGGAGGTAATTATGGTAGTTCAGCGTGACCATGAAGAGACGCTACATTAGCTACAGGCAGAAGTAGGGCAGCACTCTCTGGTGATGCATGGCTCATTATGTGTGCGTGTGGAGAAGAAAAGCTCTGGATGTTTGTTGATGTTGCTGCATCTGGTTCCTCCTCCAAATAAATCACTACGTTCTTCATCACCAGGTTATGTGACAATGGGAGCGGTCCCCTCCGGACACTGGTCCCAGCAGGCTTTCGCCGCCCAGACGCCGCTGGCCTTCGGCGTCCAGTCCCCTCTGGGTCCGGTGGCCCAGGTGCTGCCAGGCGGCCAGTCGCTCATCTGGGGCCAGGCCAACCTTTTTCCTGCCACCCAGCAGCAGTGGGCGGCCATGGCAGCCGGAGCCTTCCCCCCAGCAGCCTACATCCCCGCTCAACCTGTGAGCACTCTGCCCGCCGCCATGTTCCAGGCTCTCACCCCCGTCGCCGCCATGACCCCGGCCGGTGAAACCCATTCAGGTGCAGGCACTTCGGCCCCAGCTCCCTCCGCATCGTCAAGTCCGCAGCATGGGGAGCAGGCAAAAAAGATGGGCAAGGAGATGTTCAAGGTAAGACGCACACCTTCCAAAAAGTTTAGCTTTTTGTCTCGTCACCACAGAGTATTTTTACACAGGTCTTGGGGGCCATCAAGATGTTTTCTGGCAAAATTGAGACAAGGCTTAATGTTGTTTTTGTTATGGTTTTGGTCTTGGAACTCGCCGATGCAGGCCATTTTTGTCTTTTGTATGGTGGAGTCATGAACACTAAACTTAACTGAGGCAAGCGAAGCCTGCACTTATTTTGGATGTTGTGACCTCTTGGATGAGTCGTCGCTGCGCTCTTGGAGTCATTTTGGTTGGCCAACCATTCCTAGGAAGATTCACCACCGTTCTACGATTTGGCCATTTGTGGAAAATAGCTCTCACTGTGGTTTGCTTGAGTCTTAAACCTTTAGAAATGGCTTTAAAACCTTTTCTATACTGATAGATCTAATTTCATCTCAGTTAAGGTATGTTTTAACGAATGTTCTTGTCAAATAGAGGATCTTTGACAAGCATTTTTGCTGTAAGTGCTCGAAAACAGCAGAGCGGTCCTGTCATATAACAATCTTTGACTAGCATATTGCTTCTGTTTTAACCTATTAATGATGTCTTGTAGCTAATTGGTGAGGTAAAAATGTGTAGGTATGAATGAGCCTTGCACTGACATTATATCCAAATAAGAATAATAGTGAGGGGAGAGGTTTGCCCACCTGCTGGCAGCCCCTTACCTTGGAGGTGCCATGAAAGAATCGATTCCTTGTCATTGTTTTTACCTTCTGGCGTCTCCCCTTCAGGACTTTGAGCTGGCAAAGCCCCCAGCGATGCCATCAAAGAAGGGCGAGCAGCCCAGCTTAGCAGGGACCTCGGAGGCATTCACCTCTTACTTCAGCCGCGTCGGCACCGCCCAGGACACGGACGACTGCGACGACTTTGACATCTCGCAGATGAACCTGACGCCAGTCACCTCCACGACGCCGTCCACCAACTCGCGTGAGCACACCTCCCAACCCTTGATTGACCCAATCACCCATGTGACACAGCCTCACTCTGCCTCGATCCCGCCCCACAGCACCCACGCCTGCGCCCTGCCAGAGCTCGCCCACCAAGTCGTCGGCCTCGCACGTCAGCGACCCGCCTACAGATGCTACGGACCCCCCGACCGACGACTCGTTCGGGGAAGCCGAGGGCAGCCCGAGCCGGAGCGGAGAGGAAGATGCTGTAAGTTGTCACTGGGGGGCAACCTGGGGTGCAGCTTGACTGGATATTTGCCGATTTGCATTTCACCGTCATTAAAAAAGGCATTCTGCCTCAGACAGATCACCCAATCATCATGCAGAAGCCAAACGTCCGGGCTAGCCCACTGCTCTATAGACCCCCAGAGATGCTGAGCATCCTATGGGTGGGGCAAAGCCCAGCATTAGGTTGTGTCTCTGTTGCACTTAGCAATGCGTCATTACAAGCAGAAATAAAAGCACAAAAGCATCACTGCTTCTGAAAGTATAATTAATATATATTTTCCACTTTTTTTGTTGGTGGTGTAAAATTGCTGACCTCCTGTAGCTCTTTTTAACGCTTTCCTCCTCTTCCACTCTCTGCTGCGCACCCTCCAGGCCGTGAAACGTTCCTTTCTAAGCCATTTTTAAGGGGGAAACAAAGAGAGAGAGGCTTTTACATGCCTGCAAATGTCACCGGGCCTCAATAACACAAAGAAGCTTTATACAACCACATCAAAAGTCCACAAAGGCGGCACGGTGCGGTGAAAAGGTCAGAAAAGAAAGACAAGTGGTGATGGAATGAAAGTGAGGAGGGGGAAAAAAACAACAACTTGTACTTTTTGAGGTGTAAAAAGCGACCGGTCGATAGCGGAAACTCGTGTGCAATGATCTTATACATATTTGTGTGCAAATTCCTTGCAGTAAATCAACCTGGATTGTACTTCAATTAGCTATCCACGATTTTCCGATACACATTTTTTTGGCTTCTGATATTTTTTTTATAGTTTTGCCGAAAAAAATCGGCATGGAAAATAATGCAGAAACAGGTATATTGTGTTGTCCCAGGCTGGTTAGCGCTAACGTTCGGAGTCAAGAATAAGAAAACTATGAAGTGGAATGTCCTGTCAAAGGACAACTTAATTACAGCCATACTGATGTGGAATTATTCAACCGTTATTACAATACTTTTAGGGTAGGACTAATCGTTTGACATATTTATACATCCATTTGTGGTGTGATTTAGAATATATGCCTTTTTTTACAAACTCACCTCAACACAATAGTAATTTATTGATGTCCCTAAAAACAACCAGTGGTTAGAGCAGCACTTCCTGTGCGAGCACCATGACAGAGGAGTCCGGGCACAGCCAGGGAAATCTACCGCTGTAGCTACGGGGCCGAATAGCCAGTGTCCAAAGTGAACCTAACTTCACCACGGTACCCTGCAGACATGTCATCTATGTTGGAGTGTGGCAATTGAAGGCAATCTTTTCCCATCTTCCAAATACAGCACATCCCAAGGATCCTGAAGATTGGATCGGGACATCCCCAGTAGCTATTCTTCCAAGGATTTTACGTTTCAAATGTTTATTAAACATTTTTAGAACTGAACAGGAAAGCGTTGTTCACATACAAATATGTAGCTTCTTTAATTTGCATCCAGATCAGGGGTGGGGAACTATTTTCCCATCAGAGGGTTATGGTAAATGTATGTAAAAGGCGATGCAACGTCAAATAAATGTTTGTTATGAATTATTATGCGCATTCCTTTTAGGTTTTATTATTTTTATTTTTGATTCCCACCCCTGTCCTTAGACTAGTACCATTAATGACTTTATTCCTCTTGACTTTCTTGTCACGTCCTTTCCTCTTAACAACCTGCATTCTGACTTTTAGATGTTTTCTCTTTCCCTCTTCAATTCTTTACCATCTTCTTCTTTCCAACCTTATCTCCTCCTCCTCCTGCTCCTCCATGGCCTCGCTGGTGATTTTAGGCCTGTGGTTCTGAGTCGCCCTGCCCCAGAGAGCCCAGAACAGGGCCCAGTCCAGACCAGGCCAGTCCAGAGACTGGGAGCTAGATAGCAACCGGGTAGGGTAGGTATAACTCCTCTCCTTCTCTTCACCTGATGCGGCCATCATCCATCTCCATCTTGTGTTACGCTTCATTTTGTGTCCTGATTTTGCCTGATCAAAGCCAAGCATGATCATGTAATCACCGCATTGTGTGTCACCCTTTTGGTGACGGAGGCAAGGAAAATTTCACCTTAAGGAAGACGCCTTAGACGCGAGACTTTGACTTTGTCTCCCCAGTTGGTGCTTTTTACACAGAACCACGACAAAGCTAGCTTGGACTAGCAGAACCCCACATGAGCAAAAGCACTTTGCTGACAGAGGGAAGGAAACAACCTTAAACAGAACCAACTCCTCGGCAGTCTCAGGGAAAATTGGTTTTTTAGTGCCCTTGATGGTGGCCTTTATACACAACAAGACAGAACCTTACAGTAGCAAAAACATTTACAACAGAGGGGAGGAAATAACTGGGAAAAAAGTTTGTCCTGCTTCTCTGGCAGGCCCATTTTTCGTTCCTTGGTTGGGGGTAGTCAAAGTCAGGTTACACTTTGATAGAGGGCGACAAGGAAATAACCAGGCAGCATAAAATTGGGCCTTTTGGTTGCCTTTTAGTTGCCTTTTAGGTGCCGCCACCACCACACAAGGTTCCCCGTTCGCCATCCTCACCCGCATGCTTCCAGACGGTAGCTCTTTAATGATGGCTGCTGGCACTCACTGACCAGAAAAACGTTTTGTTTTCATCAGCTAATTCTGGGCTGCTAATATTAATGACCGCCGCCCACCCCACCCCCCACCTAATTGGCATTAATTAAAAACCCAACACCACCACTCCAGGAGACAAGGGAAATGACAGTTCGTCCTCTCGTCTTCAGAGAGTCTGGAAGCTGAAGGGCAGCAGGTGGCGTTTGGAAGGGGTGGCAGGGGGTGTGTATTGGGGGTGGGGGGTGACTAAGTGGTAAATCTGGCGGGCGAGATGGAGTGTTTTGGCTAGAGGCACTGAGTTGTTCCTGAGTTGCAGGTGGGCAGCTTTGGTGCCGCTCCAATGATGTTCCTCCCATATGGTGTTTACTTGCTCGTTCACGTCGACTTTAGACACACACACACGCGCACACACGCACACACACACACACACACACACACACCTGCTTATTAGGCCCATTTATCTATGCGACAAACACACCTGTGATTGATACTGTGACCAACTCCGCTGGTATCACAGCCAAAATGTGTGTGTGTGTCACCGCAGTCATGAGAGAAGGGGTTATTTCGATGGGGGGTGGTCATCCAGAGTGAGAGCCTCTCGAGCCAGTGAAACGACCCGCCGCAGCGACGGTTCACTGAGCAATCTCATTTTGCTGCTCTCGTCCAGGTCCCGACGACTCTCCGCAACTAGACGCCCCACATCCCCACCCCACACACACACTCGAGCATTTTATTGCAAATGCTGTTGAAATAAAAGACTAGGGTCGCCCTTTGCCCTCCTGGATTAGCAGCATGGACTTCAGTGCACCACACAGAACAATTTTATCACACGACTTTAAGCCTGGGTCACACTTGGTTATATTTGGGATTTTCCAGCCATAGACCGGCCTGCTGTTTTTTTTTTTCATGTTAAACTAACCGGCCACACGGTGCCTGAGTGGGTAGCACATTGGCCTCACAGTCAGGAGGTTCAGGGTTTGAATCTCCGTCAGGCATCTCAGTGTGGAATTTGCATGTTCTCTCCGTGCATGTGTGGGTTTTTTCAAGGTACTCCGGTTTCCTCCCACATTCCAAAAACATGCATGTTAGTTTAATTGGCGACTCTAAATTGTCCATAGGTGTGAATGCTTGTATGTCTGCCCTGGGATTGACTGGCGACCAGTCCAGGTTGTACCCCGCCTCCCGTCCAAAGCCAGCTGGGATAGGCTCCAGCATACCCGCCACCCTAATGAGGATAAGCGGCATAGAGAATGAATGTTAAACAAACCCTTACGATTTTTTTCAGGTGCTAACACACTACACACTATGCATGTCTCCGTTCTCGTACAAATTGTTGGTGTCAGGGTTGGCCCAAAAACTATTCAGGGTAGGTCAAAAACTTAGGCTTTAACAACATAGTAAAAATGGGTCAGGACTTGGGATGTTAACGATTCAGATCCACCCTTAGATTACTCTCGTATCGATCATAACGAGCTATCATTTTTTGGTTAATCGAATGTGGACACATGCACCGGATATCGCGAGACAAGCAACCGCTAAACATAAACAACGCGCGAGATTGCCGCGCATGCGCCACAACATGCCATGACTGCTAGCTAGCTAACTAGGCGAAATAGTGATGGGAAGTTCGGATCATTTTACCGACTCAGATCTTTGAATCCCATCCAGTAAAAAGAATGAATCTTTTTTCGAGTAATTTCGTTCATTTTAGCAAAATATAATTAAAATGCAACATATTTCTTCCCTATCACATCTACTGCTTACACAAACGTTAATCACACTACAAACAAGACAAAATTATAATGCTATAAGAAACTGAAAAGATTAATTCATTGTTTACCTGGGTATTTTGTCTATGAATCACTCACCTCACCTCTCTCGCTTTTAGAGTCGTTTGTTCATTACGTGACAGCGCCATGTAAGCCTAACCTATGCTGCACGAGCCGGAAAGAGAATTGATTAGTTCACCTCTTGAGTCTTCGGGTTTGAGTCATTCGTCCTTCATTCTTTAGTTAAAAAACTTTTTTTTTTTGCATATGTTGCATTTTGATTCAGTGGCTGAAGTTGCCACAAATTGCATCCAAATGTCACTCGTTTTTGTGCTGCTCATTCTCCTGAAGTGTGTCTAAACAGGTGAACTGATTCCACTACAGAACAGATAGGATATTACGCAAATGCGCATGCGCGACTGAACGAATCACTCCACGAGACGATTGAATCTTCCCGAGTCACATTTAAGACTCTTTCACAATGAACGAATCGTTCATGAACGACCCATCACCAGCGCGAAGTCGAGCTGGCTCGCTGGGTGAGCCGCCTGCATTGGCCGAGGAAGGTGCATTGTGGGCGGACCCGCCCTTTGACAAGCCCGGCTGGTGCTGTGGGAGTGAGGAAAGGCATTGTAGTGCCTACACGCCGAGTTTGCCGGTGTTTAGTTTGGATGAAGACCAACAGAGGCGAGTATGATAACGTTTGAGTTTTGTAACGTGATTGCGCCTGGAACGTGGAAAAGACTATGTCTGGGATTGTTTACTTTTTCAAGCTAAAACTGCATTTATCTGGGCTTGGAAGACACGTGTTGCACCTTACAAAATTACAATGTAAGTTTAATATCTGCATCAACAAACTGTAGAATCCAACCACATATCATTTGTGTACTGCACTGAATGATATGGAACCATTCTGTTTTAAAAATAAAAATAATATTTATATTGGCATGAAACACCGCGTTGCCTTCGTTCCCAAATCCGGCCGGCTCCATTGGCTTGGCATCTCCCAGAAATCTGAGCCTTCCAGCTGTGTTGGATCGGCTCATAAACCTTTATTGCACTTTGAAAGTAGCAAACAAGAGCGCAAACCAAAATCAACAGTATCCTTCTGCTGCAGTAGCGCCGCGACTTCAAGGTCAAAGGTCTTGGTTCTGTCGCATCCATCTGCCACGGTTTTTGCCACGGGTGCAACATACAGAAAACTCAGATTTGATTGAATACTTAAGCTTTTTGATACAAAAAAAGACCATTTCATGCCTTCTTTATTGAGTTGATCAACATTTGTTTCAACTCAAAAGCAGCGATACCAGAACATAAATACCAACATACCTGCCTCATTTTCTGCTGTGGATGTTTAGCAGTAAGAACCGTCCATCCATCCATTTTCTTCCGCTTATCCGAGGTAAGCTAAGCAGGGAAGCCCAGATGTCCCTCTCCCCAGCCACTTCTTTTAGCCCTTCCCAGCGGATGCCGAGGCGTTCCCAGGCCAGCTGAGAGACATTGTCTCTCCAACGTGTCCTGGGTCTTCCCCGAGGCCTCCTACCGGTTGGACGTGCCCTGAACACCTCCCTAGGAAGGCGATTGGGAGGCATCCTAACCAGATGCCCGAGCCACCTCATCTGACTTCTCTCAATGCGGAGGAGCAGCGGTTCTACTCCGAGTCTCTCCCGGATGACAGTGCTTCTCACCTTATCTCTAAGGGAGAGCCCAGCCACCCTGCGGAGAAAACTCCTTTCGGCCGCTTGTACCTGCGATCTTGTCCTTTCGGTCACTACCCAAAGCTCATGACCATAGGTGAGGGTAGGAACGTAGATCGACCGGTAAATGGAGAGCTTTGCATTTTGGCTCAGCTCTCTCTTCACCACGACAGAGCGGTGCAGAGTCCGCATCACTGCAGATGCTGCACCAATCCGCCTGTCCATCTCGCGTTCTATTCTTTCATCACTTGCGAACAAGACCCCGAGGTACTTAAACTCCTCCACTTGAGGCAGGACCTCATCCCCGACCCAGAAATGGCACTCCACCCTTTCCCGGGTGAGGACTATTGACTTGGACTTGGAAGTGCTGATTCTCATCACAGCCGCTTCACACTCAGCTGCAAACCGATCCAGTGAGAGTTGAAGGTCACTGCTCGATGAAGCCAACAGGACCACATCATCTGCAAAAAGCAGAGATCGAATCCTGCGGCCACCAAACTGAAACCCCTCAACGCCCTGGCTGCGCCTAGAAATTCTGTTAATGAAAGTAGTGAACAGAATCGGTGACAAAGGGCAGCCCTGGCGGAGTCCAACCCTCACTGGAAACGGGTCCGACTTATTGCCGGCAATGCGAACCAAACTCTGACACCAGTCATACAGGGAATGAACTGCCTGGATTAGGTGGTCCGATACCCCATATTCCTGGAGCACTCCCCACAGTATTCCCCGAGGAATACGGGGAATGCTCCAAGTCCACAAAACACATGTAGACTGGTTGGGCAAACTCCCATGCACCCTCAAGGACCCTGCCGAGAGTATAGAGTTGGTCCAGAGTTCAACGATCTGGACGAAAACCACACTGCTCTTCCTGAATACAAGATCCGACCATCCGGCGGATCCTCCTCTCCAGAACTCCTGAATAAAACTTACCGGGAAGGCTGAGGAGTGTGATCCCACGATAGTTAAAACACACCCTCCGGACCCCGACGTCCACGCAATGCTGTAGAGTCGTGTCAACCAAGACACGTCCACAGCATCCAGGGCCTTAAGGAACTCCGGGTTCAGCTTGACGGCATCCCTCAACACTGGTGTCCACCAACGGGTTCTGGGATTACCGCCACGACAGGCACTGACCACCTTACGGCCACAGCTCCGATCGGCCGCATCGACAATGGAGTCACAAAACATCGCCCACTCGGATTCAATGCCCGCTGCCTCCCTCGAAACATGGTCAAAGCTCTCCCGTAGGTGGGAGTTGAAACTCCTTTTGACAGGGGACTTTGCCAAACTTTCCCAGCAGACCCTCACAATGCGTTTGGGTCTGCCAGATCTGACCAGCATTCTCCCACACCATCGGAACCAACTCACCACCAGGTGGTGATCAGTTGACAGCTCCGCCCTTCTCCTCACCCGAGTGTCCAAAACATGTGGCTGCAAGTCCGACGACACAACCACAAAGTCAATCGTCGAACTGGGCCCAGGGTGTCCTGGTGCAAAGTGCACATGTGGACACCCTTATGCTTGAACATGGTGTTCGTTATAGACAATCCGTGACGAGCACAGAAATCCAATAACAAAACACCGCTCGGGCTAAGATCAAGGGGGCCGTTCCTCCCAATCACACCTCTCCAGGTCTCACTGTCGTTGCCAACATGAGCGTTGAAGTCACCCAGCAGAACAAGGGAATCCCCCGAGGGAGCACTCTCTAGTACTTCCTCTAAGGACTCCAAAAAAGGCGGGTATTCTGAACTGCTGTTTGGTGCATAAGCACAAACAACAGTCAGAACCCGTCCCCCCACCCAAAGGCGTAGGGAAAGTACCCTCTTGTTTACTGGGTTAAACTCCAACGTGCAGGCTTGGAGCCGGGGGGGGGGGCAACAAGAATTGCCACCCCTGCCTGTTGCCTCTCATTGCTGGCAACACTAGAGTGGAATGAAGTCCAGCCCCTCTTGAGAGGACTGGTTCCAGAGCTCTTGCTGTGCGTTGAGGTGAGTCCGACTATATCTAGCTGGAATTTCTCCACATCACGCACCAGCTCAGGCTCCTTCCCCGCCAGAGAGGTGACATTCCACGTAGCGACAACTAGCTTCTGTAGCCAAGGATCGGACTGCCAAGGCCTCTGCCTCTGGCCGCCACCCACCTCTCTTTGCACCCGACCCCTTTGGCCCCTCCCACGAGTGGTGAGCTCATGGGAGGGGGGACCCACATTACCTTTTCGGGCTGTGCACGACCGGTCCCTATGGGTGCAGGCCCGGCCACCAGACGCTCGCCATTTTGCCCCGCCTCCGGGCCTGGCTCCAAGGGGGGCCCCGGTGAACCGCGTTTGGGCGAGGGAAAACGAAGTCCATTGTTATTGTGCATCATTGGGGTCTATTAAGCCACTCTTTGTCTGGTCCCTCCCCTAGGACCTGTTTGTCATGGGTGACCCTACCAGGGGCTTGACAGCCCCCGACAACTTAGCTCCTAGGATCATTGGGACACGCAAACTCCTCCACCACGATAAAACTAAAACAAAAACGCACAAACGCATAATTCCCAATTCAATCCAACAGCAAAAAATGAGGCAAGTATTTTATGCATGTGATGGGTGCATGCAAGGTGTCAGTACGCCAGTGAAGAAGTTCTTAGGCATAACAATAATAATAACAATGTGGTTTTAGCTTATTTAATTCGCAGGTCAGCATTGTTAGTGCTTTTTGGAGGTTTTTAAAGAAGGCTGTATGGTGAAATACTGTCAATGCGTCCCATTACTTGCTGCTTCTTTTCATCAGTTTTTTTATCTCATGTCTCCAGGCCTCACATAAAGATTGTGGACTTTTCCTTTAGGCCATAAGAATGTTTTTCCCAATTCATCATAAAATAATAGCAACAATAACAAGTGTAGAAAAGCACAATTCCATAATGGCAGTTGGCTTTTGTTTTAAGGTCTTGCATGGAACAAGCCGCTACAAATGCAATGCGGACTTTTCTTGTACATACAGTCGTTCGTTTGCGCTTTGAATATCGTGCAGTATAAATAATAAACGGTCGTTGTTTGGTAGTTGACTACGACCTCTTAAAGGGAAAACTATACATATTTATGCAAATGTTTTGTCATAATAATAACACGGGCTACTGTTGTGGGCGTAATCCAGCTCACACTCGCCAGAGCAGGAAGTGGGCGAGTGGCACTGAGCAGGGTAGTAGACAGATAACCTCCGATTTGTATGATGGTTGGACAAAAGCCAACGACTTACAGCCAATGAGTTGTTTCGTCTCGGCCGCGCCCCGGTTAAGCCATTTTGCTGGATGGCGGCCATGTTGTTCAACCACTCTTCTTAAAATTTTGCAGTCTTATGCTTTTCAGTTGTCTAAAGTTGTGCACCAAATTATAGTGGGGGTTTTGTAAAGCTGTGTGGGTTTTGACATGTTTATACAAGGACGAGGGATCGAACCAGCAGCCTTCAGGTTGGGAGACAACTGCGATACCACCCGTTGTAGTTGTTTAGTGTGTGCTTTTTTGCTGTGTTAATTTCATTGGTGGGTTACTTGAGTCCCTTTCACACAGCAGTTAGGAATGAAGTGCATGTCGACGGCGTTCGAGGTAGTAGCAGTGGCTGTGTGAAAGTGTGGTTCTGCTCCGGTGCAACCGGAGAGTGAAATGTAATTGCTTTAGCCCCGTTGGGTGGGGTTCTGCGGGAAAGACACGGGCCAACGCATCGTCTCAGAGCCACCGATTTCCCGGCATCTCTGTGTGAAAGAGGCAGCTTGAATTGGAGTCCCTTCACAAATTCTCCGCCTCTGCATTCTTCTCACATTCAGCGCCGTGTCTTGGTGGGAGCATCCAAACTCACAATCAGTTTGCTGAGCGAGGGACGTCCTCCACAGCATAGCTGTCTGCACGGACAGATGGTAATTATATGTACAATAATAAGCGGCACGTTGTGAGTGACTGCAGCCGTGCAGCTTTGACGCTCCATCATCCGCTCTTGTCCTCCGGCTCGCTTGCAGGCGGGATGAGACACAACTGTTCTTTCGAGACACGAGTTTTTATACCCCGGATAGTCCACGCTCCTGGTGGGAAGAGGGAGGAAACATGAACGTACCGAGTTAATTCATGAGCAGGACTCTGAAGATGCTGAAAGGATGGATCTCTCAGCGGCTTGTGTGCTACTGCCCCCTGGTGGCCACCTTAGGAACATGTCTACGCTACATTTGTATGAACCTGACTTGGTAGTTGTCCCGATGTAAAGCGTTTTCTCCCTGCATGTGCACCGTTTCGTAATGCTCCATATTCAAGTGTATCCATTTTCCTTGACTTTTGCTTCGCATGCTTGGTGTTGTCTTTTCAACGTGTGACTTTCTTCAGGTTTTCCATTGGCTGTTGAGCCATCTGTTGCTTGCTTACTATGCACCAGGCAAGCCTGCGCATGTGTGGATTTCATTATTGATTATTAGGACGTGCGAGCGTTAAAATTCTTTTAATGATTTAATTGAATTATAAGTTCTTAAAATGATGCAATTACATCCAAATTTTAGAATGAACTGAAATTGTCATCACCCAGTATGTCATTGAAAATGTGAAAATATTAAATTGTGATTGACCCTTATGTGTTTTTTCCCAATGACACTGTATGAAAATATAAAATTGTATGTGACCTGTTCAGTAAAAATGAAAATCAATCATTTTTTGAAAAAGTAATACCATTTAAGAAGTCTCTATGGCAATATTTCTGATATATTTGAGTGCCTTAAAGGTGGAAAAGCGCTGTACAAGAAAGACTATTGACCGTATACATTACCAGTCAAAATGACTGGTGTATGAAATGTAATATAGCCACAGTGCATTACTACGATCATACACTGTGTCGGTCGGAGGTGCTCTATTTTAGAAATCCAATATTGAGCATTATGACTTCCAGAAAAGGAGAAAAAAATGTATTCTGTTTTTGGTTGTCCCCCACAGAAGGTGAAGGACCCTCTCTACGCCCAGATTAACAAAGGGAAGAAATAAAGAGACGCACACAGGAAGGTGGCCCGGACCAGCACTGAGAAGACTGGAGGAGAAGCTTCATTTCATTGTGTGTGTGTGTGTGTGTGTGTGTGTGTGGGTGTGTGTGTGTGTGCGTGCTATCTACTCCCATCAAGAGCCAACTCTTCCTCCCCAGGTACTGACACAGATCCAGTTTTCCCTACCCTACCTACCCCCAGCCTTACTCTGCGCCTACGTCTTTGTCCGTTGCTTCCTTCCGCCCTCCTGGACGGTGACTTTACCGCAAAATGGCGGGTCCGAATCGAGCGGCGCCTCCACGTCTCTTGACAAAAACCATGCCGCACGCATAAACATGGTTAAACGTTTGGACCTTGTAGTGGAGATGGACTCTGCAGGGCCGGTCTTGTGGTTGGTTGGACTTGTGCAGAAACTCCGGGAGCTACTCACTCGCCACACACACACACAGACACGCACTGGCCTGATGTGTCTCATGGCACACAAAGACTGAAAGGACCAGAAGAGGTGAACTAAACCCACCATGGTGACATTCTCTATAGCTTTTGTATAATACTAATAACAGAAAAACAATAAGTTTGAAAAAAACACAACATTATTTTATAATTGAAATGAAAGCCACAATGTGGGGTTCAGCGCGGTAGGGGGCGTTGTGGGCTGGCTGCAAAGGCATCTTGATCACGGGGTGGGCCATTTTGTAAATAAACATCAGCACCATCACTACTACTGCATCGGACTCCTGTGCCATCAAATAGGGAGGCTTCCAGTTATGCAAGTTCTTAATCCAAGCAATAGCGACACGCGTTTCCCCCCTTCCGATATTTACAGCTCACCCCCACTACACTAACCGTAGAGACCTCTCATGCAGCTCACCCCCCCTTTGGAATACTGCGGAACCTCTAAAGTTGAACAAAACAACTTTAAGTTCATTTTATGAGTTTTGACGCAAGAAGTTACATCTGAACTTCACTCCATCCATGCATCATTTTCCATGCCGGAGCGTATTCCAGCTCATTTTCGGGGTGACGTTTTGACTTCATGCGGTTTACCTTTCTCTGAAAGGGTCCCTAAATAAAAAAAAAAATTGGATTCATAGTACATTGTGGGAGACACGGCGAAAGAAAAGGGAGCGTTTCCCTAATGATATCGGCTAAAGCTAAACGCTTCTCGAGGTAGCTCATTGACTTTGTTCGGAATATTTTTCAATAAAATAGTCATGCATAAATGTTGTGTTGCTGCTGGATGTTTACAGTATCGGGGTGATACTGTAAGTTTGTTTCCTCATACAAAGAACAAGAGACAAATGCATTCTGTGGCGAAAGTGCTTGAAAGTATTTTGGATGCCAGGATGCTATTCCTGAAGATAAGCTACACAGGACAAAAAGGAGAAGGAACAGAACAGTCATGGTCATGTCTTATTGACATACTGTTTCTAAACACTATTGCACCATAGCGACAAGCATTCAAATACATGTTATAAAATCATATAAAGTCATCAACATAATAATATAATAATGAATGTAATATTCATCCCAGGTAAGCATTTTGTATAGGAACTTTAGAGGGTCTCCTGACGTCGTACTAATCCACTCAAGCCCCACCCACATCTTCATCCAGTGACTCCCTGTTTCATGGCCAGAGTCTTCCTCACGTCACTCGTTTGGGCCCTCGTGTCGATTAACAAGTCCTGCTCGGGAACATTTCTAGGTTGTACCTCAACTAACAGTTTGTTCAAGTCAAATTGACACGTTATTTTTTATCCTAATGAATATACGGTATGATGTTTTTTTTTTAGATGATTTCTTTTTTTTTGTTATTCTTTTGGGGTTCTCTCTTGATTTCCATATACTGACCATGTATTATTGTTCCAAATAAACACATCACAATTATGTCCCTGGTGTTGTTATATGTAAAAGTGCGTGTGGCGCAAAAGTGACCCCCCCCCGCCTCCCGTTAATGTGGCACATTCTGCGGCTGTAATTTAGCACACTCTTAATGGGCCGTCAAATTGTGCTGCGGCGTCTTAATGCAAGCTGTCACTGTAACGCTTTGTCTTTGCTCCTGCAGAAGCGTCACCGTTCAAAGCTGATATGTTGTTTTTTTGCATGTTTCATATCTCCAGCAAATGTAAATAATAGTCAATTACAACACAACTCGACACAAAATGCACTTTTGAAATGAACCTTTTTGTTTTTAAGGGAGACAAAAAATCCAAACCTACATGTCCCTGTGTGAAAAACCGATTGCCCTCCCTGTTAAAACAGGGTGGAAAAGCTTATAAAGCCATTTCTAAAGCTTTGAGACACCAGCCAAACACAGTGAGAGCCATTAGCCACAAACGGCCAAAACATGGAACAGTGGTGAACCACCCAGGAATGGCCGTGTGACGAAGTAAATGAGATGAACTCTTTACTTGTCCCTTTAAAATTCAGAATTGGAATAATTTAGTTGTCTGTTAAGATGTACCTAACTCCTACCAGGCTGGGTTTTATTTAAAGCAAACTCAATAGATGTTTAGTTTAATGCAATTGATTATCTAACAGGTGTCTTCAAGACTTCATCAACTTACCTGTGGAAACGTACCAGTGGGGTGCAGTTCGCCTGCAGGAATGTTTGGGAGGGGCCGCCAGGTATTTCCTGGTTTTGTAGGGTGGATGATGTACCATACCATGACCTGGAGGGGGGTTGTTGGTTTTCTGGTGAATTATTCTTGAGGTAGAGAGGGGAAATAACGAGATGGGCAGTATTTGTAACATCATTGAGAGTCCTGTAAAGTAGCATGGAAACCCAGTCGGTGGAGGGTTTATAATGGTAGCTGTGGGTTGTAGACTAACCTCTGGGCTGAAGTGGGGCGTTCTGGGTAGGATTGAGAGCCCTATAAAAGGAGCCGCTCAGGTTAGATCTTGGTTGATGTAGGGTGACGGTGAGAAGCTATACTGCTACAAACACGGGCGTTATGTTTCGAGGAGACACTTGACTCGATTTATGTCTTTTGTCTTTTTGCATATTTCTACACGTTTGTGTAACCCTGTCAATAAACCCACCACGCACGGGGAACTTGTAAGCCCGCCTCCTTCATTTTCCAGTCCTCTGACAACGCTCTACAACAGGCCGGCCAAACAAAATGACCCTGAGAGCGCAACAACGACTCATCCAAGAGGTCACAAAAGACCCCACAACAACTTCCAACAAACTGCAGGCCTCACTTGCGTCGGTTAAGGTCAGCCTTCATAACTCCACAATAAAAGACCCTGGACAAAAACGGTCTGCATGGCTGATTTCCAAGACCAAAACTACTGCTGAACAAAAAGAACATTAAGGCTCGTCTCAATTTTGCCAGAAAGCATCTTGATGATCCCCAAGACCTTTGGGAAAATACTCTGTGGTTTGTGAAAAAGATGGAAGCATGAATTCTGCTGCCTACCAAAAAATCCTAAAAAAGAATGTCATTAGTTAGTGGCCTCAAGCTGAAACAAAAACAGCAGAAGAATAAGTCTACATGGCTCTAATAATGGTGATAAAACATTACCAAAGTCATAAACATGTTTATTATGCTCTAACTGCGGAAATACTCAATTTATTAACATTTGTAATGGAAATTCACTCAGAACTGGAACCAGTTAACCGCGACAATGGAGGGACGACCAACAAATAATAATGCATAAAAATGACATACACTTTGACATACACTGAATAGGGCTGAAGCAGAATAAAAGATTTAAGCTTTGAAAATAGAAAAAAAAGGGGTGCCGTTTGGGTTCTGTGGAGTTGTTCTGAGGTTGAAGGTTAACATCCCATGTTGGTGTGATATAGCAGACAGTACATAGGATGATGATATCAGCTACAGTATGTTAAATTACACTTGCTTGTTTACACAATGTCTTATTCACCCTGGAATGTCGCTCAGCCTCTTCTCGTGTGTTTTTTTCCATGTCTCACACACTACAAGTGGCAAACATTGAAACGAAAAACACTTAAATCATCAGATTTCGTCCATTAAAGACTTTGCATGTCATAAAATGAGTCCTGCTGCGTATTCATTGATTAAAAAGAAAGAACCTTCTGGGACAGTGGCGATGTTTCTTCACCAGTGACTCACTTGTGGCGTTAACACCAGCCCGGCCGCATTCCTCCAGGATTAAAAAAAAAAAAAGACATCCGACCTCTTTTGACAATACGTCTTTAAATGACGACAATCGACCTGGGACCGACTCGTTTGACGGGACGGGACTGTTGTAGGACTAGGCCTCATTCTTCCGCTGGAAGCAACTGTCTGCCTGCGCATGGGACTGCGGTGACAAACCTGCTTGGATTTTGTCCCAGACGGCTGTTTCTTATTTTTAATTTTTGGTTGACACGTTTGGGTGGCGCCTAAGATGACAGACTGACTTTCCAGAAACATCGAAATGAATCAGGTACTGTATGTTCTCTTTACTTTACCTTGTAAGAACCGACGCCAGCATGCGAGTATTATGATACTCGTAGTATTGTTGCCTTGGGACACTTCATGTAGGGTGTTCTTTTTGGGTTTCCAGTTTTGTGCTTGATGGTAATTGGCATTTATGTAATCTTCAAACTTTTACAATCATTGGACGAACGGTCACTGGTTTGTGGACAATTAGTAGTCACGCACGTGCTTGCCAGTCCTTTAAAGGTGCGTACCAAATTGCTTGGAGATTGGCCTTAACACCCTGAAGTTACTTGGGTGTCAGAGCTCAGACACCAAACTAAATCAGCCGTAACTAGGACTCTGGTTCATACTTCATTGATCGGGAACTGTGTTGAACTTGTGGTCTCGCCACCAGAACGGGACAATGAACTTCCAGGCCCTGAGGGCAAAGTTCCAGGAGCAAGATCTCCTTGTGAGGCAGCACCCCCGGATGAAACCCATCCTCCCAGACAAACCTAAAGTGGTCCTTCCTCCCCAGAGCCCCACGCGGTACCTCCCGGCAGGAGCTCGCCCATCCCTGCTTACCTCCATCAACCAAAACCTGGACAGAATGAACACCTATGCCCCTGAGGTGGTCTTCAAGGATGAGAAGGACGGTAAGAAGCCTCTCATGAAGACTAACTCAAAGGGGCTGAATAAGAGTGGAGGGAAGCTGAAGGGCGGTAAAGACAAGCTGGTGAAAGAAAGCAGCGAGCTTGATGAGAACATGGACGGCAGTAATGACAAGAAGCTCCCTGTGGCGACTGCTGCAGAGCTGGTGTCGGCTCTTGCGCCCCCTAAAACTCAAACTGCCAAGAACGGCTTTCCGGGCTTCAAATCATCAGCAAACACTAACTCAGATGACATTCCAGCTGATCCCTTCTTGGACGCCCCCAGTTTGGACATTGATGGACAAGTCCCACTCATTCCTACACCTCCTGAGTTTGACGACTCAGATCCTGAATCCTCC
Source organism: Oostethus manadensis (assembly GCA_024372805.1). Lineage (NCBI taxonomy): Eukaryota > Metazoa > Chordata > Actinopteri > Syngnathiformes > Syngnathidae > Oostethus > Oostethus manadensis. The sequence goes on from QODF01000025.1 coordinate 3,497,933, forward strand.
ACCACAGAAGCACCGAACAGGTTCTCCTTATCTGATTGTGGAGTGGAATCTCTTGGCTTTACCCCTCCCCCTGCCTTCATTCCAGATATTCCACCCAAAAACCTCCCATCCCCTGAGAGTGAAGCCCCACTGGAGATACATCCCCCCACCATGCCCATTTCCATACCTTACAGTCAAGGTGATATCAGCCCAGTGGAGACCTTTCCAACCATCTACCAGACCATCTTCAGCCCTCCGCCTGAAGTCTCCTCTCCACGGCCTATTAGCATAGCAGCGCTACTCAACTCACCACCCAGAAATCTTCCACCTCCACAAGCTGAGAATTTATTTTCACCCCTTTCTGCCTTGGAGAGGGCAGACATGAACCAAGTGAGGAGGACATCTCCAGCAGACCAGAGGATCCTGAACGCTCTGAAGAATTCTCACAAAAAGCCAACCAACAAGTAAAAACAACATGATTACTACATCATGTCACGATACAGTATTAAACAAAAACACTTCTCCTCAGCGTCCAGAAGAACAATTCCACCTCCGTGACACCTCCTCCCGAGGATCTCCCACCCGTCGACTATGACGCCATGATTGCCGGACAACTCAACGGCATGGATCAGAGTAAGACTTCCTGGGTTTTTTTGGGGAATATCAATTAGGGTTTCACTTCTCATCCGAGCCGGATTCGTCAGTCCATGCTCAAAGACTAGGTGGAACACACACCAGTCAGACTAGATAGGACAGCTCTAGTCTGAGAGTCTGGTGCAAGATCCAATCTCTTCAACCTTCCAGTAGGAAGCAGGTCCTGACAGAAATGGTTGGCTCTTCAGGGCTGTCAAATGACGATTTTTGGGGTACAGTGGAATGGGGCTTCTGCCCGCTAACTATGGTCGTTATCACCTTCATTGGCATCCAATTCAGATGTAATGATGGTCGTGGACCCTTCTGAAAGCAGGGTGGCTGTGCATTGCTCCTTTGAAGCTAAATGACGATGTCTTTTACGAGGGGTTGAAAGGATGGCTCTCAGACTAGAGCTGTCCTATCTAGTCTTTGAGCATGAACAACTAGATTAAAGCTGCCCAATCTAGTCTGACTGGAGAGTGTCCCACCTAGTCTTACCGATAAAGTACATACTTGAAGAACATACTTGGCCAGTCCTTCACCTTCCTCAGCAGGGCATTTGTCATCTTAGACGGGCAGGAGGGTGTCTTTTTCAGAATGTTGGAATTTATCTTTCAACTCAGTGCCGGCAGCACTCGTGCAGCCCCGGACCATGTCACGACCACCGCCATGCAGGACACAATTACTACTACGACTACTTGGTTGTGTTGCCAGATATTTAGACAATAATTGTTTTATTGGCTAGTAAATCTACACTATACGGGTATACAGGCTGTACGCTGACTACTTAAAGGAAAGCCTTGAAAGCTGGTGGAGGGCTGAGACGCTGCTGGTTTTCTCTCCAAACAGCTTTAAATCGATCATTCTTCCCTTAAAACGAAGGAGGTGTTGGTCATTAAAATCACCTGCTGTGGTGACGGGCTGCTAAGAAAACCTGCCGTATCGGATCGGCCCTCCGTGGCACGAGTCGGACGTCCCTCTTGTGTGCCTAAAACATTGGCGCAGGCCGGGCCTGTGAAGGAATTCCAAGCATGCCAGTCATAGCGACAAGCCTTCAGAATCCTCTCTCATGCGTTACGTCATTTTCCAGCCAGAGTTACAAAAAATTGTTGACAAGATGTTGAAACATTTCCATTTGGTTGAAAAGTGAGCGCTAGAAAGATCTTCTCTTTAGACCAAGAGACCAATTCCAAACTCAAATTACAAACTTTCAAAAATATGAGCGAAGTGCCAAGTGTTGAGGGAAGACTTATTATTTGTTTTTCTCCAGTGTTTTTTTTCTCAGTGTTGTGGAGTGAAATTGGGAGTTTGGTGAACTTGTTTTGGTAATTTAGCCTATTCAGCCTCCCGGCGATGTTCTTTATGCTATTGTGCAGCTGAATAAGTGTTAATATGTTATGTTAACATTCCGGACACCTATTCTGTCTGTTGTTCCGTGTGCCATTGTGCAGCTGAATGACTTGCCGTTCCAGGTGAAACGTCTCATCTTGGTCTTGAATTTGGTGAAAAAGACTTCTAAATCAATGGGAGTTGTGTTTTTTTGCGATGATTTGCTAAATAATATATTCCTGAAAAACTGTGCCAACGTGAAGCCAGGAAATTGAATGCGTGAAGAGGCGAGGGTATCTACAATTTTACCATACCCCCCTTTTCTACCTTCTCCTAGCATTGTAGACCTGCTTACAGGTTTTAGAGTTCCTTTCTGAAAGCTTTGTATGGTAGAAATGTGGTAAAAGTTCTGCCTTTACAGCAAAGATAAGCACTCAGGAGGAGCATCTCTGGACTTCCACAATTGGTTTGGTTTCCTCACAAATCAAACCCTTCTTACTCGGCCCGCTTCCGCCTGCTTGCAACTTCTTTCCTTCCCCTGTAGGTCCACCACCTTGGGCTTTTTCTGACTGCACTGTCTGAAAGTGAGATGGTAAAAACTGCAATTTGCGCGGAGGTTTTGGGACTAACGTGGTGTAAAACTATCTGCAGGACAAGACTCTCCGGCATTAGACCAAGAAGGGACTGAAGACGTTCCAGAGTTGTTGGTGGTCCCACCTCCTCAACCAATAAGCGTCCCACTGAATCAAGTCACTCTAAGGGCTCCTCCACAGAAGCCTCCCAAACCGTCCACCCTCAAAATTCTTGACATAATCCCACCTTCTCCACTGCAACGTAATGTTTTGCTATCTCTGTAGAACTTGAGGATGTTTGGATGTTGATTTTGATTTGGGCTGCTTCTTACTTTAGAGATCCCTGCAATGCCTTTGGAATTCCCAGAGACAGACACCAGGAATGTTGGATACATGTCACAGTGGACCAATGGGGGGTCCACCGGTCCAGATATTCCAGATGGAATAACCCCTCCACTGTCATACAGCAATGGTGTGGTGATGCCAGAAGCTACACCCCAAGGGACTCCGCTGTTTGGTGCCAAATACCCGTACCAGAAACCTCCCTATCAGGCAGAGTCGGCCTTTCCCATCCTTTTGGACGGTCACGCGATGGCAGGGTAGGATTCACTGCTTGACTTTTTAAGACGTAGGAAGTTTACCTCATTTCTGTGTCCACCCACGCGTCACGGCAGCGTCGCTACGGGAAATCCTTACTACGACGACATGGCTAAAAAGAAGGCAAAGAGCGACTGGGGCAAGAAAAGGAAAGGTCCTCTAAAGAGTAAGAACAACTAGAGATGGATATTCCGACAGATTAATAGATGACAGAGTAGAATGTTTCCATTTGTTTGTGCCGTACCACAGATCCATATGCTGAGGCCTTGCAGGAACTCGTAAGTGTATTTGTTTATGACAAGAACTGTTGTCACTTCTCTGTTGGAGGGAGTCGAGGATAACGGGAAACGAGGTTGTATGACACTCCCATCAGCAGTGTAGTGCATCAACAGCGACTTGGCAAGTCACTCATCGCTCACGGGACCAAGTGGAAGGGCTAATTCACTGTTGATGCGCTACACTGCTGATGGGGGTGTCATGCAACTTTATGTCCCTTTAAGTGTAAAGTAAATCCTCCTTTTTGCAGAACGAAGACAAAAACAAGACAGGAAGGTTCGGAAAGTAAGGCTTTTAATTAATTGCCTTTGTACTGTGTTATTTCAAATTGTCTTATTTCAAGTCCATCTATTTGACCTTATTTAACGCCTCACTCTGTCTCACTGTGGTGCTGCGGGAGTGTCAGGAATGTAGTGGAAGGTCCCGATGAAAAGGAGCTGAAAAAGCGAGAGAAGCTGCGCCTGGAGAGGGAGAGGAAAGACCAGAAGGAGCTGCAAGAGAGGGCAAGGAAGATGCAAAAGGAGCGGGAGAAGAGGGAGAGCGAGCTGAAGAAGAAATTCAAGGTAAGGCATACGTTGTCGGCGTGCAAACCTGTCGGGGTTCATTCCTCGCCTTTCGGCTGCTGAGATTTGGGAAGGGAAACAAAAAGAAGAGGATATTCTGCATCACCAGCACCTCTGCTGGCTGCAGCAAAGTACCGCCTTTGCTAATCCCACGCCTGATTGGATTTTTTTATCTCCACCAGCTCTCCGGCTACGAGGAAACCATGTACAACGCCACGGTCACCGTGACGACAAAAGGACGCAAGGACGACCTGCCCGTCAGGAGCGGCGACAGCGTCTCCATCATAAGGACCAGCAACTGTCCCAAAGGCAAATGGTTAGCCCGGGACTCGGCCAACAACTGTACGTCGTCACGCCGCGACACTTGACGAGCACACAGAAAAGCGGACCCCTGGTCAGCGGTTTTGTTGTCCTTTTTAGACGGGTATGTCGCGGTGGACCACGTGGAGCTGGACATCAAGGAGATGTTGGAGGTGGGAAAGAAAGCCATCGGTAACCCCATGGATGCTGAGGTCACCAGCACAGGAAACAAGTATGTATGGAAAACATTTCACGAGGCCATACAGACATTTGTATTTTTATTCCAAATTACACCCACATCCTCTCGCCGCAAGGCATGCTGGGTAGCTTGACTGCAAAACACGTTGACGAGGTCATCAAGGAAGCTGCTGACGTACTCCAATGTTTTACCATGGCTACCCAGCATGCCTTGCGGGCACCAGGGGTAAGAGTTGAAGTTATCAGTTATGTTTAGCGCTTAGTTGATTGGTTGGTTTATTGCAACATTCAGCTAACTTGCTGTGTTTGCACCGTGAGTAAGTACGGATGTTTTTAAGCATCCTTTAGAAACATGCAGTTTTGTTCAGCTTAGAGTCTTTATCTTCACCCTGAAGCATGATCAGGATTTTTCCATCTTTTCCAGGATGGTAAATCACTTCCCGCTCACGGCAGAAAGCTGTAAGTCTTCCTCTGTTCTCCGTTACAAAGTGACAGCAAACAAGTCGCTCACGTTTCGGCGCGTTCAGTTTCAGACGACAGTGAGGATTGGGCCGCCGACGACGACGATACTCTGTCCTTGCCAACTGACGCCGCCGTGTGAGTCGTCGTTGTTGGATGTGACCTTTTGTCTTTTTTGTCTCAAAGCTGATATCCGTCCATCTGCAGGATCCACAGGCCCGCACTCTCCATGCCAGACGTGGGTAAGAAAGCCAGCGTGCGTCACAGTCAGGTTGATATGGTCATGTGACTCGCTGGTGGCGTGGACAGGAAGTGTGTCACACAAGTAGCAGGTTGTTATGTTCAAGTCAAGTTTACTCGCAATATCGGCTTGATGTTCCCCAAGGTCGGGCGGACCTCCATGTCAACCACCGGCACAGACACAGAAACATCAGCGCAGGCACAACGCATGAAGAGTGAGTTTGCTTTCACACAGACGTTCCGAGTATCATAAATCATATCATCTTCTCGGCAGATCCAAAAATGAAGCTCTTCAAAAGCTGACCACATTTTTCCATTCGCCAAAAACCGTACAGCCGACTGCCGGGTAGGCCTAAAGGAACACCGTGTAACACAGTGTAGCACCGTCACAACACCGTGCAACAACGTACAGTATATACAATTGTGTACATGCAATTTTACACATTTTCCCTTTTTTACAGCATCACTGGACAAGCCACAAGTAAGTCATGCCTCACAATCATACCCTCGTCCAAAACATTAACATCCTGCCTCGGGCCACGTAAAACCATGATCCCTAAAAGTAGACCAGAGTGAAGGAGAAAGAAACTGTCCCATAGAGGATCTTTGTTTTTGCAGTAGGCACTTTAAGACAGCAGGGCGCAGTAGACAGCAGTTACCTTTGAACTCAGCTAGCCTACTTGTGTACTACTACTCGGGTGATACTGTAACTTTTCCAAAATACTTGAAACTCATTGAAAGTCTTCTTGGGGAAGAAGGAGGGAGGAAAAATATTTGTTTTGTGATGTGTGTGTGTAACAAACAAAATAAACAGCTTGTTTGTGAGGAACCACTTCACACATCTTCACATGCACACTGTTTGTCGACAGCAGACTTCCCCGGAGAGGAAGAAGCGCTTTACACTCAAAAGTTTACTTTTTACTTTCTACAGTGTTACCTCACAAGTCAACATTACTCATTACGCCCGTGTGAGTCTTATATAAAGAACAGTAACTATGACAATAAAAAAATAAGAATAATCTGAGACTTTGAGGAAAAAGTCATATATTTACTAGAAAAAAGTCATAACTTTACGAGAAGAATATGTACATTTATGAAAATAAGTTAGAAATTTACATGAAAAATTCATATATTTATGAAAAAGTCAGATATGAAAAAAAACCTTACATTTACGGTAAAAACATGTAAAGTTTAGAAAAAAGAGTCGGAAATTCTTCAATTTACTAGAAAATGTTAATTCATGATAAAAGTCAGAAATTTAAATTCACGAGAAAAACATGTAAAGTTTAGATAAAGTTAGAAAAGTATGCGAAAATTTCATACATCAATGAAGAAGATTTATGAGAAAAAAGTCTTCGATTTACTAGAAAATGTTAATTCATGATAAAAGTCAGAACTTTACGAGGAAAATGTGTACATTTATAAAAAAAAGTTGGAAAAGTACACGAGAAATTCATGTATTTATGAAGAAGTCACAGATTTATATGAAAAAAACGTAAATTTATTTTAAAAAACGGAAGTCGGAAATATACGCGAAAATTTAATACATTAATAAAAAAGGAGATTCATGAGAAAAAAGTCTTCAATTTACTAGAAAATGTTGTTAATTCATAATAAAAGTCAGAAATTTACGAAAAAATCTGTACATCTATGAAAAAAAGGTTGGAATTTTTACGCGAGGAATTTATTTATGAAGAAGGCATAGAGAAAAAAGTTATGAGAAAAAAATTGTCAATTTACAAGAGAAGTGTTTAATTTTATAAAAAAAAGTCAGAAATTTATGAGAAAAATTCCTACATTTATAAAAAAAAAAGTTGTCAATTTATGGGAAAGATATGTACATTTATGAAAAAACTTGGAATTTTACATGAAAAATTCATTTATTTATGAAAAAGTCATAGAATTATGAGAAAAGTCATAAATTCACGAGAAAAATTTGTACATTTATGGAAAAAAAATTTGAAAATTGGTGCATTTATGAAAAAGTCTGAGAAAATATGAGAGAAAATGTATATTTATGACAAAAAATGTTGAAAAAAAAAGTTGGAAATGTACACAAAAAATTCATATATTTATGTAAAAGTTGTGAATTCACGAGATAAATTGTAAAAAAAAAAAATTTTTAACTTGGAAAATTACGCAAATTCGTACATTTATGAAACAGAAAATTTATGAGAAAAAAATCAATTACAAGAAAAATATGTACTTATGAAAAAATAGTTGAAAATTTACGAAGAAAATGCATACATTTATGAAAAAGTTGTAGATTTATGAGAGAAAAGAAGAAACGTATAATTTCATGAAAAAGTTAAAAATTTTAATTTAGAAAAAAATCAATTACAAGAAAAATATGTACTTATGAAAAACAGTTATAAATTCACGAGAAAAATTTGTTACATTTTGACAAAGTCGAACATTTATGAGAAAAAAGTTGTCAAGTTACGACAAAAATTTGTATATTTATGAGAAACATTTGGAAATTTAAGCTAAAAATTAATTTATGAAAAAATCACATTCATGAAAAAATTCGTAAATTTATGAGAAAAATTCTTACATTTATGAATAAAAAATTGTAAATTTACGACACAAATTTGTGAATTTATGAAAAAAGTTGGAAATTTATGCAAAAAGTTCATACATTTATGAAAAAGTCATGATGAGAAAAAAGATAAATGTGTACATTTATGAAAAAGTCATAGATTTATGAGAAAAGCAGTCATAGATTTACAGGAAAAAAGTCAAATTTATGAGAAAAGCATAAATTTATGCAAAAAGTTGGGATTAAAAAAAAAAGAGTATAGTGATGTAAATGTACAAGAATGGAGTGGTAAATGTAAGAGAAAGAAATGATAGAAGAATGAAGTGTTAAGGGAAGGTGGTGTTGAGAAAAAATAGAGCATCGTTGTTCAGGAAGGAAGGAAACTTTTCTCTTCAAACGAGCTTTACTTTTTTTAGATTAGCATGGCTTCCGTAAATTGAGAAAAAAAGGCAACGCCTGTAATATAAAGCGGACCTTTTTCTCATAAATGTATTTGAAAATCTGTGATGAATGCTGTCGCTGCGTGCGTTGTATTTTTCCTCTGTGGTAAATGCTAATGCTGTACAATTGTGTAGGAAATGTACAAACGTCGGTAATCCAGGGTGGGAATGGTACGTTTCCGTTACTTACCTGGTAGCACGAGTTAAGTTCTTGCGCAATGGGAAAATGTCAGGCGTCAATAACTTGTGGTTGCTCCACAGGTCTTGTACATCACTGGGAGCACGTGGTCCACCAGTAAGTCTGACGCACCCACCCACACCCTCTCATGCAAGCCGTGCGTAGCCCAGGCAGGAAGTGAATGCGTGCGTGTGTTTGACATATTTTTGTCTATCAGCGCTTGCTGTAAGGCCTTAGCTGTGCCGTAATGTCAGGAGCAAAAATGCGGGATTACAACTTCTTCTGGAAACATCTTCTTTCTGTAATACTGCCACTAGTTTTTCCTTCTGGTTCCTTTGCAGGTCTAAATATGTTTTTGTGTAAAATTGCGATGTTTTTTCTGGAACGCTAAACGTACTTATACGATCTACAGCACGTGTTGCAGGTTCTCAAATTTTCTTGATTTTTGTGGCAGCTGAAATATCTAAACATCTCTACTACAACGTAAACAACACAAAAAAGCGTTGTTGTGCATTTACTAATATAACCTAATGAACTATTTGGAAGACAAGCATGTGTTAAAATAGCCCGACACTTCCTCCTGGCTGTCATGCATGCTTTTTCCATTCACACGATCTTTTCCGAGCTTAGTGGCTGTTTTGCTCCGGAGCACCGGTGAGGAGTCGGTTGTGTCGTCACCTCTTTTAGCAAAAAAACGTATCTTGGGGTCGTGCTTTCGGCGGCTTTCATGAAAACGTCTTTTGTATTGAATGACTTTCGTTCTGATGCCAACGTTTTTATTCTTTTTTTTTTTTTTTTTTACAAGGCCACAGGCGAGTTCATTCCAGGAAGTGGATTTTGACCATCCTAACATGCTGATTCTACCTCCTCCCGATTTGTACGCCGATGCTTCTTGGTAGCGGCGGGTAAGGAAGCATCCGAGTCACAGCGGAGCGTATGCCAACACGTTTTGGTTTTTGTGTGCAGCAGAGCAGGAGGATTGGACTTTTTTTTTTTAAACCATGCGGATACAGAAAGAGTGATACCGTCTTGTTGCGTTATTGGTCTCGGTGAGAAATCGATGAAGCAAGATGGGTCATTGGAAACCGCTGATTCCCCGCAAAAAAGGAGCTGCAAGCCGCACGCAATCGGGATTGGATTTGCGATGGTTGTCGTGAAATGGGACTGCGCCATCATTTACCAGTTTACAGTGTTTTCACCATCTTAACGTTTTTTGTGGAATGTTCCCACGATCATCCCGCAACTTTTTCCCCATAATATTGTGCCTTTTCGGCGGAATAGCTTACAACTTTATTCTCATATCTTAAGTTTCTGAAAACATACACACCCTTTATTAGTGCAGTGCATTTGCATTTTTTAACTTTCAATATTTTCATCCAAGCTACCCATATGAAAAACCGTTTTCTTTATTTTGTATGTACCTTACGAGACCTTCCCTCCGCACAGCAGTAATCACAACACATTTTCCTTTTGCACGTTTGTTTATTGTTGTCATGACAGCAACCTCATGCAGCGCATAATGACATAAACGCCGACGGCAGGGCAGACACGCACACATTAAGGGAAAGAGACGCAACACAGACGTGAGGGGTTGTTACACGTTTACATAACTAACATGCCACTTCTTTCTGTCTGAATACGACACATTTGTTGGACATATAGTACACAGGTGTGTGTGTTGCATAAAAAGGTGTGGTTGCAGTGGCATGTGCCTTCCACCGGGGGCGTGGTTTCCCCACCTAACATGAAGGGCTGAAAATAAATGACAAGATTCTGATGATTGGCCGAATGGAGTTGATTTTGTAATTGTGAGAAGTTGTAAAAGCTAAAATATTAAGAGGAAAAAAGAGGAATTACGTTAAGATACTACAAGACATAAGGCAACTTTGTTCAAATACTTTTTGGGGAACAATTTTCATTCAATTCCGGCTCTTTTCTATTTTTACGTAACCGTTAATCCCTGCTATATCACCAACTTGTTCCTCAAGTTTTTTCTCTCTGCAATTTTGGTAATATAAACATGTTCAAAAATAGAAAAAATGTTCTTGAATTTTCAATCATTTTTGTAACTTGCTGTGACATGACTTTGTGTGCTTGGGATATTGCCGCTTCCCCCCGAAATGTACAATCGCTTTTTTATTCGTCTATATTACACATTTTGGTTATTAATTTCATAACTTATTTCTTGTTATGTCTTTCTGCTTTGTTTTTGTAACTCCGCAGTGATATTTTTGAAAAATGACTTTTTGTGTTGGCCTATTTTGCAAAGTTTTCCTTCTCACAACGATGCAATCTTCATACATTACCACCCCCCAAAAAAAAACCCTCACAGCTTGGACTTTTCCTGTAGAATAACTTTTCCTCATAACACCGTATTCCAACTTTGTGTATTATTTGTTGTATTACCACTGTTAGGAAAACATCCTGTTTGTCATATTACTTTTTTCACTAAAAACTACACATTTTGACCCAAATACTGTTTAAAGTTCAGCGACGAGCAGGCAGGTTCCAACAGTAGAAAGGCAACAACAGTGCACGAGTGCTCCGCGCCAACATAAGCAGGGAACCATCCAAAATGCATATTTTTCCATGAAATTGACATTCAGAAACAGAAATAATGCTGCATGTGACAGACCAGCAAACGGTACAAAGCGTGCAAAGTGGGCTGCGGTATGAGCTTTTCACCCTCACCTGTCATACGACACACACGGAGTTGGTTGCGTTTGTCTTAAGGCAGCCGGAGGAAGCTTTCTGTGGCGTCAACGCATGACGCATGAAGGTGCCAACGCGTTCTAGGTATATTTATTCCGAGCCTGTGCTGTGTCATTAATTAGCGCCGATTCCAATACCGATCACATGGATGGACTGTTCATTTTTCCAGTTTATTTATGATGGTTGGGGCCGCCATTAGACAATCGCCATTGGCAATTCTTGCAAACAAACTTTTGGGGGGTTTGTGGGTTTTTTTTGACACAAACCTGAATTGAGTTAAATGCATTGTCGCTTTTTGTCATCGTGTTTTCTTACGGAAAATCGGCCGATCCATCGGAGCATCCCTAATCAACTACAACTACCTTCTCACGTCCATAATCTGCTCCCAGTCAGAATACATAGTTATGTATATATTTTTTAAAGCTTTAAATAAGTGTGCTCAATGCCTACAAATAATCTCTCCAAAAATAAATCTTTCTCTGCTTCACATAAAGTGCCTCATGTTGGTGCCAGAAACAGAATACACAGATGACAAACTGACCTGTGATCAGCGCCGGGGTGAAAAGGGACGCTGAGAGCTCACCCGCATGTTTCTGGATCAACACCAGCCTCCACACCTCAAACAAAAATCCTGCTCTGACCCGATTGTCTCCGTCAGCGGGCCAGCGTGGTGATGAGGCTGGCGCACATCTCAAAGAAGTCCATGGTGTGCGAGCCCTGGCGAGGCGGGGCGAGCGCGGGCGAGATGCTGCACAGCGAGCCCGGCAGCGACGAGCTAAGCTGAGGCGCCTCCGCTGCCGAGTCCATGCTGAGTCTCGGCCGGTGCAGGCCCGCCGTGGAGCCGGACCGCTGAGGGGTGGATGAGCCCGACTTGAAGCCCGCGGCCTCGATGATGTCGTCTGGAAGGACACAGTGACTTCAATAAATCTAAATCTAAATCTCACATGCTGTGTCCACGATATTCTTTGTGATGACAACCATAGAAGCACGTACTTTGCCGTCCAGGCTACTCAGTACAGTTATTTGATTGTATAAAACATTTGAATCAGCCTGACTTTGTAAATGTCATCAAGTGACCTCTACTGCTGGGTGGCTGGCATGCCTAGTGTTGTATAAGTGAAATAGCGCGTTAGCTCCTCTGCTAATCCTGTGGCACTGCATGTGTTTTTGTCACCAACCGTCAATGCTCTTGAAGTCCAGCAGGTAGGATCTGTTGTCCACCTGGTAGAGTTGCAGGCTCATCTTCACCAGGTTGCCCGTCACTGGGTTTTTTCTGCGCACTCGCAGGTGGTACGGGTTCACCACCTGGCGCACAGATTCAGCAGTCAGTGTGTGCGCCGTTGGAGGGAACCGAGATATTTTGGGTGTACCTTCCAATCAAAGCCCAGTTGTTTAATGGCCCTGTAAACCTCCGCCATGATGTCGTAGGGTCGGCTCTGGCTCCTGATGCCCAGGTGCCACTTGGCTTTCTTCACAGCCAGCGGTTTGGGTCGGGTGGTGTTGAGAGCGTCGAGGGGACAGCGGGCCTTAGGGCTGTCGGCCAACAACGGGGGCATTCTCTCCGGGTGGGGCTTGACCCCGGGGGGCAGCGGCATGCCCTCCTCTATGAAGGAGCCTTGAGGCGGACTGGAGGCTAAGTAAAACTCGCTGGCCTGCGTCATGATGCGCCTGTTGTCGATGATGAGGTGATAGGCCACCGCAAGCTGGTCCTGCAGGGGCAGAGAATTTTAAACTAATCCTACTGGATCAAAAAACCCTACTGCTTTATTTGTACACTCACTAGATACACTACATGTCTAATCACATCCAATACATATTTTCCAGACTATAAGTCACATTGGTCAACGACTAAGTTAACATAACAAGCGAGTTCATTAAACTTCCAATCTCATTCCACCTCACTGAATCTATTGACGAAAACATGAATCACATGCATAGCGCGCCCTCTTGTGGCTGCCAATGGTAATATTCACTTCTTGGTTCATGTCACATTATATACAGTATACACACACATACATATGTGTATTTATACACATACATACGTATACATGTATACTGTGAATATATACATATACACATACAGTATATATATAAATACACACAAGTATATAAATATATACTTACATATACATATACACTTCCATACACATATATATGTACATATACATACATACATATATATATACATACATACAAATACATATTACACACATACATATACATATATATATATACATATACATATATATATATACATATACATATATATAAATGCACATACACACACATATATATATATATACATATACATACACATATATATATATACATACAAATACATATTATACACATGCATATATAGAGTACATATTTATTCATATATGCATAAATACAGATACATATATACACATACATACAGTATATATATATATATACATACACATATGTACATACATATATACACGTGTGTATTTATATATATTATATATATTTACACATGTACAGTATACATATATAATTTACAATTATATATATATATAAAGTATAAATTTATACATATATTTATTTGTTTAAATATTTACACACATATATATATATAAATCAGGGTATTTTGTGGTCGTGTTTTAGTAAAAAAAAAAAAAAGAAAATTTATTTTTTCCTAAAGGAGTATTTTCAAGCAGAAAAATGGCAAAATGAACTTAAATATAAATTTAAAGCACTCAAAAGCATTCAAAGACGATATGTAATATTGGACACTGGTCACTAGGTGTCAGTAACGTTACTGTAATTTTGGGTGAGACACACAAGTACCAGACTTAATCGCCGCGGAGCAGCAGGCTAATATTACAGGTCTGAATGTCTGCATAAGAGGCACAATAATCCCTAATGAGGGCTCTGGTTTCGGCAGTAACCCAAACCAAGCTAAAACTCAACTCTGAACCCCCACCATCACTTCCTGTCCACATTTACAGCAACACACACAAGGATGAGTCTTATTTAAAAGTCGTAGACAGGTTTTAATGCTCCAACTACAAAAATATTAAGATTTAAAAATATAGAATCCTACTTTGCAGAAATCACGGTCGGTTCTGGAACCAATCAACTACTCCCTACAAGTGGTTAAATTATTGGGTTAAATATTCGAAAATACCGTTGATACAAGCACACTAACAGAAATGTGGCTGACCTGAGGATCGCCGCTGTAGAGGCTAGAAACCACCTCAGACTCGGTGCACTCAAACTTCTCGCACACTTCCTTGACAGCCTCCTCATCTAAAACCGTCGCGTCGTACGATGGGTCCTCGGGGAACAGGTAGGCCGGCAGGTCCTGTTTGAACCACTCGTGCTCCCTGAAAGAAGTACGGACATGAAGCCACGCTGGCCTCCTTTCATTATTCAGGGGCCGGCTCGGGACCTGATGTCTTTGATGGTGGCTCTCTTCAGCGGGTCCACCTGCAGCATGAGCATCAGCAGCGAGGCGACCGAGCGGGTCAGGTACTCCGGGATGTAAAAGACCCCACCTCGGATCTTCTTGAACAGCGTTGGCACGTGCTCGTCATCGAAGGGCAGGGTGCCGCAGAGAAGGGCGTACAGGATGACGCCGCAGCTCCAGATGTCGACCTCTGGGCCCGCGTACAACCTGTGATGAGAAGAAGAGGGTTTACTGTTGTGTGTACAAAACGTAGCCTCCACTACTTCTATACACGCAACTCACCAAGACCTACTGTGGTCGAAAGCTAATTAGTGTACAGTATCAACTAAAATACATTCTTCTAATGGATAGATTCCATACTCATGCACAGTGACACACTCAGACCTTCCCGAGATGACCTCTGGGGCAGCGTAGTTGGGCGACCCACAGCTCGTCCTCAGGAACTCGCCGTCGGACATCATGTTTGACAGACCTATTGGCCGGTGGCAAACACACGACAAATATCAGGTCTAATGCGGGGCATTGCATTGCACTGCACTGCAGCACACTGTTTCCAGTATTTGCTAGATAGTGTGGGTCTGTAGCAGAAAAACTACAATAATAAACGCATTATTATTATTATGTATCTGAAGTGGTAATTGTTACATTTTGCTGTACCTAACTTTACCTGTGCGGCGAAAGAAGTAAGAACTATGTGAGAACAACACACTTGCATCTTTATCCTCCTTTACTTACCAAGTCTCTAATCTCCGCTCACAAAGCTCATCTAATGGGATGAGTCTCCCCCTCCGCCTAACACTTGGGCACCAGACGCTGCGCTGCGTGCTGACATTTGCGTTCATCTTTCATCCCGACATCCCTAGCGCGCCCTCTCAGCAAAACACTCCGTCTCCCCGTGTGTCTCTCTCCCTATCAGGTGACACTGGGCCTCAAGGCATCCTGCCAGACCTGATATGGAGACCTGCCTGTTGCTAGGCGACGTCCCAATCCCCCCACACACCCACCCCACGGCTCACATTAGCCTTCGGGTGCTTGAAAATGTATTCCATTATAGTCAGTGGAACTTCCAAATGTCAACACCTTTAAAGTACAGCCAGTGAACCATAGACCCGTCGGTTATGTGGCTAAAATAACAATTAGGTGTTGATGTGTAAACCCGCCTCCCAGGCACATGCGATGCTTTACATAAGAATGCATTCACTTCTTTTTACACTTGTAGGCCAGTTGAGTCAACTCGCTCTCAAGTTGAGTGAAATTGATTTGAAATCCCACCTTCATGCTCATGGCACATGCACGCCCATACATAAGTCAAGAATCAGCCATCAATAACCATCCCCGGGAAGGAAATCCTACCAAAGTCTGCAATCTTGGCGTTCTTGCTGGCGTCCAGCAGGACGTTCTCGGGTTTGAGGTCCCTGTGGACCACCATGTGACGGTGGCAGTAGTCCACGGCTGAGATAATTTGCTGGAAAAGGCGGCGGGCCTCTGTGTCCTCCACCTGACAAGAAGATGAGAGGGGAGCACAGAAAAGGGGTTGGGAATGCATGTTTACGTAGAACATGATCATCTTTGGGTTCTTGACATGGAGCTGCTGAAAGGATAACTGCACTTTTATTTTTCAAGTGAAACACGTCTTTCTCATTTCTGTGTGTTCTGAAGAGAGAAAAACAGCTGGCGTGTGGGAGCTAACAATGCAAGTCACAGGACACACCTATTTTGACTATTAAGCCCCCAAAATGCTGTATTTACATAACTGACTTGTACTGTATATAAACCAAGCTACAGCCACGGTGTTTTTGTAGCAGCTAACACAAGATGAAGACCTCAAGCTGAAACCAGCTCGGGTTGTGCAGCTGGACAGTGATCCAAAACACGCAAGCAAGAACCACCTCTGAATGATTGATGAAAAACAGAATGAAGACTTTGGAGACCTGAATCCTAATGAGATGCTGTGGCATGACCTTAAAAAGGCGCTTCATGCTGGAATGTGGCTGAATTACAACAATTCTGCAAAGATGCTAAGGGTGGGCCAACCAGTTATTAGGTTTAGGTTCATTAGGTTTAGATTTTCCTCTCATAATAATACAAAGTTTCATTTCAAAAACTGCATTTTGTGTTCAGGTGTGTTGTCATTGACTAATATTATACATGTACTGTGTATATATATATATATATATATATATATNACATTTGTTTGATGATGTGAAACATTTAGTGTGACACAAATGTGCAAAAAAATACAAAATCAAGAACGAGGCAAACACTTTTATATACCATTGTAATACAGTTTAATACACATTAGTGGGTTTTTTTTTTACTTCTTCTTCTGCACAGTACTTCCTGCTTTGGCTACTGTCTGATTAATGTAACATTACTGACACCTACTGACCAGTGTACAATACTACATCTTATCACAGCATCTTCAGAATCAGCATCCATTTTAATGCTGGAAAGTGGTTAATTTTGGCAAAAAATAGGTAAACGTTTTTGAAATATGCATATTCCTTAGGCAGAAACCAACCACAAAACAAGGCTGATTTACTATTAATACATTTTTGAAAAACTTTGATAGAGTGAATTTGAAAGCGCAAAGCGGCGAGGAATTACTGTTTGTTTGTTTGTTCTTGCGTTGGAGTTCTAATTTTCGACACAATTATTATTATTATTGGTGATTATACAGTATTAGCATAAAGGCAGAGATATTTTTGACATCAGTCCGGCTGTTGGTAGAAAAGGCAATTCCAAGGAGAATCCCGGAGAATGGGGAATGTTATGGGGAATGTTATGGTTGTAATATCGAATAATCTATTTGTTATTTTTAGTGTTTGCTGAGGGCCAATGAAAAACTAGCCACACATCCAACTAATACCGTCAATGACGATTGGACGCCAAAATAAAACAAGTCAGTGACGCCTTACCCGTCCATGTCTGCAGATGTAGTCGAAGAGCTCTCCTCCAGACACATACTCCATAACCATGAAGAAATCTGTTGGTGTGCTGATCACTTGGTACCTGAAAGACAAGATATGTGGCCAAAACTATCAATAGAAGGTTCCTGTCCTACTTTCCATACAGGCACTGAAACAAGCAAGCTAGCCGCGATGCAAGGCTGCTGAGTACGGATTATTACGGAAGGTCACGGCCTCGGGAATGGCTGCTTTTAGGAGGGAATGTGAAAGTTGTGTATACGTCTGTGGCAGTGATCCTCAGCACACAACCTTAGAGCTCACATATCAACCAGGACTTACAGTGTGACCTTACAGTGTGACAGAGTCTAAAAATAACACTCAGATTGTTGCGACGCTTTTTGGCAAGTAGAGCGAGGCCAGACATAGAGCGAGTGAGAAAGGGAGACAGGAAGTAGGCAAGGTCAAAGGAAAAACATAAGCGGAGACATCGTGACGAGGATTTAGTGATACCAGATATTAGCAAGTTGTCCGTAGTTGCATGGGAAGTAACAAGTATCTTTATCTATCTCTGCATGCGCTTTAAAATGAGCCGCTTAGCTGTTGGTGGGAAAGCACTGCTTGGTACACATCGTACTCCTGCGGGGTTGCCCCCAGGAGTTTTTGAAGCTTTGTTGGTGGGCCGGTGATTCCGGTGCATGTTTTTCAAAATAAAGCGTAGTGAGACATTTTTATGAAATTGCAGGTTTACAGCAGCAAGAGTACAAGAGCACACAAGAGAAGTGTAAGTGTAAGAACAGGGCAAAAATAATTGTATACTGGTCAAATACACCAATTACAGCATTATAGCATGGTGAATAGGCCTCAGGTTTATTGCACAGTTATTGCATGGATTATTGCATGGTTATTACACGGTTATTGTTTATGTACAGCACGGTTTGCCACTGTCCATTACATGTAGAGCAAACCCTGTGTTGGTTGCAATGCACTCACTGGGGTATTAATACTTACTACTATTACAACATTGGTTCTGTGGCAGCTGTGTTGTGCAATATACTTGTTAATAAATAACCACGTTGTCAAAGAGACCTTTCTGCTTTCTCATGCACTCCAAATGATTACATGTTATATAACATTTCAGAAGTCTATCTGTAAGTATTGACTGCTTCCCAATAAACACCCCGGCTTTGGGGTATTGTCCACTCACAGCTTGATGATGTGCGGGTGTCGGAACAGTTTAAGATTCTGGATCTCTCGCTTGATTTTGCCCACGACATCCAGGCTGCGAATCTTCTGCCTGTTCAGGATCTTCACCGCCACTTTATGCCCCGTCAGCTGGTGCTCCCCAACTATTGGCAACAAGGGAAACAAGACGTAAAAGAGCAAACAACTTTTTCACCGTTTGGCTTTTGGCTGTCTGGTGTCGCCACAATGGCGTGAAAGCATTCAGCTTAGTGCCCTCCTTGCCAATCCGGGAATCGATCCAACGGCGTCTGCCAAGAAAGGCAGAAGGTGTGCACCATGACACCACCAGGGATCTCACAGGAAGGGCAAAATATCAGCAAGGCTTGGCGTTAATGTTGCGGTTGGACTTGTTACTGGGAGCTGTCCCTACCATTTCTGTTGCCTTATTTAGCAATCTGAGGTAGGACAAGATCTCAGGTGTACCTTCCTATGTTTTGGGCGGCGTGAGAGCATATGGCTGGAAAAACCTGTTGCTCACGCTCCCTCCCAATACTAACCGTGGTGCATTTGTTTATTACTCACATCAAGTATTAAGAATTAGTAAATCATTGCCGCTCTGATGCTACCTACTCTGTATTGAATACAGTTCAGCTTGCAGACACAAGCGGAGGTGCATTCACGGCCCTGTTCAGTGTTGTTTTGCGAGCTCACAAGGTCACGCGCACTGGGAGTGATGAAGAACTAGCGAGAAAGGCTGACGCCACCTTTCCGTTATGAAACGTCGAACGCTTTGCAAATTGAGCTCAACGGGGTAACTAAGACGAGTGACTCGGAGTCCCATCCAGCAATGAATCTCCAACAGAGGCAAGGCAGGGGTCCCGGCTGAGGGCTAAACCGGCGTCCTCTCCGCGCCACAAAAACCACTAAAATGTAAACTAGAGGCAACAACGTTTCACACACTCGTAGTCGCGTGACAGTCTGCGCAATTCGACCTGCCACTGATTACGACAAATAGTGTTTTGCTGCAGGAATTTGACTTTCAAGCACGCGTATTCTCCTAGCGCCTTTACGCAGCGACTAGCTTACGAAGGCCACGTTGCGGGTGGCGGCTACGCAAAAACCCTAACCATCGCTCACCGCACGTCCAAAACAGGTGAGGGGCGCACGGGGGGGGGGTCACGGTAACAACTTCACAAACCCGAATACACACAAACACGACTTAACTCTTCACTTTGCCGAAGGTTCCCACCCCGAGCGTGTCGCCGAGAATGTAATGGCCGATCTTCACCCTGCCTTCGTGCTTCTGCTGCTGCCGCTCTGCCATCTTCGCGGTTACCGACCGTGGTGGGTGTGCTTCCTGTCAATCAGCCCCACGCGCCGAGGGGCGGGGCTGGTCGCGCCTTGTGTTTTTGCTCACGGGGAATTGAGATGACCCCGCCCCTCCCCAACCTTAAAGGTGACCGCTCCAACGTCTGGGTCACGCGCTCGCATGTGCGATAATGCGTGCATTAGCGTTAGAATGCGTTTACGTTATACAAACGCTAACTTGCTCGCTCACGAACTTCGAATCGCGACCTAAAATGGAAATGGCCGTGGAACAAAATCCCTGGGAAAGTAGAATCACTCGGACGGTTCGGTAAAGCTTAGTTGAAGTGATGTACCCCTTTGACCGCAAGATGGCAGGCTTGCTAAACAATTAGCGACTTTCGCTCCCAATTACGAGTGCGCCTGAACCCCTCAATGTGTATGACCAAATACATGAAATTACACGATTATCATCTTGAAAATGTCATTTAGATTGGTGTTACAGACCCTGCACGCAGTGGTGAAAATCTATGTTGTGCGTATTTTTGGGATGCTTTTTATGTTGGTAGTAAATTAATATGCAGACTTAAACCATAGCCATCGTGAGTGGACACAAAAAGTGAAAAACGAAGGATGCCAACATCAGATTGGAATAGAAGATATGAAAGATGATTGATTAGTTTTTTATCAGTGCCCATGTCAAACTCGATCAATGTCACCATGTAAAATAAAACTTTTGGGTACTGTAAAATGACTTAACCAATTGACTATGCCCAAAATTACTATATAACTAGTGAACTGGTGTATTATATTCAATATTTCAAGTTGAAATAAAAAGGTTGATGTTTTTAAGTGTGCAGGAGTGGGGCGTCGAGTGTCTATCAAATTTGAGCATGATCATATCTTCAAAGCTGCGATTTTAGATTGTGCAGGTGTACCATCAACAAACCACTTTCGGTGCGCGTGTCGTACCGCTTGTGGCCGCTGGGGGCGCAGAAGGAGCGCTCAGCTGCTTGTGGCCGCTCAGAAAGTTTTCCCTGCTGGGCGGGATGGAGGGCCGAGCCTTGGATCTGCTAAGGGAAACTTGAAGAGCGAGAGAGAGAGAGGAGGAGGAGGAGGAGGACGGGGAGATATAACAAGAGCGTCTGTCTATGTGCGCCACTATTTTCCCTTGCAAAGGTTTGGAAAGCGGCGCCAGGCACCCATTCATTCTTTTTTTTTTTCAGAGTCGCTGGCAACTTCATACTCTTCACATTTCCATCCAGGAGCAGATCCGACGAGTCGCCTCCACACACCTCGCCTTTTACTGTACGTTTCCGACCGGACTGAGAGTTTGCGTACCCTGCAGCCTGGTAGGGGTGGTGGAGGTGCGCGTGGAGATTTTGGAGCCGGAACGTGGAGTTGTCCAATGCAAAAGTACATGTATGAGAAAGCCATGGCCCAAGAGACAAGGAACGGTGGAACCTCCACGTTAAACAACAACGGCGTTGACAACAGCAAGAGGAAGCTCCTCATAGCACTGGACATCTTCTGCCTTCTCCTTGGTATGTCCATACATGCATTTCAATATGTCAACAAGGTGTGTAAATGAATGAAAAGATTTTGTAAAGCTGGAGCTCCAGTGCAACAGAACTTTTGCTCATTTGACCCCTAAAGGAAGATTTAAAGGTGCCATTCCAGACACGCCTCCACTGACTTTCACGCCAAAAACGTGCATCGTACATACCGAATGCTTCCGAGACTTAACTGAGCGATTCAAGTGTGTTTTTTTACGATTGGGTTCTGCCATATTGTTCTTAGCAGCCAGGACAGAGGCCTGTGTTTGTTGCAATAAGCTCCGCTTCTGTTTCTGTGGTCAGCGTCGCACTTATAAAGTGTTCTTGGCGGTTCTGTGGTTATCAAACTGCCACCATTAAGGAACACTAGCATGCTGTATACGTTTGCTGAGGATGTTGCGCTACAGAGGCAGGGCAGATACTAGTTCTATGGTCGTCATCATCACACTGTCAAAAACCGCATCTCCTGGCATCAGCTGCAGTTTCTCACGTTTATGGTGGATTCAGCGTCCTATTGGCCGCCCTGTTACTTTCTACCTTGTCCATCGAAGGATTATCCCCTTAGAACCTTGCAAATCCCGGGCCAGCTCGCCCCCTCCACTTCAGTTGCTGTCAAAAGCTCTCCTTCCCGTCCAAGGGAATAATTGCTTAAGCATGTGTTGGGGCGTGAGGGGATGCCTCTCCGATCTAACAGAGGGGAGGATGGAGGACCTGCTGAGCAGGTGGGAGTCAGAGAAACTCCTCAAGGCCGGAGTAGTAAGTAGCACGCAGTAGCAGGAGCGACACCAGCCACTGTTTACTTCCCGGAGAAACGTTGCAGCAGAAGCCTGCAAACTTTTTCCAGCGTGCCCTTCATCGGCTCTCATAAAAAAAAAATAAAGTGGAGCAAATTTGTGACCTTGAACGGCTTCCTCGGCTCTCAAGAACACGCAAGCCCATCAACGCGACAGAGGCTTTTGTCATGCTAAACACAATCTGGAAGCCCTGTGGTGACTGCTTGGCCCGTTTTGAGTGGACCGGGTGGGGCAGTTGGAAGGGGGGGTAGGGTCCTGAATGAGAAACAGGGAATGTGAAGGCCTCAGATTGTCCTGTTATAAAGAGAGAGACACACACACACACACACACATTTTAAATACACTGTCAATACACAACCTCAGGCAACAACTGTGCACAAAAATGGGGAGGGGGCCTCACTTGCATGCATTGCTTTGGGTAATCAAAGCTGCTAATGACGCATAAACGCAGCAGGCTGGACACACACACAGGCAAACACATGGCGGCTAAATACTCTTGAGAGAATTTGCCCGCATTTTCCAATTTCTTTGGCTTTTTCCTGTTATGGGCAGCCAGTTTGAGGCTATAATTACACACAACCGGACCCGGAGTTGCGACATTGCGTTGAAAACGATTTGTTCCGATGCGGCGTACGCTCATCGAGTGCTTCCAAAATTAGCTGTGGTTGGGTTTTTTGGTTGTTTTTTTTTGCACAATGCAACACTTTTGTGCCTGTGAGTACACAAGACGTAGACCGCAGTGTTGTAGGTGGAAGCTACTGTATTTCAAATGCCTCTGTGTGTAGTTTTAGACATTTCCTTCCGTAAGTGCCTTATCATATTTTTATCTGTCTATTTACTGAAACCGCGAAAGAACGGGGCGTTTATTGGCAATACCAGGCTGTTGTTGCTAAAATACAAAGCTTCACACACAATGTGTCCATTTGCTCACGTAATGATTTGGAGTGCATGAAAAAGTACAGTAGAATGGAAAGGCCACAGGGTGGTATCATCAGCAAGTACAGCTTGTACAGGAAGTACAGAAAGTACAACACAGCACCAGCCTTGTTGGTAAGGAGTTCCTCGTAAACAACACGCCATTTTAACATTTTTAAGCGCATGCAGAGGTGCATACAGCCGCTGGTTGCCGACGACTCACAATACTTCAAATGCAGCTAGACTTAAAAACAAAAGAAACGCCATCAGGACGTTGCCTACAGCCACAGCTGTTTGGATTCAGAGCTAATTAGAGACCCCAGCGGTTATTTGCGTCTGTGGACCAAACACCCGGTAGTTCTGGAGACTATTGGCTGCATTTATTGTACGCGGGAGTTGACGTTGCTCCAAAGTGGGATTGTTTGGGGTGCCTACACACTACTAACGTTGCTTATTCAGTCCCAGCATGCAGCGCTAGCAAAACAAGCAAATTAGTAGCCTTTAGCCCCAAGGAATCAGCTTGGTGAGTGTCCTGTGGGCATGAACCCAATATCCTTCCCTCCGCCATTAGCCGCCGTCAGTCAGTCATGTGGTCGCTCGTTAAAGCTTTCACTCTCTTCCACTTCAATCCCGAGCCGCTCCACCAATATTTGCTCCAAAACTCTCTTCAAATTCTTCATCCGGCTGCAGTGCAGCGGCCAAAGGGACTCTTGATGTGACATCTGGTGTCATTTTGTGAGTCAAGCCGAGGCCACGGGTGGGAAGCTCACAGGTAGAGCTGCTAAGAGGCACAGTAGGTGAGGGTGATCACTTTGTCATTCTTCTCTGTGCTGAGTATTACAGTGAAGTAGGTTCTAGTGCAGGGGTGGGCAAACATTAGGCCCACCAAGTGTCTTAATCTGGCCCAAATTTCTTTTTTCAAGACATTAAAATCTAATCTGTACTCGCAGTGCTACAAAATACCCATTAGACCCATAGCACCCTGCCACAAGGCATGCTGGGTAGCTCCCGACGTATTTGCAAAATACGGTGAGGTTGTTGTCAGGGAAGTAAACTCTTGATATCCAATGCTTTATTGTTCATAGCTCATGTTGTTGCTGGACTGCCCAGCATGCCTTGCGGGTACTTGTAAATAACAAGTTATAACAAGTCAAAATGTTTGCCCACCCCTGTTCTAGTTCTTGTTCAGCTGATACCATGATACCACGACGTACCGATGGACTTAAACCACATGAGTTTTCAGTCGCGGTGCGGCCGCCGCCCCTTTGCTTCCAAACGGGGTGAAAGGTCAGGTAGACAAATAGTTGGCACATCAACATACTTTGTGACAAGCGCGTGTCACTCGCACACACACGCAATCTTTGCAACAGATGCCGACTACATGGACGATCTGTCGTCTGCCCGTGGTGACTTGTGGGCTGAAGATCCGCCCCTGCCAGGCAGGAATGCATGCAGTGAATGCAAGCGAGCGTTTTGGGACGTATATTTTAAGTACCTGTCTTGATGCTGCGGTGGTTGTGTGTGTGTGTGTGTGCACGCTGCTTTTGGAGGTGTGTGTGTGTTCATCTTGGGCTGTCACTAGATGGACGGCGGATGAAAACGTCTCTGCACTCTGCACGTGTGCGGTGACATCTGCGGTTCAGCGTGTGTGTGTGGTCGCCGTGGTGACGCTGAAGGCATCATTTTGACTGTCTGCTTCGCAGATGCGTTTCATCCGCTTTGCTCTTCGGGGCAAATGACCGTTTGACGGCGAGGAGCATCCAGCAATCGTGTTTACTGCCGTTTAAGACGACACCCCTCTCGGGGAAACACACTCCAAAGTGCGTATTTAGATAAATGGGAGTTACACCTCCAGGCCGAAGCGTTGCAAACCTCAGCTTTTGACTTTTTGTGACGCATTTGCAGGCACGGAATGTTGTTATCTCCCACCAAAATGAGGTGTTGGATGCTTTCTCTCGCACTTAGCTTATATTACCACACTTTGACAAAAGCATTGCGACACGAAGCCCTTACACAGGCAGGAAGCGGTTGCTTCTACTCATCCGGGAAGACTTTTTACCGAACTAAATGGATTTTTTGGGTCCATTCCTACAACCTTTTTCTTATTGACAACCATTTCAGTTTTGTAAATGGGTGAAAACAATGTAAGTACCCATTATGAGCATGGCTTGCGATTGTGTCTTAATTGTTTGTAAAAAGTATCCTTTTATGTGCCAGGGTTTCCCGAACTAAAGCGCCAACCACACGAATACGGATGCGTTTTGGCCTCTCATCCACACCCAGATGGATGTTTTTGTCTTTAAGAAAATTGCTTTTGCAAAACTCTGACCGGGGTGAAGAGTTCTTAAAACTGCGATTTCAGCGTATCCGTGTGGACGGCGAAGACAGACAGATGGCGCAACAAAGGCGCCATAGCTTGCGTGCACGTCTTTGTGCGGATAGATGTGCGTGTTGAGTTTCGTCAGTGGGTGACAACACGCCAGTACCCATTATCAGCATGTCTTGGGTTGCATTAAATTCACAATATATCTTTTCTACAATGTTCGACCAGTTTCTTTAACAATTGAAGCGATGCGTCCCCAAAGTCGGACATAAAGGAGGAAAAGGGCTTTGTGGCAAGTCAAGCGTTATCATCTGATTGCATACGTCAAACACAGGAAGTCAGCAAGCTATTAGGGACTCTCCAGACTTGGAGAAGGGGTAGGGTTGCTCCTTTTCAGACGTGTTGAACATGCAACTTTGCATCTCTGAAACAAATCAACCAAAACTCATCCCAGCGTGCCTTTATGGACCTTTGCTTTGTGCAGCGGGAACAATCGAGCGCCTGGGAAGCATACAATTGTCCAAAGGAGTCTGCACCGCGGCGTTGATGCTGTCGGGTTATTTGAAAACAAGAGGCCTGTGTTGTGAAACGTATCCATGGTTGTGCATGCTTGCCAGACACAAAGCTTGCGGTGGTCACTGAGTGGCCATGCCGTCCCCCCCCCCCGCTGTTACACAGGCCTCTCTGTCTGTCACTTTCTCTTCCTACGCGGCCCACGACGATCCCCCCTATGTGTGTGCATGCATATTCTGTGGATTTAGAGATGTTTGGGGTGGGAATGGTGGGAATTCACAGAGGACAATAAGCCTTTTGATGCATCTCCTTTGTTTCTCCTAACGAGGACCAACAGTTTGAGGGGTGGGTGCAAATAGTTCCGTGATGATCTATCAATAGTTTTCTGCCGCTCTGAGGCTCATTGTGGGTCGTAGCGCTTATCTGTGGCTAAGCCCTAATCAGCTCCTCGGCATCTTTATTGGAGCGAGGCCTTTATCTCGCACGGCGGCCATTGAGCCTTATCCTGTTTACATACAGAGAAGCAGCAACGCTGTGCAGACTCTTCACACAGGGGGCTCAGCTTTGACCAGAGCAAGGTAACCAAGAGCAGATGAGCATGATGAAGGAATGTCCAGATAGAGGCGTCGAGTTTCAAAGCCTTCCTGGGCCAGACTTTTTGCCCCGAGGGGTAATAACGCCATTATGGCATCGACGCATTCAGCCAGGGCGCTGCTCGCATTTCCCCGCCTTTGGAGCAGCTGAGCGCTCAGCCTGCCCTTTCACGCACGCAGCCGATGAGTCCATCTTTTTTAACGCGCATTATAAATATCCGCCGGCCTGGCTAGCAGGTGTCTGATTTCCGACAAAACAGCGCCTTAAAGTGCGCTGGCGAGCCCGAGAAGGGCACACGCCAGGCCTCCGGGGAGTGACCTGGCGTGTGGCAGTGGCGAAAAAAAAGAGCGGTTTATTCCTGTGAATAAAATCTCTCTGAGTAAGCACATGCTTCAGCTAGAGGGGTGAAGGGCTGGGATTCACTCTGCTGACCTCAGCCGCTCCTCTATGTTGTTGGTTCATACATTTGTGACACACATCGGCGTGGAAACAAAGAAGTGCACGAACATGCATGCACACATGCGTGCGGCACAAAATGGACTTTTCAATGAAATGTGTTCCTGGAGCCCCAAATCTGTCATTTCGCTCACCACTTTTAGCATGAACGCTCGCTTCTGAAGTGCCCTGAGTCTGTGGAAAAAACAAAAATAGGCTTCACTACACATCTCAAAAAAGCTTGGCCAACTACCCCTCAGTCAACTCCAGACGTGAGTTTGATCATTTTGTTTTTCCGAGCTGTAAAAATGTAGGCCTTACTAAAAAGCACGTTTAAATTCCAGCATTAAGGCGAGACTGGAGGCAACACACTTCCAGTACACTCTAGTGGCACCTAGAAAAATACATTCTTCATCCACAATCCTTGAAACATGAACGCATATTTCAAAGTCAGCATTTGTTACCTGAAGACTATGTGGAATTTACCATTGCAAGTGAGCTTTCATTATACTGTCACGCCCCCGCGGTCAGGGGGGTCTGACCCGATAACCTGTAGCTCGTCTTCCATATATTCAGGCTTAAAGGATAAGGTTCTGGTTCCTCATTTGTCCAAATGATTGTTGTTGCAGAAGTAGCGTTAGCTCCTATGGGCTATGAGACATCATTGCACCTAGGAAGGAAATGGTCATGTTTAAAATGATGAGGTAATTGCATGTTATCATGAATGGACCTGTTAATGCATGACCACTAAAATGCCGTCAAGAAGAAATAGGTGCGTCTCATGACGTGCATCGTTAGCTCCCTCATGCTAACTTGTCCTCCTGCTTTGGACTCCTAAAAAAGGAAAGAAATTAGTCTGCATGTTTCACATAAGAACTGTGGTTGATAGGCAACTTTTTTTTTTTTTTAAGTGCAAACAAGCTCGGTTTGTGTATTCGGACTGCGTCTGCGTCTCAAATATTTTTGCAGACGCTGTCAGTCAAACCACAACCATGCATGCTGAAACCCACTCAAGCCCACACAAGACAGCCTTAAAGCGACACTCTTCTTTTACGGTATAGTCATAAAGTCTCTCGCAACTTCCAGGGCACTTCCACGTCTGTGGGAGGCTTTTCTAGCCCCGCAGGCGCCCAGAGAGGTCACTTGCGTGTTGTAACCAAAGTCGCGAGCAAAGTCAAGTGGAATAAAAAGGCGACAACAAAACGTCAGGATTTGAGAGACCCGAGAGCCGCTGGGAGTTAATCCCATTGTGTGCAAAGGAGCACACGGGGTGGTATTAATCGGCATCAGGGGCGATCAGCTAAGCAGAGCGAGAAGAACGTCCAGCTATTGTACTGAAGATAAAACAAATCGATAAATTATAATACTCAGTTTTATCACTGTGTGCGCCATTCCTTTCCAATACACAATGTAAGCTGCTTGTCCTGCACACACACTGTCACACACGTATGGATATGCACACACGGAGGCGACTTTGGAGTGTTTGCTATACGAAGACTTGCTTTAAATTGCTGGAAGTATGTCAAGTTTCCTCCATAGACCGGGGCGGGCCGGGAAGTAAGAGATCGGGACACAATGCCACGCAGATCAGGTTATAACACTACAAAGTCCATAAAAATAGCACAAAAGTAACACAACATTTTATTTTGTTTTTTATATTTATAAGTGTGTTAGCACATTGGCCACACAGTCAGGAGATCTGGAAGACCAGGGTTCAAATCTCCGTTGGGCATCTCTGTGTGGAGTTTGCATGTTCTCCCCGTGCGTGTGTGGGTTTTCTCCGGGTACTCCGGTTTCCTCCCACATTCCAAAAACATACATGTTAGGTTAATTGGCGACTCTAAATTGTCCATAGGTATGAATGTGAGTGTGAATGTTTGTTTGTCTATATGTGCCCTGCGATTGACTGGCGACCAGTCCAGGGTGTACCCCGCCTCTCGCCCAAAGTCTGCTGGGATAGGCTCCAGCATCCCCGTGACCCTAATGAGGATAAGCGGTATAGAAAATGAATGAATATTTATAAATAAACAATAACTGTAATTGAGTATAACTCATGTAACTTCCAGAGTGAACCCTCTACAATGTTACAGCTATTTTTGGTCCTTGTTTGATTCTGATCCGATTCAAATTCGGACCGATACTTCAGAGGTCTTTCAGCTTTACTGACGTTATGATGACTTTTGTAGCGCTGTCACTCATTTGTGTTGTTCTCAAACGTTACCACTAAAGTATTGAAATATTAGCATTATATGAACGTGTACCTGAATGACACTTTTTGTGCAAAATACTACTATACTAGTCCTGCATGGTTGTATATTTTCTCTGACAAAGAGCAGCCCCTCTAGCTACGCCCCTTGCTAAAACCTTCCACCCAATTGTTCTTTTTTTTCTCTGCCGCTGTCTTTCTCAGGACAGGTCACATGTTGCATTTGAGCGACAGGAGAAGGAAATCCTCCTTTAGGGCAAGCCACAATACAGCTTCCTTTGCATTGCCCCGCCTCCTCCTCCGCCTCATCCCGCAACATTCACCCCGCACGCTGACGTCCCGGCACGCTCGCTCACTCATAATCGGGATGTACACTTCTAATTCTGCTCCAGAAAGCCGCCAATGCCTATTCATATGTGACTAGCGGCCCTGAAGGGTGCTGGTCCTTAGGGATCCTTGATGCACGTCATAAGATCAGCTATTTCTTGTTTACGCGTTATGTCGCAAGCAGCGCCACCCCGGCCAAAGTACAACTGTTCCTATTTGTGTTGTCATTTTGTCTGAGGGATCAAGACTTGGAAAGCAGCCCAGGCCGCTAATCCCCCGCTATAACGAAATGAACCCAAAAGCCAATCAAATGGACGCTGGCTACGTAACCCGTCTCTCACGCACACGCGGTTGGCGTGGCGCCAACAGAATCAGCCTCGTGACCTTAGTTGACTTCTGTGTAGTCGTGTAAAGTGGAATCATTTGTTAAAAAATAAGAAAAAGGTATTTTTCAATTGCACTGCAATGGAAGCGGGTGACGATGAAGCCGAAGTCATAGCAACACAAACGACCCGTGCCGATCCATTCACGACGTAACGGGCACCCCTTATGTAGCACGTACTGTATGTCCATTCATATAACGTATTATTTTGGTGTTTATTTTGCCGTGGCGGGCGGGGACATTAGATGCGTGACGCCTCGACAGTTTTAAGCCTAAAACTTCGGATATGACCTGTCTTGACTTGACTTGGACTTGCACATCTTTACTTCAGACTCGACCCGAGACTACCTGTGTTAAGGATACAGATAGATAGATACTTTATTCATCTCCAAGTGCTCCGTCTGGTGGAGCAGGATAGTAATAGTAAGCCGCCTCTGAAAGTGCTCTTCTGTGAGATAATGCTGGTTGTCTATGATGGAGAGGAGCCGCGTCGGTGTCCTTTGCTCTGCCACAGATGTAGACGGTGCTTTTGAAGGTACCACCCCAGTGATCTCTACAGGTCCAATAGCGTGCATGAAGCAGGCAGTGGCGTGTGAACATGTGAGTGGATTTTGGGTGAATGGCAGTCACACGGGCACAAAGACCCAGCCATGACCTCCACGCATAAACACCACTTCAAGCAGCCGGAGAAATCCCCTCCCTCCCCCTACCCCACTTCTCGGGTCTGGGGGAGGCGAGTGATGTCAAATGGTCCGCAGTGGTTTCCTCTTGCAGGCTTGAAGGCAGAAACGCGTGACCACATCAGATTAGACTAATAGAACCATTCCCCCCAAACATTGGAGCGGCCACACACTCACTGTGCGGAATAACGGCGCCAGGCCGGAAAAGGCCCGGACCACAGCGGCAAGAATCTGGACTTTTGAACGTCAGTGAAAGTTGCTGACCCCATAAAGCTGATTTTGTGTTTTTTAATACACTGGCGCACCATTTCCTTTGTCTCCCCGCGTTTCTTTTGTTTTCAACATCTTCCACTCAGTCAGTGAAGGTCACCCCCGCCCCCTTTATCCCAACAAAAGGGGTCATGTTTCTTCCCCCTGCAGACGCTAGCAGCTGTAGGACTTGGCTAGGCTGTGGGGGCAGTAGAAGGTAGGGACAGCGCTTTGACACAGTTTCCGCATTTACCTTTTGATGACGCAGCATAGGGAGCAACTCAGGGTTCAGTATCTTGCCCAAGGATACTTTGACACAATAACGGGAGGACAGATGACAGAACCAGCAACCTTCAGGTTGGGAGACAACCACTTTTACCACCTAAGCCATGCCTCATGTGAGTTGAGCCTATAACCTTCTTTCACTTTGCAGAATTCACATGAGAATCCCCCACCTCGTCTCCCTTCTCCACCCTTCACAAGACGGAACGATTCAACCCGTTATGAGTGTTTACCCAACGGGATCGGCTTTGCGTGCGGCATTAGTGCAACTGGTGTTTTCACTGCGTTTAGGGTACTCAAGCGCTGCCAAGTTCACTGTGGCACGAAGCCGAAGCGACTCACATGAACGTCTGCGTCGTGTGACATAATCTTCGTCATTGCCAAGATTCTCCAGGCCCGGTTCCCCCAGTCCGGACTACAACCTGTTTGCGCAGGTGCCAGTCTTTCCCGTCTATCCCATCTGCTGCTCTCTACTACTTGTCCCTCAAGATGTCCAAATAGTTGACCCCTAAGACTCAGGAGATAATCAGCAGCAGACCAGTCAATGAAATGGACACCTTCTTCTTGACCTCATCTGAATGCTATGTTTTTTTTAAACAGCTGTCAAAAGGTGATTATTTTTCTTGTTATGACCTCCACATTCCAAAAACAAGAAGCTATTTGGGTAGAGGTTTGTTGACATGGAGGAGGTTTTTTATTTATTGGATAAACAGTGGCAGGATTTCTGATTTGAAGGTCCCTTGTTCTACTATTTTTCAATCAGTTGCCTCAGATGTCCCACAATAGTGAGTTGGAAGTTGATGCCGGAATGTAAACAGTAATGAAGCCAATTGGGAACATGCAGTTTATGCGCTTTTTACATACAGTATGCACTGTAACTCTGCAAAAGAAAACATGTTTTATCACATGTACAGTGCTTTGCATGCTTGTCGCTATGGTGGAATAGTGTTTCGAATACAATATGTAAACAGTACATGGATTACTCTGTTCTGTTTGTTCTTCTCCTTTTTGTGCCTGTGCAGCATAGCATCAGGAATAGCATCCCTGCATCCGAAATGCGTTTATACCGTATTTGCAAGTCTTAATGGCAGTCTGGAGTCTGCTCGCTCGTTGCTTTGTCCATTTTGGCTCCAGCCAAGAGGCGTTACTCCGCCGACGTTGCTCCGGAAACGTACTTGAACCATGTTCTTTCAATGTCATGTTTCACGAATTTCACGTTTGCTTTTAAAAAAGGAACAGCGCAGAACATAATGACAAACACTATTGAACATATTTAAGCAAAGTTGATCGATTGTGTCTGCGACCTTTTATGGAGTTTCTCCGGTTTTAAGCCGTGTAGGGAGTTTGAGAATAGAGGTTTTTCCCTGAAAAGCCGTCAAAATTGAGCGTTTGAAGACCTCTTGCGGGAGATGATAGATTTTTCTCACGTTTGGTGCTCATAAACAGGCTCTAGGGACGGACAGACCATCATTAAAAAGTCATTTAGGCATAATAGGGGACCTTTTAACAGTGTGGAGTCTCTGTGCACCTGCCTAGACTACATTTACTCGTATCATCTGCATTCACTAACTTTAAAGAAGAATGCAGGCCCGTCTGCAAACCACCGAAGGCTTGAAAGAGTATACGGGGCTTTAATGCAAAGTCAGTGGTCAGTCTGACACCTGAGGCGACGCATTCTTGCTTCAAGTGGGAGCAGATGTCCAAGCCTGGCATGCAAAGTGGCTCCGCAAAAGAAGAGTTTTTGCTGTGCCTTTGAGGACAGGCCCTGTAACCCGATCTCAAAGTCTCCCATCAGACGAGGTTTGTGGTTCCTACCCTCATTAGGTTGGAACAAGCACGGGGGAAACCTCGCGCTTTGACCCAAATCTCAATCACACGAAGGAGCCGCCCGCAGAAAAACATCAAATCTGGGCGTCTTCGGGACGCCTCGGCATCTTTAGCGACTGCAGCGATGTGTACGTGCGCCAAACATGTGCTCATGAAATGTTCCACAGTTGGGTGGGCTTGGATTAGTTTATCTTTAAATGTAAGCGTGCTTTCAAAGTTCCCTCAAGTTGCACGCAAGGATTTGTAAGATGTCTTTAAGGTTAATGAACATCAAAGTTCTAGCTGGAATGGCACCATGCATCCCTCTAACCTAACATTCTACCCCAAAATGGCTTGATATTTTAAAAGCGGCATTTCCTTTAAAAAAAATCACATAAAATCTTTAAAACAGAAGCACTATGTCAAAGATCTTCCATAATACGGAAGATATATGCCGGTTTTATTGACCTACTGCACTGCAAAAATGCTCATCAAGGACACAAACGCAACATAAAAATGAGTCAATGAAAACACAAAATGCAGTTTTGAAACGAATCTTATTACTATGACGGGAGAAAAAAAGCAAAGCCACGTGGTTCTGTGTGAAAAAGGGATTTTAGCCTAAAGCCAATAAGTGCTTGGGCCACCAGCCTCAGCAGCAACAACTGCAGTCAAGCGTTAATCAAGCAAGCAGAGGTGGAGTTGCTGTTTGGATCATTGTCCTGCTGCACAACCCAAGTTGTTTTCAGAAACAGACGGCCCGACATTCTCCTTCAGAATGCTTTGCTTGACAGTGGAAGTCATGCTTCCATTTATCACAGCAGGTCTTCCAGGTCCTGAAGCAGCAAAACAGCCCCAGACCATCACACCACCACCACCATGTTTTATGGTTGCTAGGATGTTCTTCTTCTTTTACGCCAGATATAACGGGACACACACCTTCCAAAAAGTTCAACTTTTGTCTTGTCAGACCACGTCAGAGTATTTTCCCAAAGGTCTTGGGGTTCATCAACATGTTTTCTGTTTGGTTTTGGAACTCTGTCCTGCAGGCCATTTTTGCTCTGCGTCTTTTTTAGGGTGGAGAACACTGACCTTAACTGAGGCAAGTGAGGCCTGCACTTCTTTGGATGTTGTTTTGGGGTCTTTTGTGATCTTTTGGATGAGCCGTGGCTCCGCTCTTAGGGTCATTTTGGTTGGCTGTTCACCACTGTTCCATGTTTTGGCCATTTGCGGAAAATGGTTCTTACTGTGGTTGGCTGGAGTCCCAAATATTTAGAAAGGGCTTTATAACCATTTCCACACTGATAGATCTCAGCCTATCTCAGTTATGTTTTATGCCACTTAAAAAAATTCACTCTGTGTTCCGTTGTGTTGTTCCTGACTAATATTTACTTTTGTGCAATGATCTGATACACAAAAATAAGAAATCAGGAAGAAATCAGGACTTTTTCAAACCACTGTGTATATGACAGGAGCATTCTGCTGTTTTGAGGACGTACTGCAAAACCACCATTATGGATTTGATAGTGGCACACTGCACTATATAAATGCTAGTCAAAGATCCTTTATATGACAGGAGCACTAGTTTAGTTTTGCAGTGAGTTAGTTAAACATCCCAGTTTTACGCACACACACCTGTGGGGTCTTTTCTCTTCAGGTTACAGGTGAGTTCATGTTGACGTACAGTAAGTGTGTGTGAGTGTGTGCGTTCATCCATCCATCCATGCATTTGTGTGTGTGTGTGTGTGTGTGTGCGTGTAGCAATGCTGCCCAGCCTGGTTCTGCACCGTACTTCTATTCGTCCGTACCAGAGGGGTTTTTTCTGCGGCGACTCCAGTCTGAAGTACCCCTACAAGAACAGCACCGTGCCCTCCTCGGTGCTGACTTCGGTCGGGTTGACACTGCCCGCGGTGTCCGTAAGTGGCCCAGCCGCCACAACGAGTGCACCCTCGCATCGGGGGACACTGGAGGCAGAAGCGGGGGCTGTTTGTTTTTGGAATGTTTGTTTTATTTATATTACGTCCTATTAAGCTGAGTCCAACCCCCCGCGCCCCCCCCGGTGCCGGAGCGCTCCTTGTGTCCTCTCCTGTTTTTGTCCGTGTCACTGACCTGCTGCTTTCTCTCTTCTCTCCTCCTTCCTGTCTACCTCTCCCTCTCTCCCTTTTGTAGCTAGCCTGCCTTTCCTGATCATTGAGACTAGCGCCATAAAGCCGTACCAGCGCGGGTTTTACTGTTCGGACGAGTCCATCCGCTTCCCCCAAAAAGAGGGCGACACCATTAGCGATGCCATGCTTTGCGGTGTTGGCATTCTAATTGCCATCATCTCTGTAAGTCCAACGCTTGTTTGCTTCTTCTTCAACTAGGCATCAGGTGACAGCAGGTCCACCTGAGTCCCGTGTGTTTGAGTCATCCATTTTTCCTGAGGCTGCCCTCACACTTGTCATGTTTGGCTCATGTTTGCTTGCGAACGCCGTCTTTCAAATCTGAATAAGCGGATCGGGACAGCTTTAGAGATGGGCACTTTCTAGGTGCGGGTTGAGCTCAAATGACACAGACAGCTTGCTCCTCGGTGCGGGCGGCAACATTGCTCTTTAGAAGTAAATTTGAGAAGCTTTTGGTGAAAAACAAGTTGGTAATTACAGCGGATAGAAAAATATTGTATTCAGTAGGGACGTGGCAGACGATTGGAATCTACAGGCAGGTTAGGATACGATTCAAAAACCATATAAACAGAACGATTCAATGCGGTGTACAAAGGATACCATTTCATTCCAGGGTTGTTTGTTGGTGTAGATATCATCTGACAATATATTGATATGAAATGTGTAAACAACATCATACCCCCAATCATGCTGCAAGGCACAGGCAAAAATACATAACAACCAAAATAACACAGTAAATCTACATGTTGTTTAGACACAGACCAAAAAAACAACATCTTTTTCTTTGATGGGATTTTACGATCTATATCTATATTTTTATACCAGTTAGATTTGGATTTGGAACACCTTTGGATTGTGTGCAATGATACTTAAAATATGAAAAAACGGACGTTTTAGCTTCCAGTCTTCTTAATAGTACAAAATAATGCAAAGCCCCTTAAATAATAAAAGCAAATAGCACTAATAGTCACATGAGTGCAATGACAATGCTGTTTACGCTTGGAAAAGTCCACAATCCCATTCTCAGAATCTCATAGCAATGGTAATCGTGCAACGTTTCAGTTTCTGAGCATGGCGCTCAGAAACACACCAGGACACCAGGCCAGGTTTTAAAGCAGCAGGTGCTGCTCAAGTGCTTTACCCTTCTCAAAATGAACCTTCAAGTTGAGCTCCAAACCTTGGCTAGCCAGCTGATGTATTAGCGTTCAGGTGCTCAGTCATGGCAAGTTATGAAGCATGCACGGCAATCTTCGGACGCCCCGATGTTTGGAAGACACTGTCAACTGCTTCTATCGCAAGACCCGGTGCATGTCTCCACGCCACTGAGTCGACCATTCGGCCTGTGAATGTGAACCCCTACACGGGCCACTGTAGCGACCGTAAGGTAATATGGGTAATATGAATGTGACTGCAGTGCTGTTATTTCACGTCTAAAAGTCTCCAGCAATGCTGAAAATTAGGTTTTCTACGGCATAACTACACAAATATTCCATTGATAAGGTAAGAGTCTCACTTTGCGGAAATTGGGCCCGGCACCAACAATGGGGATAAACAAGGGATTACTGTATTAGAAAATGCATTTCATTTATTGATTATCCCCTGTAAGCTATCGTTCAATTTATATATAGAGATTACTTATAAATTCGGTGATTTGGTCAAAATGTTTACTGCAGTGTTTATATATTTTAAAAATAATGATTATTATTTAACACTCGCACCAGGGTCCGGATGATGGCGTTCCCACGACCCATGCTAGCGGAGCCAATGCCTTACGTGAACCAAGTGTGACAATTGTGAACGCCACCTAAGTGTGATTTACTTGCCTTCTTCCTTCCATACTTCCATTTTCTTTGCATCTGTAACCAAAGTGCTAGCAAGAAACCCCATCCACCGGTCCCTCCAGCTGACTCACCAAAACACCAAAGAGGCTTTTTTTTACAAGGCCCATAACTCCTGCTCCTATCCCAGACCCCCTGGTGCCCCAGAGCCCCACGGGGTGACACACTTTAGAGTTGTCAGTGTACAGCTGATTACTATCCACTGAAAATGAGTTAACTCTAGAAATGTCCAATAATATCGGCACCAAAATATTGTTGCCGGGTTTTTCCCCTATAATGAAACCCTTACGGGCTCCCGAGATTGCCAGCGCCCAAACGATGACCTCATCGAACCGCGTCGTGAAGCGTGTAGACAAGCGCGGCGGCTGCAGTAACAAGCTTGCTCGCTCTGTGCCTGACTAACGTCGTGTCTTTGGTTTGGAATGATTTCCAAATCCTCTGGATGCTGAACTTGCGATTTGCAGTCACTGCACAGCTTCCTCTCTTCCTTCAGAAAGATACGCAGCATTTGTGCAGCAAAGTAATGAGAAGAAGAAACAACAACACTCAATTGGTGCTTACAGTCAACATTCAACCGATAAACAACAAAAACAGGACAAGGACCGTCCCGGGGCAAAAGCCATCAATGGGAAAATCCCGGAGTGTATGGCACTGAATAACCAGCCCAGCCGGATTCAGCACACAGTATGTTTGCTACACATACCGGTATCAGGTGATATCGGAATCGGAAATTGGCAGTTGGACAATATCGTCATATCGACAAAAAGGCCACTATTGTACACCCCCATTGTCTAAATAGCTAATAAGACAAGTGAGTACTTCCCACAGTCAACCAAACTACGTCCCGGGTGGTACTTGTCACCTCGGAGGAGTAAGTACTATCCGTCTTATCTCCGTGCAAACAAGTAAGTGTGAGAAGAGAGAGATAGAATCTTCATGTTGACAGTCCAAATAAAGCTTCAAGGTCTGCTATCGGGGCTCCTAATCTCCATCATTGATCGCGCTGATTCACAGACAATAGCACAAACACTAATAAATCTCTCGTGTTTGTTTTGTTCTGGCCGGCATCCCGCCTGCTGACCGACCACCCATCAGGCAGCATAGCTGTGCTTGTCAGGCCCAACACACACACGCAGAACTGGAATAATACGCAAGCTTGGGTTGCATTCCCAGTGATGAGTTGTCAAGTAGGGACCAGAACTGACACCTGGTCCCAGCCTGTCATTCAGACGCTCCTGCAGGTACGTGATTGCCGGGCTCCTGGCTTGAAGGCTAGCCTGGGCTTAGCCTTTCGCAAGTACAGACGGGTTCCTTTCATGGGGTCCCGGGCTCCATAAAACCACTCGGCTGGAATACCACGGGGAGGTTAATCCACCCCAGCTAAGACCATTAGTACCATTGAAATCACATCAAGCCAGTCCAGTCACAGAAGATGTATTAATGCTAGGGTGTCTTTAAAACCTGTTGGACCCAGAACAGTACCGCTTTTAAATGTACGTGGAATGGTCTGTTTAAAAACCACGCCTCAGAGGGGTTTCCTACATCCTTAACATCGCTTTGGCTTCTTCTTTATCCTATCATCTCCATTTAAGACCTAATGAAAGCATCCCCAGTAGCTCATATTCCGCCATCACATCCAAACTGCCTGAGGGAAAGGCAGGCCATGCTCATTCTCTGCGTGTGTGTGTGTGTGCCCATCCCGTCTTGTCCTTGCATGAGTACCGCATGCTCACCTGCATCACCTCCTTCAAAGATCAACCCGTCCTATCTTTGTAGATCGTGATCGGAGAGTCCTACAGGATTCACCAGCTGCACGAGGGCACTAAGTCCTTCGTGGGGAATCCCTACGTGGCTGCCCTCTACAAACAGGTCAGCCCTCTACTTTTTCTCCCCGCCGGTTCAGCACTTTCTCCAACCGGCAACACGCGTCGTCCCGCAGATCGGTGTGTTTATCTTCGGCTGCGCCATCAGCCAGTCCTTCACGGACATCGCCAAGGTATCAGTGGGCCGGATGAGGCCGCACTTCTTGGACGTGTGCAAACCGGATTTCTCTGCCATCAACTGCTCGCTGGGATACGTCACGGAGTACACCTGCACCGGGAAGGACAGCGACGTGCAAGAGGCAAGGTGGGTGTGCTGGATTTGTAGTCCGCCGCAGTGATTGTCTTGTGCCTGTTCGGTTACTAGAGAAGCCGCAATTGGTGACAAGGTTCTGTCATTTTAATTCTCCTTCAAACTGAAAATGGTTGCATTTGCCTTCCAGTATTAAAGGAGCCTTATTGTTATTTTTTTGACAGCCATCATTTTGACACAAAACACTAAATAGGATAGATTCCAAAAATATACAGTGTTGTGAAAAAGTATTTTCCTCCTACTTGATTTATTATTTTTCTGCATGTTAAACAAATGTGAATATTAGTCAATGACAACACAAATGAACGTAAAATACAGTTTTAAATGATTTTTTGTATTGTAAGTGGCATCAAACAAAAAACATATCTAAAATTAATTGAGATCTATCAGTGTGGAAAAGGCTATAAAGCCATTTCTAAAGAGTTAGGACTCCAGGAAGCCACAGTGAGAGCCATTATCAACAAATGGCAAAGAATAGAACAGCAGTAAACCTTTCCAGGAGTGGCCGGCCAATCAAAATGACCCAAAGAGTGCAGCGATGACTTATCTAAGAGGTCACAAAAGACCCCACAACAACATCCAAAGAGGAGGCCCCGCTTGCCTCAGTTAAGGTGTTCATGACTCCACCATAAGAAAGACACCGGGCAAAAACGGCTTGCATAGAAGAAGACCAAAACCACTTCTGAACAAAAACAACTTCAAAGGCTTGTTGCAATTTTGCAAAAAAATACTTTGTGGTCTGGGGAGACAAATGTTAGAACTTTTTGAAAGGTGTGTCTCCCACACCTTTCTGAAAGCAACTTGGGTTGTGTAGCAGGACAATGATCTAAAACACACCAGCAAGTCCACCTCTGAATGGCTGACTTTGAATCTGACCTGAATCCTATTGAGATTTTGGGGCATGACCTTAAAAAGGCGCTTCATTCTGGAAAAGCTTCCAATGTGACTGAATGACAACAATTCTGCAAAATTCCTCCAC
Source organism: Oostethus manadensis (assembly GCA_024372805.1). Lineage (NCBI taxonomy): Eukaryota > Metazoa > Chordata > Actinopteri > Syngnathiformes > Syngnathidae > Oostethus > Oostethus manadensis. Next base: position 3,537,951 of record QODF01000025.1, read on the forward strand.
TGCGCTGTAAGAGACTAATTGCAAGTTTTGATGGCCCAACCATTTTTTAGCTTTAGGCTAAGATCACTTTTTCACATCACTGTATATAAGTACCCCTTCATCCTTCATTTTTTCAAATTGCCATGTGGGAGTACTCATGAAATGTATTCAAGGTTGAAAGTCTGTAAAAATAATCTATGATGAAGGCCGTGATGTTTTTGGAGACTGTATTAAAGTGCAAATGTACACACTCTACTGTAGAGTAACACCGACTTATGCTTGTTTCCTCCCCAGGAAATCCTTCTTCTCTGGACACGCCTCTTTCTCCATGTACGCCATGCTCTACTTGGCGGTAAGTAACTCAAATGTCACGTCAACAGAAGTTAGGGTAAAGTATGGACAAAATGATCCACAATGCTTCATTGATGGGAGTTAAGCTGGCGCGCCCTACTCAAGGAAACATAACATCCTCCTTGGAGTGAAGGGTGCCTGGATTGATACACTCCCACACTCCCTTGCCCCCTTTCTCACCATCTCATCATCCACCTGTTGGTGGGCGTCCGAGACCCCGTGGAGGAATTGGAATGCAAACTCCCACGCACTATACAACTCCACGACCCTCAAGCTCCCAGTAGCTCCCACAGTCTCGGCTTTGCGGCTCCGTTTCTTTGCTGTTCTTAGTCTCCTCAAAAAAACATTCACACTCACAACTATGGAGAATTAAGAGTGGCCAGTTGACCTAACACGCATTTCTTAGAATGTGGGGCGAAACCTGCACGAGGAGAGCATGCAAACTCCACACAGAGATGCCCAATGGAGATTGGAACCCAGATCTTCCAGATCTCCTCTGTGGCCAGCATGCTAACCCAGAAGCCTTCCATCCATTTTCTATGCCACTTGTCCTCAAACAACATGCTTTGCTCAGACGGAATGCATTATGGGAAAACCCTAAAACAGTTGTTTTTTCATTTTAAACTGGAATTTGTACTTGTATAGTTCTTACCTTTTGTTGCTTTGTGTGGTGAGTGTAGCATTGCAGCCCCCATTGCCACACACAGACACCCACCCTAGAAACAATTTCCCGCAAAACACGGCAGACTGATTGAGCAGAAACTTTCAGAGATGTCTTGCGATGTGTGCACATTACATTTCTATGCGCAATCCTCTCTGGTGGGAAAAGGCTGCTGGTTCTGCCTCCCATAAGAAAAGTCCATCACAGAGCCAAACATTTGTTGGACGAATAGAAACAACATGTGTGTGATATTTGCGGTGTAAACCACAGCTATGCCTTCTTTAAAGTCCTCCCCCGTCGTCACAATATCACACTTTTTGGCGTGATTCCATTACATTTTCAGTTCAGTCTCTCAATCAGGGAGGCGGTGGGAGGGTGGAAGATGTTGGATTCTTTTTCGGAACCACCGCCAGACTTTGTGTCGCTTTTGTCGCCGCCTGTGCCTCCATGGGAATCTGCTCAAGCTGCTTTTGTTTCGGTCTTTTGTTGTCCGTTGACTCACATCAGAGCACTTCTTCTAGGGGAGTCGGACGCTGCGATTCCACAACGTTGCCTAATAACATGTCAAAGAATTGCGTCAAAAGTGATAGAAGTCACGCAACAGAAAACCAGAAGCAAACCTAAATGGCACGCAGTACAGTTTTCTGTCCACAACGAAAGAGCAACTAGTGTTATAAGAATAGATGAATCGGCATATCTGTCACGAGTGACGTGCATTATTTCCAGACTTTGGCGGACCAGAGGCGAAAAGAGGCAGTTACAAACTATTGGATGTCACTTTTAGAGCGGTTTTAAGCCATAAAAACAGCCACAATGTGGCAGAAGAAGAGCTCACACGCATGTAAAAAACACACTCGACAGCGAGGAGGAAGTGGAAGAGCATCGAGGACTGTAGCGTAGTGCACTTGCACGGTTCAGTTCCAAGTGTGAAAACTGTAAATACTTGATGGTGTTATATTTGTAAAAAAATTGTTATTTTGATGTACAACAACCCTTTTTGTGTTGTTATACAGTTGTTTAGATGTTTTGGTTACATTTTTGTCTAAGTGAAAGTTAGGCTTGAAATGTATCTGTTTTTTTCTCTTTTTTAGTCGGGAGCTGATATTTCCCTGAAACTTTGCTGTGTTCTACTGCTTATTTCTGAAGAAAAAGGTAGAAACAAACTTTCTCTTTCCTGATGAAAGACAGGAGTTTAGTCTTTCGTTTGGTACGTTCCATGTTCATATAGCCATAGAACACAATATTCTGTGTGCCTTGAAAGGCAAGATCATCTCAGATGGCAAGCACTTAAGAGGTTGTCTTGGATTGGATGAATTAAGTGTTGGGGTTTGAGTGCCTCGGGTAGCAGAGAAAGGAATGAAGGAAACGATTCCAAAAAAAAGCATAATTAGATAGAGTTTTAGGCATGGAACAGCCCTGTGCCCCTCATAGCATCTCCTCGACTCATAACTTCCAGTTGAGAGGTTTAGGATGTCCTCGTCCTCGCCCACTACCTGAGAACTCAACACACAGGACGTCTGCAGTCTAAACAACCCCGCCCAAAATCCGGGAGGGATCCCTTTCCTCCCTTTCCGTAAGGGAGAAGAAGTAACAATGATGGAGTGTCCTGGAGAAAACGAGCAGGAGATCCACACCTATAAGGGCTCTTTAGGCTTGGCCGCGGCAGTCTGTGAGATATTGTTAGCCTGACTAACAATAAGACGTCCGGCTTTTGGGCTGGGTAGACCTTGACTGGGGTCTTCTAGGGTGTGAGAAAGAGGAAATGGAGGGTGAACGTAAATGAGAGGATGTCTGACCTCACCGCTGAGCATGCATGTTGGTAAAAAACTACCAGCGGTCCAGAACCTCGTACTGTATCCAAACCTCGCGTAAAACTGTCGACGCAAGCGTGTGTTTCTGTGTAGTGCTGATGTTTGTACAGCTGGGCAGCCAGAAGAACAGAACAGGCCCGTCTATGCGGGTCACAGGCAGCTGAGAGAGTGTGTGAAGCTGTGTGGACTCTCCACTTCGGCTCGACCACGACCTCTTTGATTCAGTCTAGACTTCAGGGCCGCAGAGACATGGCGGCGTTGCAGGTGCAGGGTGAGAAAGGTAGCGCGCAAGAGTACTACTGTTTGTAAGGAATCTGCTGTTCAAAAAAAGAGCCAATTTATGACAGGACTGTTCTCCTGGTTTTAGAAGTCAGCTACTGTTTTTAGGAAGTTTCTGCAAAAGCGTTTTCAATTAAACGTGTCATTTAATAAAGCTGCCGTCAGGCCATGGTACCGGTCCGAGAGCAGGGCCACAGCTTTCAGACGCAAGGAAAAAAACTTTAAATTAAAAAGTTTAATTAAAAAAGTTCAGCTAAAAGTCCCAGAGTTTTTGCTTGTTTTGTTTCATTGTGTTTTGGTGAGTATTGCAATATAACCCGGAGGAAGTCATTGCTTGTGAGGTGATATCAAAAGTGACATTATTGAATGATATGCACATTAAAATTCACCAAAACGATGTCAAAGTGGCGTAGTCCAACCAGTAGCATGTAATCAACGCCATAGACAACATCCCTGGTCTGCCGGAGGTTTGTGGGTCCAAAAAGGCTAGGGACCACCAGTCTACGGTGTTCCCAGATTATACCGTCCATTCCCAAATATTCATTACCCGTCTCTCTCTGCAGCTCTACCTCCAGTCCCGGTTCACGTGGCGCGGCGCCCGCCTCCTCCGACCATTGCTGCAGTTCACCCTGCTGATGATGGCCTTCTACACCGGACTGTCGCGCGTCTCCGACCACAAGCACCACCCCACTGACGTCCTGGCGGGCTTTGTGCAGGGAGCCCTGGTGGCCTGCTGCATTGTGAGTGTGTACACTGTCGTGGACATCCAGCATGCTAGCGTTCATAGCCTTCTTTGGATTACATCTGCCTCCGGATAAGCTCCCGCTGCTCCACTTGGCCTCGTTGGGAAACATGAAGTCGGGAAGTGAGGAGAATGCTATTCCCTTTAATGAAGAACACATGCATGGGATCTCGTTTGGAGTGCAAAGAGCCTCCATGTGATTTTTGTCGTCATCATAGCGTAGGCCAGCAAAATTGTGTTGGCTTTGAAGAGGGAAAAAAAAGACAATAAGCCTTTGAAACAGGACTGAAGCTGTAATTATTTGATTTTTTTAATGATTTTGCGGCACAGCGGGCTGCCTCTGGGAAAAGTACACACACGTGCACACGGTCAAATCCATGCATCTCGGAAGGGATTAGATCTTGGATCGGTGGCGCCAAGAGAGACCTTGGCACGCTTTACCACGCATGATGGGGTCTTGACTTGTAAGAATAGACTGGCATGTGTAGATTGCAGTAGTCATCCTGTTCACATGAGTTATCACCAGGGATGCTCCGATCGGAATTCTATGCTGCCGATACCGATGATCCATGAGCGAGATCCGATACTAATCATGTGGATTTTGTCAATCGGTCAGGGGCGCCGTTGGACAATTTTAAGAGTCACCGGCAAATAGGACATTATTTAAAAAAAAAAGTTTCTAGTACGATCCCCATGAAGGTGGTGGGACAAAAACAAGCTCCAAACTAACTGCGTTGCTTGTTTGTTTTAAAAAACAAATGTCAATGCGATCAAATGTCACTTTGGAGTCGGAAGACTAGAAGCGTGGTGAAAAATTTTGGCTACATAGATAGCTACTAGCTCGTTAGGCTGCAGAGAGCTAGGCAAAGCATAACGAAAGATGCAAAAGAAGTCCCAAAGAGGTTTTTGAACGTGAGCTGGGTGGTGGGTGATAAACAACAACAAAGCTCTAAAAACTACCGTCTGGCCTTTCACTGATCCGACGAATGATGATGTCAAAAATTTCAAAAAAAAAAAACCAAGCAGGAAGTGTGCCCTACGTATTAGACGGTGGCGTGACCCAATTTTCAGGCAGTCAGGCAGCGCGAAGAAAGGTCAGAGGAGCACAGGAAGCAGGTGTTGGCCATTTGAGTTGGGGCGGTGGGGCGGTTTCTCTCAAAGTTCATTGTCGACAGTGTGGGGGACTGTGAGTGGGCGCTCGTATTTCATGGCGAATGACACATAATTGTGCGTCACTTCACCTGCTCCGGCAATGGAAACTTGTTCCACGTCATCATACCAGTTTAATCGTCAAAGGCAACATTTTTTCATTTTTTTCCCTTTATTTTCTTTTTTTCTTTTCCAACTATTCAACCTTTTTCTAGTAATTTTTAATTTAATTATGATTTTATTCCCATTATATTTTGACTTTATTCTCCCGATTTTATGAATTTTTCCCAACCTAATTTTCTATTTCTGTTTTTTCATTTGTTTTTTTCCTTTTTTTAATTTTTCAACCATTTGACTTTCTTCTGGTAAATGTTCATCTTGTTATAAGGACGTATTAACTAATTACTTCCATAATATTTTGACTTTATTCTCATAATTTTCTGACTTTTCCCCAATCTAATTTTCCATTTCCATTTGTTGATTTTTTCTTTTTGACTTTCTTGTAGTAAATTTTCTTTTTGTAATTATAATTTGATTCCCGTTATATTTTGACTTCATTCTCCTAATTTTATGCCTTTTCCCCAATTAAATTTTCCATTTCTTCATTTCTTTTTTCCAACTAATAGTACATTTTCCTCTTATTATGACTTTATTCCCAGAATATTTTTGACTGGATGCGACTATTTACTAATCCAGCACAGTGTGGTCGGCACTTTTTTCAGTCCCAAGAATGTTCCCGTGTGGACCGAATACTGACGTGGTTGTGCTGCTGGTTTTATGGGTTTGCAGACACGCAGTAATTAACTGCCTGCTAATTTGTTAATGTTCTTCCCATTATTTTAGTGAAACTGGGACATTTTTGGCTTAGGAGTCTCGCCAACCAAATTATGGCCGTAATATTGAGAATACACGGCTGGTGTGCTGCATTGGCTTCCTTCCTGCATGACTCATCGGCGACGTTATGTGTCAGCCCCGACATTTCACTTGCGGTTAAGGACACACAAGCTGAAACGTGAGCGCACATTCTTAGAAGTACACACTCTTGTTGTGGCGATAAGTTCATTACCGTGACGGGTTCGGGGGCGGAAGCTGGAATTTTGGCCAGTACATTGTCACGCTGCAAACTAACCTGCCGGCACAAAGACACCCTTTATGGCAGCGCGTGATGTCAATCCGCCTGGCAAATTGTCAACCCTTGAAGGTCATGATGTGGTCAGTGGGCGATAGCAAACGAATTTAGCTCGTGGCGTTCTCCCTCCTTACTTTCTACACTTCCTGCCTCGTTTCCCGTGTGATGTCATCAAAGAGACCAGGAAGAGATTTTTTATTTTTTTTACTGTGCCATTCTTTCCTCTTCCGTCAAAGTTCTCAGGGGAATTCTCCGCCACAGCCATTGAAAATTTTGGTATTGGTAGAATGCCTGCAAGGCATGCTGGGTAGTCCGACTGCACCAACAATATGGAAAAAACATTGGATATGAAGAGTATGTTTCCCCCACCAGGTGTTCTACGTGTCCGACCTGTTCAAGCCGAGGGTCAAAGCAGCCACGCCCCCTCCGTCGCCCGTCAAGAAGGAGCTGCTGCCCTCATCTGACATCATCGAGAGGAACAACCACCACAACATGGTGTGAGGGAGGCCACGCCTCTTCCTCTACCGGGCGGCCAATCATGACGCTGCTCCTCTCCCATTGGACAGTAGAATGTAGCTGGGGTCCGCTCATATTATGTTAACTACTAATCAAGAATCTAATTGGAAGCTATTTTAGTGAGAAAAACGACAGGCGGAGCTTGAAGGAGGTAATAGAAAACAAAAAAGGCCTGTGAACATGAAGAGACCTCCTGCGAAAGGAGAGAAGGAGTTCTAGTGATGTTTACTCTCTGACGTCTCTGTGGCCTTGGAGCGGCAACAACTTCCTCAGCGACGGGAAGCAAAATGTAATTTAAAGCACTGTCGGTTTGCGTGTTTTGTCTGAAAGCTCCTCGTCCGTCATCACCACTCGCTGCCGGGTTGCGCCTCCGAGCCCAAATCCGTTTTGGAACGTCGCGCTCAGCGTAGCCCGAACCCGGGATGTATGGCGTCTCTCGGGGTGGGTGGGCGCGACTTCTCCAGGCACCTTATGTAGGGGGCGCGGCTGGGACGCGCCCCTCCCGCTGTGTTCGCATCACCATGGAAACAGGGTGAGGATCGCCGCATCACGTCGGGATGTTTGGAGCTCCTCCTGCCGGCAAAGAGGGGCTCCGACGCGGCCCGTCGGTTCTCATTTTGGCAATGTGTGTGTTGAGTGTTTTTGTGTGTGAAAACAAAACCTGTGTAAGAAGTTGTGGTTCTAAAACCTGTGGATCTGTAACATTTGTTGTTGTTGTCGCAGCACCCGCTCCCAGTCTTCACATTGTTGCACATCTTCACCGTCGTATAGTCCGTCCGATCACTTCTCGACGTTATATCTTCTTGTTTTTTATATAATATGTATAAATGATGTATAGATCACTAAAAAAGTAACCGCTTCCATATATCCACTATGATTACAGACCTGTGTTCTTTACAGAGCGCTGCTCGAGAGGCAATCAGCGGACAGACTTTTGTATTTAGAGGAGTCAACTTTTGTAGATCGTCATAGCAAGGTTTGTAATATGCACCCTATTTTATGACATCCGATATTAGTATTTTTGTTTTGTCTTTTGAGCCGAAGAAATAGCGGCAACGCCGCTGTTTTTTCTGCAAATTGTACCCAGCACTACTACATGTGCTTTGCAATAAAAAGCTCGGTAAGAACTCTCATTGGCTGCCAATGTCTTCATTTCAAATGAGTCATTATTATAGCAGGAAAAGTCAGGTCTTTAGGGCTTTGTCTTAGGATAAGATTTGTATCAATCTCCAGGTTAGGGTTCAGGTTAGAGTTTGGGTAAGGTTGGTCCACAATGGCAGAAGAACGACTAACGCTAACTCAAACCATAACCTGATAAACTCAAATCCTAACCCGAAGTGAAACCCAAACTCTAACTCGTCACATCTCACAGGAAAACTGGAATAGGCCTTTGGCTTGGATTTGGGTTTGGGTCCAGGTGGAAGCAAGAAAGTTTTGGTGTTTTGGGTGCACCTGAAACGGTTCCAGACTGGGAAAATAGGCCAGCCTGTTCTTGCGGTGAAGACAAGCGAACCGCAACCTTCCGATAATCGTCACCCCGTTAAAATTAGTCGTACTTTCAAGTTTATGGGAAAACACACTTTTCAGAGAAGGTACTGGACTTTGCCATCAGGACTATATTGAAGAGCCCATAATATATGTACAGTTGGGTCCCCTGCTTTTTTGCCTGGTCTGATACTTGCAAAGTAAGATCCATTCAGTGTCATCATTTTATCATCTTTGACAAATCAATCAATCATAAAAGGTCACCCTTTTGGCATCAGACATTGTCCTTTTGGGCATAAAGAGCATGATCCTGTCAACTTTTTTTTTTTACCAGAGATGGTCAGCATTTCAAGAGATGATTTGGGCCAAAAACTCCTTTTTGTCAAAAATTGACCTAGGCTGTTATTTGAATGGGGACGCAATGATGACAACCTCTTCGCCGTCACATGACCTGAAGTGAGTGGTTGTGTAACTCCCAGTGGCTCTAGTCTGATCTAGACTTCATCGTCAGTCTAGACAAGTCGGACAAGCGGTAGACGACCGACCTGTTGCGTTCTTTCTTCTTTTATGATTTGGTGTGTCATGTAGGTTTGTACATATAGGTGTGCCTCACGTATTACTTCCTTTTCACCTCGTAATACCTTCCCGTGTGGATGTGACTATTTACTGGGCCGACACCTTGTGACATCATCAAATGGACCTGGTGCTATTGTGTGAAAAAAAGGGCAAGAAGGAAAAGGAGAAAAAGGAAAAGCAAACCAAAGCCATGTCACGGTTTGTGATTGTAACCGAAACCAGCAGAGTAATTTAGTCATTTTGTGCACCACAAAGCAGAGTAAATCTTGACTGACGTCGCTACTGAGTCTACAAGTTATCGTGTATGTGCACTGATAGCATATTTGCATCATGCATGCGCACATTTAGTGCATTTACACTATGCATGTATACTGTTAGCACATATTTACTTCAAGTACGTGCACTGATAGCACAATTACATCATGCATGTGCACTGTTAGCACATTTAAATCACGAATGAGCATTGTTAGCACATATTTACTAGATGCATGTGCATTGTTCGAAAATATTTACTTCATGTACAGTATGTTCACTGATAGCATGTTTACATCATGCATGTGCACTGTTAGCACATATTTACTTCGTGCATGTACACAGTTAGCACATATTTACATAATGTATGTACACAGATAGCACATTTAAATGATGCATGGGCATGGTTAGCACATATTTACATCATGGATGTTCACTGTTAGCACATATTCTGATCGTGCATGTGCACTGTTAGCACTTACATTACATCGTGCATGTACACTGTTAGCACTTATTTACATGATGCATGTGCACTGTTAGCATGTTTAAATCATGCATGTGCACTGTTAGCATATATTTACTTCGTGCATGTACACAGTTAGCGCATATTTACATAGTGTACATGCACTGATGGCACATTTAAATCATGCATCTACATGGTTAGCACATATTTACATCATGCATGTGCACTGTTAGCACATATTTACATAATGTGTGTGCACTGATAGCACAGTTACATCATGCACGTGCACTGTTAGCATGTATTTACATAATTCGTCCACCGTTGTGGCCAAACATGAGAAGATTAACAAGTCGTTGCTTGATGCTTTCAAGGCTGCGGCCTGCATGTTTCCCCTCAGCACCGTCTTTTATTGAAACTGACAGTACATCTGCTCCGAGGTCAGCTTTAAAGAAAGATTTAAGAACAAGAAATCAGCCCAGAATCAGAACCGACGTTATGCCTGCAAACAGCAGGCGGTCCCGACTGGGCTTAGCCATGCGTGGCTATAATAGCCGAGGGCCCGGCGCCAAGCCCGAAAGAGGCCCATGTTGTGGTCGTGTTTTTTGGCAGGAGCTGTGGTGGCCAACTCGGGCTCGAGTCATTACATCGAACCTCTCTGCACTCTCAGCGGGCTGCTCCCGGGTTTACGTTCATTTTGTAGTCACGAGGCCATCTTGTTCCCGTGAGCTTACAACTGGACAGATAACATTCTCTCTGGCCTGAATGCCAAGTGTGGTTTGTCACTTGTTCCTGGGCAGAAATTGTGACAAAGTACTATTTATGCCCCAAAGGTCTATGAAAAAAGAAATTGTGGCTCCCAGTCGCCCACTACGAAGGGGAAATCAAACAGCAGCACTGTAAAGATTATTAGTTTAGTCGCGTACCCCTGCAAACACCTGACTTTATTTGTATTTCTAGGTGTATTGAGTATTTAAGTGGTAATATTTAAGTGGCTATTTTGCTGACAGAGGGAACACCAAGCGCATGTAGGACTGCAAGGTTTATAGTGTGCATAAAGCTCTTCATGCGCCGCTTTCATATTACATGCATTGTCATTCACAGTAGCAACACTATAGCTCACTGCGTGGTTTTCATACAAGGAATATGAACTCACTAATCTGACAAGATTCCTAATAACCAACGATGACAACATAACCTGCTAAAAGGAGGACACCATGGGGGGCTGGAGGCCGCCAGCAAAAAAAAATCAGTGTCTCGTAGGCTGGAGCAGGATTAACATCAGGGATTAACGTGGCGTTTTTCAGCGAGAACACTACCCCTTTGTCTGTTTTGGCACTTTTTTCAAAAACGTCCCCGTAAAAGCTCAATCCTGTGAGGGGGCGTAGAATGGATTTAGACTCCATGCTCATGTTAATTGTGGGAAGGCGGGATTAACCTAATTCCTCTGTTCCAATTTTAAGGGGCGCATGCTTGCATGGGGGAGAATAATGCACCAGGCAGTTCATTTTACCATCAGGTTAAAAAAACATCTTTGATAAAGTAAAACAACAAGAACTATGACAGTAAATTGCCGAGGTGGGAGCAGTTTTGCAAATCTCAAGTCCTGAGTCAAGTCAAGTCCAATGTCAAAGTCAAGACAGGTCCCATCCTAAGAGTCCAAAGTCATGGGCTTGACAATTTTGAGTCAAGTCATAAACACTGTTTAATGTCTGCCTATGTTAATTTGAACAATGTAAAAATATGAAATAAAATACAATGAAGGCATTTCGAAGTCCAGATTGAAACGACTTAGTTCCAGAAAAACAGTGCTGACATAGCAATCAGGATTTACGCAATCCGCACGTTCCTTGATTGTTCTCAAACCTGACTGGACATTGGTAGATGCTGGAAATGACGTAATCGCCATCATGCTGGGTGAATACTTCCCACAGGGACACATTTTACTCAACGCATTCATTGAAAATCCCCACTATTTTCAAGTCATCAGACTAAAGTAAGAGTCAAGTCCCAAGTTATTGGTGTGATGTGGGGACCAGTGGTGCATCCATCTACTCGCTGACAACCTGCCCAGAATTCGGCCCTTCCGCTCGCACATCTGAGGCTGGGGGGTGGGGCTTTACAGGGAATTTCATGCTCGTCTTTCAACCTCCATAAGCGGCTGGCCCGCTCAATGTCACCCGCCTCCTACCAAGTCGTTATTGCTTCTTTATTATATTCTGGGAGTTCAAAGGGTTTTCTTTTTAAGTATTAAAAGGTATCAAACAAGAAATAAATAACATTACACAGTTTTTGTTTTATATTTATATAATTTCTCATTACGGTATACAGAATATATACATATATATAGAACAGGAAATATAATATTAAATCATAATATCTAAATAAGTCATTCTATCTTTATTTAATCCATGACCAATATATTTATTTCGTGATGGATTTGTTTATTATTTGTTTATTTACAACTTTATTCTTTTCTTTAATCTGGTACACTTACAACTTTATTCTTGTGAATTTCAAAATTTTAATTATAATATTATAACAATATGTTATTATATTATGTCATTATAATTTTTATTCTATTTTTTCCAACATGGCCCTATTACTAAATTAATTATTTTACAGTTAAATATATGTAAAAAATGTAGCTAAGAGAATAACTTTATCAGAAAAAAATATATATACCTATAATTTTGTAATATAACTCATTAAATTATAACTTTTATTCTCATAAATGACTTTATTCTGATCCATCCACTTTCACGGAGCGAATGGTCCAAACTCTGACCAGATGATTGTTTGTTGTCTTTGCGAGGCCCGTTGGAGCAACAAAGATAGCGTTTCCTTTGAGCGGGAAGACAATAACTGTCCGTGAATATTTATGACCTCTCTAAAGGGGACAATGTATGTCGTGAGTATTTTACTGCACTCACATGTTTTTTTTTTCAAAGCTTCATTCCTGGAGTGGACGGAATGCAAGCATTACTGCTGACATGCGGATAAATACTTTTTGGAGTCACTTTGGTTTTATTGAAGTCCCTTTAACAGATACAGCTAAGCACATGGGATGGGAAGATGTCGGTTATTCATGTTGCCCAATAATTGTACACAGGCATATATATCCTCAGAGGTCCCACAACGGCGTTTTGGAAGTGCAATCAAGCCTTATTGCTGACATTTACAGTTTAAAAGTACTTTTAGTAAGCCTATAGAGCCCATTTTATTCATTTTTTCTTGTCGTGTCTGCTTTTTGTGTCAGTGAATAGATTGTCTGTTAATTAAATGCAAAAATGCCCCAAAAATGCCACTCATTAGTTGCAATACAACATTGGACAATTTTGAGCGGTACATGTGTCCCTCGCATCCCCAAAGTTATAACAGTAATTTAAATAAAAGTATAACGACTGGACAGACAAGTGTTTTTGTTTACCCGAGTCATGAAACATTGGAGTTCACGATTAATTAATTTGAAAACCGTGATTATTCTGATTACAAATTTGATTCATTTGACAGCCTTAAATTATGTAAAAACAATAAGAAAAAAAAACATGTATTGCATTATAGCAGAGTTGGTATAATTGGGGGGGGGGTGAGAGAGGAAGTCATTTCAATGTTACTGCTGACCTGCCAACATGTACAAATTTATTGTACTTTTTTGGTATCAGTTAATAGCATCAACAGTCTAGCTTTTTCTAGTTACATTAAACCTTTTTGTCATGTTTGGCCACTTTTGATGGGTTTTTTGCTGATGTTACTTGCACCAATGGCTCGGGCGCCACACGTCGGACACCCATGAGTGTTTTGCCAGTAAGGTGACAGAGAAGTTAGTCCAAGCTCAGAGCTAGATTGCATTGTGGAGGGGTTTTTACTTGAGGTGATGGCTTATACTTAATTCTTTGTGGGTTGATTTGACAAATCTTTCAGTTGAAGAAATGTACATTTACTACAGTTTCTGTCTTGACATGAACAAGCAGCAAGCAGCTGCAAAACAGCTTGCAAGGTTTACCTAAATGCACTTCCAATAATGCCTCGCGCACCGCCCCTCCATATTGCCGTATTATCTTTCACAGTAGCAAATCACAATAGACAGACAATATTTTGAATATTAAAAAAAAAATGCTGTCCCAGCAATGCAGCAGTAGCTGCAGCCCACTACCACCGCTTCAAAAACTCCATGGGGAAGTTCTTCTCTAGGGACACATAGTACTGTTCGATTAGCTTTGAGGAGCACTGCAGTTTCTCAAAAATAAAATGCATCCTTGTCTCCCAAATCTGGGACTGGGACGCCCAAAGGGGGGCACCCAGAGGTGACACATTCTTGTTGCTCCATCTACCTTCGTCATACCAACATCTGCTTCCACTCGGGGGGCCGGATTAAAAAGCTAAGCGGCAGCGGCGGCATGTACAGCGATCCCCCCCTTCTGGTCATGACGCTCATTTCCCGGCAACGGAGGATGATGGATACACTGGATGGATACAAAAGGAAGGGGGGCGTCCCCCAACTGGCCAACCTCCAGTTGCTGGGGGTGATAAACAACAGGACGCTCACCACTGAGGTGAAAGATCAGAGGTGAGGACGATGGAAAGGGTTAACAGGTAGCGCAGATTGCTGAGGGATAAATGCGAACGGCTTGCTTAGATGGTGATCTTCCTCCTCCTCCTCCTCCTCCTTGTTCTTGGGGTCTGTCTATTGTCTGTTCTCACTCACTTTATCTTCTCCCTTGTGCCGCAAACAAGCACACTCCTTACATCTCTTTGTATGTGATGGGAATGAGGCTCAGGTGGTGTAAAAAGCGACAAGAAACAGGAAAGGACCAAAGAAGATTTCCGACTCTTTGGGCATCCCGTAGAGTTCGCCTGAATTCGTATTTACAATAACACAATAACAATGACAAGGTACAGCATTATTCACAACAACACCAACTGTTTACAAGTTTCACATTTGCACGCTACACTCTTCCACTTCCTCCTTGCTGTCATGGGTGTTTTCTCCATTCACATGCGGAGCGTTTATCAAAATGCACTTCTGCCACCTTGTGGCCTTTTTTATGGCTTAAAACTGCTTCAGCAGTGACATCCATTATTACGCAGTTGCGTCATATCCTCTTTTTTTTCTCTCTTGCAGCGTAAAATACGTTTTTGGTAGGGAATGAGTTATTTGTAAATTCTTCAGTATATTTACGATGGCTGCCAGGCAAGGTCCGCCGTAATAATTAAGGCAGTCAATTGATTACAATATTTCATCGCTGTTAATCGCATTTGTACCCATAATTAACGTATAATTAATTACATTAATCACAGAAAAGGTAAGTTTGATCTATAATAAGTAGGGATGTAAATCAGCGATACATCAAATTCATGTAAAGGGATATACATTTCTGGAAATATGGGCCATTATTTTATTTAAAAAATATATATACAGTTGGAAATCCCACAATTTTTGCATGTTTAATGCGAGCATGGATTTGTCCTATTTTGACCTTTGATTGGTCCTCGAACGCACCATCTAACACACGCCCCACGAAATGATGAAAAGAGATACTTTCATCATTTCTGCTCAATATTTGTTCCCGCTTGTGGCTCCACAGTCACCGTTGCTTCCTAAAACTACGGTGTGGGCCAGGGGTCAAACAGGACGCGCGCACGTTTACCACCCGTTGAAAAAATAGAGCCATTGAAGGACACTTCCGTTTGTAGTGAATTCAATTGAATTGAATCTGTTGTTTTCATGTTGTTTTCCTTTAAATGTACTTTTTGTGTTGTTTTGTTATAAAACCTTTTTTAAACTCTTAACATGAATTGTTTTTATTTGAAGTCGTTACGTTTTTTCTTGTATTTCTCATTACATCATTTTTGGAGCAATACTTTTTCTTCTCAAAATAGAGCAATATTTTTGTAAAATGAACTTTGTTTTTCTAGTAATACTATGAGTTTAATTATGCGGAACAGAGGTTTTTGTTTTCACTTTCTACTTGTAAAATTACCAGTATAATCTTGTAATATTATAACCAAATATGCTATCCCAAAAAGTCCTGTAATTTACTAAAGCAGTATTTGTGCCCCTCGAGGGGTAAAATTGAGTCTGACAGGGTTAGGGAAGCAGATACAGTATGTGGTAACTTCCAGTGATAAACCTCCAAACAGACATTACAACCGCGTCATATTTCCCAGAAACCCAATCACTCAGTACATCAAGTGCCCAATGAAGCTTTCAGTGTCAATTTTTGGGTGATTTTGTCCAGCTGAGACACGGTGGTGCGACCGTACGGAGCACATCAGGCCGTCCTTGCTCTTGTGATCATTTAGTTATTGTTCCAGGATGGGATTGTGTTGCAAAAGCAGGAGAAGACTACATGAATGCTGTCTGCATGAAGGCCCAGAGAGTAGTGTGTTCATTACAAGTGTCCGTGTCAAAGCTGACGGTGTGTACCCAAGCCAGTCGTCTCTCTCGCTGCAAGCTGCCACTGTGGCCACAATCCCACAATCCTCCATTCACACGCCGTTTCTATATGCAGAACACCTTCCTAGCTCAATGCGCGCTGGAGAGAAAGGCCCACTGAGGGGGTCTTGAATGTTTGGACCACTGAGGTATAATGTGGCCAAGTTCCCAGGAGAGAGAGGGAGTGTTGAATTAGTTTTTGTACGGAGCATTTACAGAAGCGCCATTTATGCAGCCTGACTGAGGATATGGGAAATATTAAGAGGATGTATGCAGTCCGAAGGGGGATTTATTCACATCCCACTGTCACAGAACAGAGTAAGTCATGTCTTATTTACATATTGTATTCTAAACACTATTCCACCATAGAAACAAGCATTCAACATTATACATGTTATAAAACATATTCTCACAGCCATATGTCGATGGTGGGGGGCAGGGCGGTGACGGAATACAGAAAAAAGACTCGTTTACCAATTTAAAACAATCATTAAAGGCAACTCCAATGTCATTAACACTTAACAAGTCTGTGTTTTGAAGCCGACCAATCTTCATGTCATCGGAAACGTCCGCATCAGACATGCTAGTTTTGTCGTCAGTCCTATTTGGGGAATGGGAAGGAAGTATACCTGAGGAAAACCGGCATATTCTGTATATGATCACACAGCACAGGAGGTTTTCACATCGTGAAAGTGAAAGTTAAGCTTGTGTAGGAGAGTGAGAACAATGCATCTTTTGTGTGTTTTCTGTTTTGCCCTGCGTTTTTCCATCATTCATATGTCAGTGTTGCGCAACTCTGATTGTGCTATATGAGTGTCGAGAAGGCCTTCTAGGAGAACATATTAAGACAGACAATGCACTGCGCTAAACGGCCGACTCTAAAGGTGAGAAATCACATCTTCCAATTCAAACCCTCCATTTCCTGAATGTCAACATGCTGTGCACTTCCTGCTTTTAGCTCGTAAGAAAGTGCATTTATTTCATTAAAAATAAAATAGCAGCCAAAATTTGGCCTTGTGTGCAAAAACAGGAAAAATAAAAAGATTAAAATGTTCTTCTGCCATTGTTTTATTTTCTTAAAAATGTCTTCATCAACCTAAATGTGGGTAGGTGCATTTTATTTCTGATACAACTACATTTCATAAATACAAAAGTTTATACTGACCACTTAAAAAGACGCTTAATATTTTTGCTTAATAATACATTATTGAAAATATAAACATCACGTTTCTTTTTTTTAAATTTATTTTATTGAGTTTTTGTATTTGTATTTTTGTTTATTGTATTTATTGATTTATTTAAATGCAAATCATTATTTTTTGCAGTGGAAAAAAAGTCCAAAAAAGTTTTAAAAAATAAATTGAAAAAAAAATCTTATGCAGTTTTAAAAATTTGCATTAAAGCTTCTTCATTATTGTCAATAAATACATGTAATTAAAAATACAGTACAACATTTTTTACTGACCATTTATAAAGATGCTTACTATTTTTGCTTATTAATACATTATTGAAAAAATATAAATGTCATGTTTGTTTTGATTTATTTTATTTTTGTTTTATCTATTATTTATTTACTATTTATATTTTCTATTTGTTTACTTTTTTACTTTTGACTTAGAATTATTTTTTTATTTAAATGCAAATAATACATTTCTGTAGTAAAACAAATATCTAAAATATGTTTTAAAAATATTTTCTTTAAAAAGAATTAGCATTAAAAATTAATTAATAAAAAGCTACTTGAATTAAAAATTAATTAAATAACTTGAAATGTGCAGGAATTAATTTATTACACATAATTTGCAATAATAACTAATTAATAAAAAATACTCTTAAATGTGCATTAATAAATATTTTATAATAACCTAATAATTTGCATTAAAATAAATTAATAAAAATATTTTAAAATTTGCAATAATAATTATTATTAAAAAAACAATGATTCAAAATAAAATTAAAGCTTCTTTATTCCTCCCATATAAACATTATTGTAATTATCTTCCAATACAGATCAGTTACTTGTTGCACCAGCGTGACTTAAGCCTGATGGAAAGTGCAGGCCTTTCAGTGTCTTCTCCCTGGTTGGTGGAGCACGGGCGGCTCTAGAATGTGCACAGCAATCAAGCGAAGGTACTCTTAACAGGCCCCACTAATGCTAATTCTCTTTATGGCCTTATTAGGGGAGCAGGAGGGAGCTGTTAGCGTCTACGAGGCAATTAGGAGGCTTCTTGATGGTTCCTGCTGATATGCACAAGCAGAAAAAGACACGGATCAGCCCCTCAGCGGGGCGCCAAACGAAGCGCATGTGACAGCTCGCGCCACAACCCCCTTGATAGCGACATCGCGGACTGCTGGTGGGTTCTATCGAAGCATCACAGTGTGTGTGCGTGTGTCAGTGTGTCACGGAAACGGATGATGTGCGGTTTGGGGAATCAGATCCTGGGAAAATAGCCTGTTTGTGTGTCTGGATGCACTTAGTGGTGTGTGTAGTGTGTTGCTCACACACACCCCCACCCACACACTTTCACAGCTAGTGCAATGTTAAATCGGAGCTGGCACAAACACGCCTTCCTTCCCATCATTGTATAAGTGCCCAGCCTGGTACCCCCTCCTCCATCCATTTCTCTCCACACACACACAAAACTTCTGTTGTTACTAATGATGCAGAGAAGATGACCTGCGCTGAGAGCTTGCAGGAGGTCAGAGGCAGGAGAAAGCGTTCTGGTCCCGGGCCAACGTAAACAAAGTCAAGCTAAAGAGCACATTATGAAAAGAACTGTGCATCCTCAGCTGAGAAGAAAAAACGGCATTGTAGCAAGCAGGTTATGACCCCTAATGCAGCACGAAGCAGCTATTTTGCTAGCTGTGTCGACTTTTGACAACACAAAGATCGCCGAAAATGGTACACGACAAAACTGTTATTTTGGTCGGTGACAAAAAGTGCTCGAGCGCTATCCAGTACCTTTAAAGTTGCATCTTGGGTGTTCTACAAGTCCATTAGCACAAGATAAACAGTCTGTCCCGCTCTGCCTTTTGAGCTGTTCTTTACGAGTGTTATCATTTGTCTACTCTCAAATACAACTAAACACCTTCTTTTTCTACGTCAGTCCTGATGGGGCCCTGGTTTGGAGGCTATGGAGCTGGCTATTTAGTGCTGTAGCCCCTGATATCTTTTTTTCACATTATAAAAAAAATGTAAATATTTTGACGTTTTATTATTAAGGGAGAAACAAATCCAAACCTATTGACCCTGTGCGAAAAAGTGTTTACCTCCCATTAAACATAATTTAGCGGCGATGAATTTAAGTCTATCAGTGTGGAAAAGGTCATAAAGCCATTTCTAAAGCGTTGGGACTCCAGCAAACCACAGTGAGAGCTTTATCCACAGTGGTGAACCTTCCCAGGAGCGGCAGCCCAATCAAAATGAACACAAGAGCGCGGCGACGACTCATCCGAGAGGTCACAAAACACCAGACAACAACATCCAAAGAAGTGCAGGCCTCACCTGCCTCAGTTAAGGTCAGTGAATCCACCATAAAAAGACACAACCCAAAATTACTGCTGAACAAAAACAACAAGTCTCGTCTCAATTTTGCTTAAAAAAACATCTTGATGATCCCCAACACTTTTGGGAAAATACTCTGTGGTCTGACAAGGCCAAAGCTGAACTTTAGTGTGATGGTCTGGGGTTGGTTTTCTGCTTGCTACTTGCTGTGATAAATGGAAGCACGAATTCTGCTGAAGGTGAATGTCCGGCCATCGTTATAGTTATAGCCATAGTTGTGCAGCAGGACAATGATCCACCAGCATGTCCAAAACCAAATGAGTCTGACCTGAATCCTATTGAGATGCTGTGGCATGACCTCAAAAAGGTGCTTCATGCTGGAAAAGCCTCCAATGTGACTGAATGACAACAATTCTGCAAACTGTAAGAGACTCATTGCAAGTTATCAAAAACGCCTAATTGCAGTTGTTGCTGCTAAGGGCGGCCCAACCACTTAATAGCATTAGGCTAAAATCTCTTTTTCACACAGGACCGTGTAGCTTTGCTTTTTTTTTCTCCCTTCATAATAAAACGTTTCATTTCAAAAGTGCATTTTGTGTTGAGTTGTGTTGTGACTGATTAATATTGACATTTGTTTGATGATCTGAAACATTTTATAGTACATCTGATTGCAACTGCTGAGTGACACAAACATATTTCATGCATTTCTTTTCACATGCGCACGTGTGCACGTGCACTAGCGCTAAGTAGTAGCTAAGTAAAAAGTGAAACCATCAAATGAGGCCAGCCGTTCTAATTAAAACACTTAAAAGACACATTTTCCAAATGTTTGCTTTGGTATTGGGTCGCCTCATGCCAGCTTCCGACCTTCCCTTGCCCAGATAACCCAGCAGCCTGGCAGACGTCGATGACGATTATACGCGTGTTCCTTGGCAGCAAGCGTAATCATGGCGTCAGATGTGGCCGCTTGTGTAAGAACGTCTGAGCTGTTGGGACGAGAGCGTTGGTTTAAAAAGAGCAGCATTCCTGATGCATGACTGGGACGGTCGGGGCCACGTACGGGAAGTCGGAGTCAAGCTCAGCCGGGAACGCACTACAGACGCTTGCCCACGTCCGTGTCGTACAATTCATCGATTAGTAACCACACCCTTTCACAATAAACATAAACCAAATGACTTCGAATTATCCACTAAGTCAGCTCGCAGTAATGAGTTCATTCATGAAAAGACGACACACAAACAAGTCGAAGCACGAATGCCGAGGAACAGTGTGAGTGTGGGGCAGAACTACTTCCTAAGACTGTATCTCCTGAAAATGTGTACACCCCTAACACCTTGTCATCTGGCAGGTGTTTTTGGGCCTCCAATCGTGTTGGAAAACTCTCATGAAACTTGGAATTCCTATTTTTCCTCAATTTACCGCAGCTCCCTAGTGCACGCAGCACTCGTGCAGGTCCAGGACACAGAAGCAGACTTTCAGAATGTCACAATACATGTTGGGTTTCATGTTTCCCCTAAATTAACCGCAGCTCCTTGGTGCATGCAGCACTCGTGCAGGTCCAGGACACTGATGTTTCCCCTCAATTAACCGCATGATTCCTGGTCCGGCAGCACACATACAGCCCGAGCTCATGAAAGCAGACTTTCAAAATGTCACAATACATGTTGGGATTCATGTTTCCCCTCAATTAACCACTAGATTTCCGGTTCTGGCAGCACTCATGCAGGCAAAGATTGTAGGAACCGAGCTTCAAAATGTCACAATACATGTTGTAATTCTTTTTTTTCCTCAATTAACTGCATGTTCCCCAGTGTTGGCAGCACTCATGCAGCCCCAACCCTGGGAGCAGATCTTCGTCATGTCGCAATACATGTTGGGATTCATATTTCTCCTCAATTAACCACAGCTCCCCAGTGCAGGCAGCACTCGTGCATCCCCAGAACACAGGAGCAGGTTTCTTGATGTCACAATACATGTTGGGATTCATATTTACCCTCAATTAACTGCATGTTCCCCAGTGTTGGCAGCACTCATGCAGCCCCAACCCTGGGAGCAGATCTTCGTCATGTCGCAATACATCAATTAGCCACAGATCCCCAGTGCCAAAAGCACTTATACCGCCACAGAGCGGATATTAAGATGTCATAAAACATGTTGGGAATCATGTTTGCTTTCAATTAACCGCAGCTTCCGGGTGGAGGCAGCACTCATGCAGTCCCAAACCATGGAGAAGCTCTTCAGAATGTCACAATACATGTTAGGATACATCGTTCCCCTCAATTTACCACATCTCCCTGGTGGAGGCAGCACTCATGCACCATGCTTGAAGACTTAGCAACACAGCGGATGCGTGTTGACTCATTCTCAATGGGTAGTAAAGCGATACTGCAATACAAGCTGTGCACTGTGTACTTTGATAGTCAACTTTGTGTTTTATTGCCCCGTGATGGGATGTACTGCAGTACAAACGCTTGCTGAAATGTGAGATGTTTTATGTCAGTGAGTGTAAAAGTCTGCGGTGCTCGGCCGCTGTGAACTCTGCAGGATCACTCAGAAGACCAGAGCAGTTGGACCACATAAAACTAGCAGGCAGCTGTCATCTGCTGCATGCCTTATGGCGCCCTCCATCTTGGATTTCCACCTGCGTGTTTTTGGCGCTGACTGAATTCTTTTGAGGTTTCTTAGGTTCACTAGAATACGTAAATGTTTGCTGGCGCTGGAACTCCGGGCCATGATTCCGTGACCTGGGTGGATTAGGGTGCATTATGGGAAGAAAGAGGAGATAAGATGTTTGCCGTTTGTCATAGTGTCAGGGACCGCAAAGTTAGTCCTTCTGTTTTTTGTGGTTTTTTGTTGGGCCTTTTATCTGCGTGACCTCTGACCTCAATAGGGTTAAAGGTGAAAGGGTTGAAGATACAGTGTATGCTCTTGCAGGCCTCCGACATCCGTTTGTTCCCGTATGGTACACATTTTGCACTAATATCTAACCGCTGTTGTTCACAGAGACGTGACAATCCCAAACGAGTCGAGTCTTTTGAACGGCTCTTTTAGGTGGCCAATGAAGCCCGTTTTGCCGATTTTAACAACAAGCCGTTCTCGTACACGACTGGGAAACAACCAGTACTCATCGTAGAAGAGCCGTTCAAAAAACCTGGCGGCCCGGTGGGTCTTGAGCGGTTCTCAGCACACCAGAGGACCAGATTTTTTCATGTCGGTGTGAGCAGCACAGTTCCGGATATAAATCGGATATGAATGCAGTATGAACGCCCAGGTGGCATATATCCGACTTGTATATATGTTGTAATATAAATCAATTAACTACCATGGTAGTTTTTATTATTTATGAGGATAAGCGGTATAGAAAATGGATGGATGGATGTTATGATTTGAAATACTGTACACTACGTTTTTTAATGTAAAAAGATACATTAGATGAATTTGCACATAGCATTGACTTGGTTAATTATAGCCTTTTCACTATTTTCACTCTACGTTGAACTTATTATTTACCAAATTAGATCTCCATTGACACGTATACCACCGAAAGTAACTACAACTAGTTACTTTTTAGAGACATCTTCCCCACCCGGCAGAAAACTCAAACGTGGTCATGCATGACAGGGCGGCCCGGGCGGGGTTAATTTAAGATTTAATTTGCAGGGACTACGCGCTAATAAAAGTGAGAGAAAAAATGAACAGGGATGTGAAGAAAAGGCATTTTCAGGGGAAAAAGAACAATCTGTAACAGTCCGTGTCCATGTCGGGATAAAATATAGGAGGGGATTTGGAGGTGAGGGATCATCCATCATGTTACGTTTTATTTATCTATCTCTAAATCTATCTGTCAGTCTATCTTTTTGATTTATCATCCTCCAGTTGTCAGTTCGGGACTGCAAGGCCTGCATGGTAACCCCCACTTGCTGTAAAGCACAGCTGAGTCCTGTTACAGTATGTTTCATTTGGACTCTCCCCATCAGCGCTTTCCCTGCCAGGCCTTTTATTACGCAACACCCTGATTCTCTTTGACTTTCTCAGCTGCTCTCTTTTGTTATCCTTCTACAATCACAAACATGTAAGGTTTTTTTTTTAATCCTAATTGAATAATCAAAACCAAACAAAACCTCTGAGGTTCATCTGTTTTTTTTAAATAAATCTACATAAAACAATCCAGATGCTGGATTTGACTGCCGTTCACTAATGTGAGGCTCTTTTACATCGCAACAGCAACAGATGGGGAAAGAATACAGTAATCCCCCCGAACTAATTGAACAAAGAAAGCTATCAGTGTGGAAAAGGTTATAAAGGTTTGGGACTCCAGCCAACCACAGTAAGAGCCATTATCAACAAACAGTGGTGAACCTTCCCAGGAGCACCAAAATGACCGCAATGACTCATCCAAGAGGTCACAAAAGACCCACAACAACATCCAAAAAACTGCAGGCCTCACTTGCCTCGCTTAAGGTCAGTGTTCATGACTCCACCATAAGAAAGACAGTCGGCAAAAACCAGACTTGACCGCCGTTATTGCATGTCTAGAGGGCTCTAATAATGTTATAAACCATATTTATAAGATTGTAAACAGATGTTTTATGCTCTAACTACAAAAGTACTCGCCTTCTTCGCGGAAATTCACTTATCACGGTCGGGATTACTGTTCGCCTTCATGACGAACAGTAATGCACGGTAACCTTTCATGTATTTCAATCATCTTTTTTAATTTGGCAGCACTACAAGTCAAAGTTCAGCCTCTCGCCGCCGGCGGGAAATTTTACACGATTCTAATTATTTATGAAGGAAGGAAAATGGTCGGTCTTCCCAGAAAGGAGATGATGAGGAAAACAAGACATGAAATGCGGGATCAGAAAGGTAATGAGGGTGCCGTCTATCTGCTGGAGCGTATGTTTCATTGGGTGGCATTGGGCGACCCTTCACCCCGTCCGTGGGTGTGAGCGGGGATGGAGGTGGCTACATGTGCGTCAGACCTTCCCCAAATTAAAAAAGGGCTTATCTCCACTAGACTCATTTCCTCAGGAAACGCTTGCCCACTTCTCCTGAACCAACAAAACCTTCAAGCCGTCAGGATCTGCTCGTTTTTAATGTCACACCGAGTCACCGGAAACGCATGACAGGGAAGAACTGGGTATGGTTTTGCTCCACGAGTGGGATTTAGCTTTCACGTGTCAGGATGGAGATGAAATCAAAATGGGTTCCGGCGATTATCTCATTTTGAAAAATGTGATCTGTGAAAATTTCAGAGGGTATAAAACTGGCTGCTCTAAACTGGTCCAAGTCCTATCTGGAGGACTGGAACTACTTTGTTGGCATTGGTAACTGTGTCTCACACCAAATGGCTCTGACCTGGGATTCCCCAGGGGTCAATCTTGGAGTTCCTATTGTTCAATCTGCACATGCTTCCTTTAGGCCACAACTATGCAGGTGCCATTTCAGATCTACGTGTCACTGACAGCAGGTGAACATGATTTACTTTGTCACTGCATCAAACAAATCAGTGTGTGGATGCAAAACAACTTTCTCCTAGTAAAGTCAGACCATATTGAAATCATTGTAAAATCCACAAGTAGCTCTTTATTCGACAGGAGCCAATCATGAGCTATGAGAAAACTCGCAACCGTCAGGAGGTCAATACTCAACACAACAGCCTGACTCATCTAAGAAGATCATCACACAGCAACTTAACATTCAAAAGGTAGGTAAGGAATATACAAGACAAGCACCAATATGAGTGTAGACGTAAAAAAAACTCATATTTGAATGGCTTCCCATCATGTATTGCTTCCCAGCAAAGTTGTAATGATTCACTGAGCTGCCTGCCAAGCTCGTCATGAGTTCCCTTGTAACTCGTGATGAGGCCAACAATTAGTAGTAGTAGTTCTGAAGTATAGGTGATGTCACGAGATTAGAACGCGGCCATAAATTAGCTGCACCGCTGTCTAAAACGCAGGGTTCAACGTTTTAAAAAAAAGTAGCGGATCCAAACACCGCAAATTATTATGTTGGATAACTATAGGGATGTTATTTCATGTCTGGAGGGCTCTCTTGAATTTAATAATAAGGAATCCTATTTCACTTAACAAAATCTTTTGTTATCACAAAGTCGCACTTAGTGCAGGCTAGTTTCGATTTCCATTAGATCAGTCGGGTCAGTCAGCATAAGCGGGTAATAAAGTGTCATATGAAATACACGTGAAATACTCGCTTCTAGGATGAAGAAACACAAGATTCAAACCTCCCACAAGCTTGTTTTTTACTGGGGAAATGAAGGGCACATGTTTTAATCGTCTTTGCCAGTCCGATGAATGAGCTGAGCTGGACATGCGTCAGCATTCACTGGAACGCTGCTATCAGTCGGAAAAGAAAGGACCCGCTCCTGACTAACGAGGAAAAGAATGACTCAAGATGTCTGAATCCACAAACGCACACAAGCGGGAAGGCACGCTAGGCTGAAGCAACACCGACTTTACACTAAACCACTGTACACTATTTACCTCATTATTACTGGTGCCTAGCTTCTTTTTACACTTGTATGATGAGTAAAAATGTTAAAATGTGACTTCAAACATTTCCTGCTCTCTTAATAAAGCTTTTAGGAGGGCCACATTTGGACCCTGTAACAGATTATTTCCATTTCCATCATTATTACTGGTGGCACGGAGTCCATGGAGTGGTCTCTTTACGAGCTGCGTAATGTTTCGGAAATTTCTCCCATACTTGCCGTGTGGTTATGACAGCAGCAGGACGGATTCGGGGGAGTGTCAGTGGCTGAAGCTCCACGGGGGGTCAAAGGGACGGCCTGGAATGAGAGTCCCTGTGACGGGGTGGACTCAGACCACTCGAAAACCTCACTGTTTATGGAGCGAGAGAAAGAGAAACAAAAGTACACCCCAACAAACGCTCATGTGGAGCACAAGCAAGCCGCATCACAACACAGCGACAGGCGGCTGGAGGACTCGTCACCCCGCAGACGGAACGTTCAGTCCAGGGAGGAACGTTCTGTTTCTCAAGATTAATACGATACAGTTACCGATCGGTATCTTCAACCATGGTAACAGGCTGGTCTTCTTAAATCAAATTTTAACATTCTCACCTGTCATTAAAGTGTAAAAATAAGCTAACCACCAGTAATAATGATGTAAATAGAAATGTTCTGTGCCTGGGTCAAACTGTGTCCATCCTAAAAGCTTTATTATGAGTACAGGTCATTTTTTAAGTCACATTTTAAATTTTTTACCTGCATGGAATAATCCATTGCATGAGATCCATCCATTGCTATCTATCTATTAGGTTTTGTTCTTACGTTGCACCAGGAGCAGCAGGACAGTCATTGTAGTGTTTTGCAACACACAAACAGGGCATTCGTTGTCATCTATGGTCAGAGGACACGCTCCCATTGCAGTTTGGTCAGACAGACAAGTGCAGATGTCATCTTGGATGTTTCCTGTAAACACTAACAGGGCAGTTACATCACCACTACTGGTGCTATGCTAGTGTATTATTATGACTGCTATGAAGAACAACAAACTTGTGAAGACTGTGAAGCCCTGAAGACGGCAACGCGGAGGGCCCATAACTCCCACCTAGCGGGTGTTCTTGCAGTTACAGCAAAGTTGCATCGAGGGACATTCAATCTTCTCGTGGAAGGCCGCAAGACACTTAATGGGAACCATTAGCGTATCGAAGGGAAGTGTGCAAAGTCAGCAACATTCCTGAAGAGCTGCAGAAAGAAATACAGAATGTCTTGTTATGACAGCAGTCATTTGGGCCGCAAACAGCATTCTGTCAAAACTGGTACTCGCAGAGCGGGAAGGCTACACCCCACCGGTGCTAAATCATCATGAAGTGGGGTTCTTCTGGCCACTTCCTGTGCACAAACGCAACACCGCGCGAAAGTCACCGCCAGGAACAACGGCCTCTAGAAAGCGGACGCTTATTTGGAGATGAGCTATAAGGGCTTTCGGCAGGCGTCCCGACGGTTTCCTCTTCCTCAGGGACAGTCTTGTGTCTGGTCAGGTTTTTCCTGTGAGTCTCGCATGGTCGCATGAATCATTCCCTTATCTGGAATGCATTTATTCCCATTTGGCTCTCTGGCATGGTTCTCGGACTTGGAGAAGGTCTGTAAATGTTTGCAACGGCCGCAGAGAGACAGACGAGTGCATTAATGCTGACCACGCTTGTAAATGTTGTGTTTACAATGTTCGTTCCCGCTGGAGCCTCAACTGGAAAGCTTCAGCAATCGATCAACTGGAGTCGGATCAGACATTTGCTCAAAAAGTCCACACTTGTTCGTATTTCTCCCAAGTTTTTCCACTTTTTTGTGTGATTGTACCCTTTTCTGTCGGTAAATGAATGTTGACAATGGATCTTCGGGTACTTGTACACAACAACATGCTAAAATTGTTTTCTTCTATAAGGAAATAGAAAACAACCGGAATTTGACCTTAAAGTTAGTCAACAAATCCAAGTTGCTTGTGTTTTCTACCCTAAGGGCACTTTGTGGACAACCGTATAAAACTGTTTACCCCTGTCTGCCCCCCAAACACCATTTCATAACAGTCAACAAAACGTTAAAATACAGTAAATCTATTTAACGGTTTTAGGAACAAAATAACACTTCTTAAAATAAGTATTTAATTAAAGAAATTATATATATAGTATATATCTATAATATACATTTTCTTAAAGGGCAAATTCTGTCAGAAATAACCAGACCTCGAAGGATTTTTCGACGTGAGGTTGTATGCCACCCCCATCAGCAGTGTAGTGCATCAACACTTCCTGTGAGCAGAGTTCCGGTCGGAACTCGGTTGGTGCTAAAGAAAGTAGTTCCTGTCGCTGCTGGAGTCACTTAAGTACAAAAATGCCTCCTCACAAAAAATATGAACTTATATAGATAGTTGGGACTTTTCTTTTGGACATGAAGTTGTATGACATCCCCATCAACAGTGACTTACCCTTGTGAGCCGAGTTCTGGTCCGATGCTGACGAAAGAGGTTTGGCTTCTCAAAACAACAGACATTTTCATTGCGCTGCGATGCGACCACACAGAAAGTAACGCCCGAGTGATTGTGATG
This sequence comes from Oostethus manadensis, assembly GCA_024372805.1. NCBI lineage: Eukaryota > Metazoa > Chordata > Actinopteri > Syngnathiformes > Syngnathidae > Oostethus > Oostethus manadensis. The sequence goes on from QODF01000025.1 coordinate 3,566,374, forward strand.
TTTGATTTTTTGAGGAGGCACAAATTTCAACGCATGTTGTTTTGAGAAGCCAAACTCTTTACTTAAGTGACCCCAGCCACTAACCCAAACTACTTTCCTCATCACCGAACCAGAACTCGGCTCACGAGACGAAGTGGGGGGTAAGTCACTGTTGATGGGGATGTCATACAACTTCATGTCAAAAAATGGTATATGGTAATATTTGGTCAAAAAGTCTTAAGTCTTATTTTTGTGTGCGCGGGCCTTAGGTGTTTCTTCTTTTTTACTCTCCAAAACACAGATTTTAATTCAATTAAAGTGTTTTTAATAAACTTTACGCAGAAAGTTATACACACATTTTATTGCTATTGCTAAAAGGTTTATACATAAAATGATACCTGTACAGAATTTTGACATGTTGCGATTGGTTGATTGATTGATTACTTGACTATTAAAAACGAAATTGTAAAAAAACTCCCCCAAAAGTCAAAGATTGAACAGAACAGCCTTCTGGGACAGCTCCACTAAGTCATTTGGATTTTTCTTTGTGGTTTATCATCTCTAAAGATCTGGATACATCATTGTTGGGCTTCGTAATCAGGAAATTTTAGGTAGAGCAATTTCGGCACCAAAATCTCAAAATTCCAAGGGTCGCTTGACGTTTTGACAGGAATGTTCACGTATTGGGCCAGGGATGATGTAACAGTCAAAACCGTTAATTCATGTTTGCCCTCAAGGACAAATTTTAACAATTTGAAATTTAGTGGCTTCATACATTTAGAAAATTCCGCCTATGCAGAGTCATTTCCAAGGATTCTTATATCAGCAGAGCACTGGTCCTGAGTTCTGTTTCGACAGGGTTCTGGTACTTTTGAACCTGAGTCTTCGCTTTGGACACACAAAATTTGGACCACTGGTTGAAGAAACGCTTGTCTCCGGCTTGAGGATCCATGAGCAAGGCATCAGACTACTCAAATACACAACATGTGTCTTTTCCTGCATGTGCAAATAAAAAAACAGGGACAGTTTGGAAGTTTTAACTGCAATCTTGTTATATTTCTCTCAGCACTGGGATCAGTTCCAAGCGCTGTCTAACTAACGCGACCTATGAAGCAACGGCTGCCACAGAGCGACCTGAAATCCTGGGAGTCGGCCACGGCATGGCACGTCCTTTGTTTACTTCAAGCTGAGGATAAACCACAAGGTTTCACTGCTTTCAACCGCAAGAACTCCAGTGGGAATGCCCCTCTCATTCCGGCTGATTTAGTCAATCTAACACAACAATGTGTCAAGGAATTTGAGTGGTAGTCACACTAATGTTGCAATGGTTACCAGGAAAGTTTATGAGGCATTGGGAAATCTGTAGCCAGGACGTGTGAACCACTTTGGGTTGGTATTGCACAACAAAGTCCGGTTCAATGAGTTTATCTTCTAGGACAGGGCAGGACAAGCTTTCCTTTTGGGGTTCATTTCCGTTGTTAGAAAGTCTTCTGAGGGCCATACTAACTTTATAAGACAATGTTTATATATTTATACTTATATAGAGTGGTGTGAAAAAGTCCCGCTTCGATATTTTTTGCATGTTTGCCACACTGTTTCAGATCATCAAACAAATGTAAACATTAGGCAATGACAACACAACTGAACACAAAATGCACTTTTTAAATGAAACTTTTTACTATTGAGAGAGAACAAAATGCAAACCTATTTGGCCTTGACCTCCAGAAAGAAAGTAATTGAATTAATGGGTATGGAAAAGGTCATAAAGCAATTTCTAAATATTTGGGACTCCAGCAAACCGCAGTGAGAGCCATCATCCACAAATGGCAAACATATTGAACAGTGGTGAACCATCCCAGGAGTGGCACAGAACCAAAATGACCCCAAAAGCGTAGTGACGACTCATCCAACAGGTCACAAAAGACCCCACAACAACAAAGAAGTACAGGCCTCACTTGCCTCGGTTAGGGTCAGCGTTCATGACTGCTTGGCAGAGTAACAGTAAAAAAGTAACATTTCGGAAAAAGAACATCATAGCAACAGTCAAATATGGGGGTGGTAGTGTGATGGTCTGGGGCTGTTTTGCTGCCTTAGGAAGACGTGCTGCGATACACGGAAGCATGAATTCCGCTGTCTACCCAAAAAACCTGCAGGAGAATGTCCAGCCATCTGGTGGGGACCTCAAGCTAAAAGCAACTTGGGTTGTCCAGCGGGACAATGATCCAAAACACACCAGCAAGTCCACCTCTGAATGGCCGATTTTCAATAGAAAAAGCAGTTATACTGCAGTTTATGATGGTTTTCTGCCAGTACAGAACCAGGTAGGTCTTGGTAGGCTTTGGATTCTTGGTTCCGGTTGGGTTTACAACAAAGCGTTGCTAGGTTTATCCTCCACAAGAAATGTTTCAATCCCATGCAGCGACTACCACCTGAGAGCACAACCAAGCTGATGTTGTTGGCGTCTCACTTGTGAGCTTTTCTCTTTTCTGTGTGTTGTGCCGTTTGGCCGGGTCCAAAGGGGGGTTTCCGCAAAGTGCAGACACCCTTCTCCCGCTTTAGGAGTCAAAAGATCAAGTCCTGTGGGAAGCGAGAGGGGCCTGGAAGAAGAGAAGAATAAACAGAGGTGACGATGACTGGCTGTCATAACCGCCGCCCGTCTATTCCCTCGGGGGATCTGCAGGGCCGAGATGTTCAAGCGATGCTCACCAGCGCCACTGGACGGATTTGTGGCTTGTTTAAGGTTCACGACGCCAAGGCTTAACTGTTAAGGGTGTGCGGGCTGATAACCCGCAGCAGATATGATGAAGTTTGTGCGTCAGACCCTTTGGAGAGTTTCATGTCAAACGTGGACTGTAAATCTGTGTGATGAATTTGTCACGTTGACCTGCACTTTAACGCCAAAGACTATTTGTTTTTTTTAAAAACACCCATTTAACATCTTGGCTCTGTACCACACATAGTTTGCCAGAAAAATCCTCCAAATATAACAAAGCTGTTCAAGGTACTGGATGAACGTTTTAATTTTATTTATTTTAAATGAATGAATACCCGTGACCCTAATGAGGATAAGCGGCATAAAACATGAATGAATGAATAATTTAATTATTTAATATTATTTTCAATAAGAATACTTTTTTACAAATTTAAAAGATGCTATAAAGGACAATAAATCCGAAAAATGAATAATGCATAATCACTAACTGTTATTGTCTTTAATAATTTACCGTCGTTTCCGGTGTATACGCTAAATTTATAGAGAAAAAAAGATTTGTACTTATAGAAGCCGCAAATGTCCACATCAGAAAATGGCAAAAATTGTGATAAAAGCAAAGCAATGCATGATGGGAAACAGTTAATCTACACTCGTATTGCTACTTGTCTTGTTTATTTGTTACCAACCTTTTGTGTGTTGAGCTGCTGTGTGATGATTCAGCCTCGTCTCCGAGATGACACCGTGAGTCAGACTGTTATGTTGGGTGATGAGGATTTCCGATGGGTTGACGAGCTCACTGTGTTCCTCGTAGCTCACGATTGGTCATTATTGATGTCCAATACGCCGATATCGCAGTTTAATGAGGTAATCATTGGCGCCGGAAAATACTGGAAAGCCTAATATTTTTTTATTATTGGTTTTCAGGGGAAAAAAGCTATATTTGTTGTTGGTCTTTTTACACAAAACTGTATTAAGCCAAACAAGTGAAATAGCGGAAGTGCTATCCTCATGTGGGACTGGGACGGAACAACTGAGCCAATGACCTTCATCTTTGTGTCCAATGTGCTGTAAACTTCAGCGCTTTGTTCTTTTTTTAGACTTTGTATTGTCGCCAATGTGTTGGGGAGTCTTTTATTGCAGCCAGGAACACATACACACACACGCACACACACACACACACTTGGAAAGGACCTTTACGGCACATGACTCGCTCGTCAATCAGGTGCTACCTATCTAGTCATTTAGCAATTCCAGGTTGCTATGTGGAGAAAAATGGACAAACTGGAGCAGACACAAGACAGAAGATGTAAAAGGTGAAAACACCGCTGCCGTTGCCATGGTGACTTTGCCCAAACAGGCCACCAGCGTGTATTGAAGGATCTCGAGGCCCGTTCTAATGTTCCCCACGTGGAGGAACGTAACATATGGCGGCAATCTTTGCAGAATGTTGGGACGTTCAGAAGGAGTCTGTCTTTCATCCCATTTTACAGCAAGTGTAAAACGAGCCGGAGAAAGAAAACATTTCTGCGGCTTAAATCATCCAGCGTGGAGGAGACATTATTGCTAATCTTAAATGCTACAAAAAAAAAACATCCCCGTATGAAGCATTCCAGCGTCACTTTCACCAGGACCCACCCAGCTTGGCACCGGCACGCCAAAGAGATGACGTCATGTGCTGAAAAGTCTTCCTGAAAACACCCCGGCTCATTAGTAGGGACCGAATGTGCAAAAAATGCAGCCGCTTTTGGCTATGTCCACTTTTTTATAAGATAGCAGAAGGATAGATACTGTTATACCTGCTCATATTGTAGGTGAGCTCAACCGGGATGGGGGTGGCCTCGGTTCTGGCATAGCAAAACTTTCCTGAAACCGCCCAGTCCTGACGGCCGGGGCGGCAGGTTCTCTTCCAGGATTCCGACTCCATCCTGGAGGAATGCGTGAGCCGGATGTTCTGATGCACGAAAACATCAGAGGCTCTTACTGGACCAAGGATGTCTGGCACTGGTGCTATTTCGCAACACTTCATGGCAGCCTGGAGTCCCCCAGGGGGCTCTCATCACTTCAGTCATGGTGTGAAGTTATCAGGGAAAAATGAGCTTGTTCCTTAATTTAACCGCAGGCATCTGCTTCGCGCTTACGTTGACGTTTGGCGTCTCGAGTTCCTTCAAGCCGAATGCCAAGTGGCGTCCAAATGCGGCCATTTGGATCATCCCGGGCGTTCGGTCTGGGCTCCGGATCTCCTGGTGAGCATGAGGTGATAAGTAGGCTCATAAATAATGCAGAGAAGGAAGAGCGGAAAAGCCATCCGCATGCTTGGAAAGGGCAGTTTTTCGGACGTCCACTTTCCATGTGGGCTTTTATTGCAAGAAATGTTTTGAATGTGACTTAACCTCGATAAAAAACAACGTGAAGGCTGCAACAAATACTTTCCGTGTTTCCCGGGCCAAATCCAGATCGCTTTCAAAACTCAACGGGGCCGTCCGAGGCTCCAAATTGGACCAGGTGAAAACGGACCAAGCCCAAAAGTAGCCTTGGCGGAGGTAAATATGAGCATTACATGCGTCTATTTTTACAGAGAGCCCACTGAAAACATCAATACATTAAAATGAATGACTTTAAAAAAAATGTAATGTACTTGCATTCTTATTTACTCAAATTTTGAGCAATGAATTGCTTTTGTTTCATCATACTGTGTTATACTCTTTCATTTGCTTTACTTAAATGTAATGATATTTATATTTTTATTACATTCTGTTTACTTGTGTAGATATGCTAAGAAGTGATTTTAAGAAAAAACTGCATCTTATCTTCGTAATACAAATATTAGCATCAACTTTCTAAATGTGTTTTTTTAATTTTTTTTTTACAAATAATCTTACAAATAACTCATTTTCTTTCCGGAATATTTTGGCTTTATTCTCATTATATTGTAATTTTCCCCAACCTAATTTATATTTAATTTTTTTCCCCCAACCTAATTTCTCCCAAAGCTTCTCAACCCAGAAAAACAGTTTTGTTTTATTTGTTTCTTATGATATTATGACTTAAAAAAATAATATTTCTACTCTGTTACGCTATTAAAAGGACCCTCATAATGTCACCAATTTATTTTGGCAAAATCTTGACTTTTTTTCTTTCGCAATACAACTTATATATTTTGACTTTATACTCATAAAATCATATTTCTGCTACTGTTTTAAAAAATCCAAATATTTTATTGTGAATTTTCTTCTCATAATTATGACTTTATTCCTGTAATATTTTGACTTTTTTCTTTAACCTAATTTTCCAACTACATTTGTTGTTGTGTTTGAAAAAAAAAAATTCTACTAAAATAATGTTATTTTTCCCCAAAAAAGTTGTTAAAATACAACTTATATTTTTTTACTTTGTACTATATACTTTATATATATATATACTATATACTTTTTATATATATATAAGTTACATTTCTGCTATTGTTGTTTGTTTTTTTCCTCATAATTCTGACATTATTTGTTGTTTTGTTTGAAAAAAAGAAAAAAAGTCTTTCTTTACTAGACTTATGATATTATTCCTCATAATATTACAAAGTTATTCTTGCAAAATCAGATCTTTTTCTCTTAAAATGTTGACTTCACTCCTGTAGAATTTTTCATTATTGATGTTGTTTTTGTTTTCTTGTTCAATTAGATTTCTGGAATATCAATATAAACATAAAAGACGTCGGTAAATGGAGACACATATTTGGACATCCCTGATCTATGGGGTGCAAAAATAGACATGACCAAGTTTGGTGGTTGACCTTGCAGTTGCTTCCCTCTTGCACACGCACACGCACACGCACACGCACACGCACACGCACACGCACACGCACACGCACACGCACACGCACACGCACACGCACACGCACACGCACACGCACTATGTTTAGGTGTACCTGGCAGTGCCGACGCTGGCAGAACGCAACTCACGGCCACCATTTGCAGCAGCTGTGCTGTGCGATCAAAGCATAGCAGGCATTACTGAAGGCCTGCGGTGTAAGAAGAGAAGGCGTTCATGCCGGGAAGCTGCGGCCGCGCTGAGCATGCCATTGCTGCTGTCAGGACTCGTCCACCTGCATGCAAAATAGCACCTTTTGCACCGCAGGAGACATATGGTGTGCAAGAAGGGGAGCAAATACGTTTTTAGAGACGCGAGAAGACCATCTTTGCTGTGAGCGCTTTGTCCTTATTGACTCGTTAGTCGTGATGACCTACTTAGAGCAGCTCCAACCCGGGCTTGGAGGGTTGGAATATCTTCAACAGCTGAGCATGCTAGCACGCTGGACGTGTCTGCATCCTTGTATGTACGAGCATATGAAACTAAATAAGTCTACATAACAAAAGTATATCATTAGTGTACTATAAATATTCAATAATACAATAAACATTTGACAAAATGAGCAAAAGGAAACACTCAGGAGATCATCTAGGTCTAAGTGATAGAAAGAATTACTTTATTTGGCCCAGTGGCCTAATGGATAAGGCATCAGCCTCCGGAGTTGGGGATTGTGGGTTCAAGTCCCACCTGGGTTGCTAGCTCACTTGTTGATTTTACATCACATAATCAACATGCAATATCATCAAGCTACATTGTTATAAAACCTGCCTTTTGAGGTGTTTTGGTCTGGCTCGCCTGCTGTCTCCGGGACTTTCACCGCCATGGGTACTTCTGTCCGCCTAGAATCGGCAGCATCCATGAAGCACACAATAATATAATAAATACTAAACTAAGAAAAGATGGGGTGTGATAAAAATACCTCCTTATTTAGTGGCAATTTTGTTGTAATATTAAAAAAGACATTTGTAATATTAAACTACTGGTAACAATAAAAATAACCGTGTTAGGGCTTTTCCATTTACCATAATATGCTGTAAAAACAACCCCATAAATTTTATAGCAAAAAACAACAAAACTGACACTGCAAAAATAGCAACAGTAATACACTGTAAAAACAACAGTAATTTTCACGGTAAAAAAATTTTCACGCTTGGTCACCAGACGTGTGGTACCGTTCATCTATTTTTTTTTCCATTCCATTCCATTTTCTTCCGCTTATCCGGGTCCGGGTTGTGGGGGCAGCAGTCTCAGTAGGGAAGTCCAGACTTCCCGGTCAACCAAGACAGTCCCCCAACATCCAGAGCCTTGAGAAATTCTGAGCGGAACTCGTCTACCCCCGGAGCCTTGACACTGGGGAGTGATTTGACTACCCCAATTACCTCAGCCACGGTGATAGAACTGTCCACGTACGTATCCTCAGACTATGCTTCCTCTATGGAAGGCATGTCAGTGGGATTGAGAAGGGACTCGAAGTATTCCTTCCACCGACCAACTATATCCACAGTCGAGGTCAGCAAGCCCCCGTCCGCACTGTAAACAGTGTGAACTGGGGGCTGCTTTCCCTTTCTGAGGTGTCGGACGGTTTGCCAGAACCTTTGCGAGGCAGACCGAAAGTCGTGCTCCATAGCCTGTCCCGCAAGCCATCCATGCTTGATAGGACTCCTTCTTCAGCTTGACAGCAGCCCTAGCCCCCGGTGTCCACCATCGGGTTTGGGTCTTGCCGCCACGACTGGCACCGACCACCTTGCGGCCGCAACTACGACTGGCTGCCTCAGCAATTTTTTTGACAGCAAAAAAAACCCCAAAAACTTATTTGCCAGAATTTTAACAAAAGAATAACAACAGTAATACACTGTAAAAACAACAGGTCGCTTGGTCGCCAGAATTGTGGTACTGCTCATCTATTTACAGTAACACCAATTTTATTACTGTTGATTTTACGGTAAAGATTAATGGTTGCGTCAAAAAGTATTGTATTTTTTGTTTGTTTTACACGGCAATAAACTTTCTTTAGGATTAACCACAAGAAAATGTTTTTACAGTGTTGATCACAAAATCTTTATATTTAGCGTTTGCACTAGCAAAAGAAAATCCCGCACTACCCACTGTATGTTCAATTGTTCGGTTCTATGGTTATCGTCACACTTTTCCTCTTGCGATCAAAAACATTAAAAAAGCCTAAGAAAAAGCAAAATGCAAGTGAGGAGCTCATCCCGAGGCCTTTTCTTTGTCGTCTAAACAGGAAGTCACTCCCATAACTCAACCTCCTGACCTTTAACCTTCAGTCTGAATGCGCCCATTTCGGGCTAGTGGCTGGAAACTAGGCATAAACAAAAAGAGCCACCCTAATTCCCCCGGGTAATGTTTGCATCTGTCGGCGCCTAGCTGGTGTTTTGTTAACGGGCCAAAAAGGAGACCGGCAGAACCTTCAAGTAATAAACAGCAGCTCAGCATCCCGCATGTTCTCTAAACCAGGGATGCCACCATCTTGGGCGGGACTTCACACACAATACATAATAACTCCCCCAATTTGCCGTCCGCACAAATTGGAGCTTTGGAGCAAAAAGAAGAGGAAATGTGTTCGTTTCATCAGGTGTCCGTCCAGCTGGCTGCCGCTTCTAAATGCTGCTGATTACGCAACCGTGCTGAGAAAACGCGTCTGTGTTGTGGCGCATCAAAGCTTTCCAAACTCTGTGGGTATGTGTCCGCGCATATGCGTGTGTGTGCGTGCGTGTGTGTGTGTGTGGGTGTGACAAGTGCTCTCTGGGCCGTGTCTCATGCTGCTTCCTGAACATCATTCATAAACCCAAGTCCGGATGAAAGTCTGGGAATGATGTCCATAAAAACTGCTGAGTACGCGCTTTTCCCTCACTGCCGCCCTGCAGCTTTGTGTGTGAGTGTGTGTGTGTGTGTGTGCACAAACAAAGTACTGACATTACAAAAATTAAGTCACAATTTTACGTGCATGAAATTGATGTGTTATGAAGAAAAAAATTGCAGAATTGTAGGAGAATTACCGTAAGTCAAGTTTTATTTCTTACAAGTATAATGTAATAATGACAGGACAAAACAACAAAAACAAGTCAAAATATCACAAAAGATGTTCACGAGAATTTATTTGATATGTTAAAAGAAAATAATTTACTCAGACAGAGAAGAACATCTGTTTTTGTTATTTATTCCAAGAACGAGGTTATAAAACAAGCAGAATGTTGTAAAAAATAAAAAATTAAAATAAGTCCAGGAAAAATATATAGAATTTTAATATAATTAAGTAAAATTTATTACAATAAATATATATAAATATATATTTTTTTAAGTAGAATTTAATATTGACATGAACAAATAAATTGTAAATGATTATAGAAAAAAACGTCAAAATATGAGAAAAGACAATTAATGAATTTGTAATGTTACAAGAAACAATACTTATATAATATATATATATATTTTTTTTTCATTCATTTTCTTCTGCTTATCCGAGGTCAAGTCGCGGGGAAAGCAACCTAAGCAGGGAAGCCCAGAGGTCCCTCTCCCCGGCCACTTCGTCTAGCTCTTTGCGGCGGATGCCGAGGCGTTCCCAAGCCAGCCGAGAGACATAGTCTCTCCAGCGTGTCCTGGGTCTTCCCCGAGGCCTCCTACCGGTTGGACGTGCCCTGAACACCTCCCCAGGAAGGCGTTCGGGAGGCATCCTAACCAGATGCCCGAGCCACCGCATCTGACTCCTCTCAATGCGGAGGAGCAGCGGTTCTACTCCGAGTCTCTCCCGGATGACAGTGCTTCTCACCCTATCTCTAAGGGAGAGCCCAGCCACCCTGCGGAAAAAACTCATTTCGGCCGCTTGTACCCGCCATCTTGTCCTTTCGGTCACTACCCAAAGCTCATGACCATAGGTGAGGGTAGGAACGTAGATCGACCGGTAAATCGAGAGCTTTGCCTTTTGGCTCAGCTCTCTTTTCACCACGACAGATCGGTGCAGAGTCCGCATCACTGCAGACGCCGCACCAATCCGCCTGTCCATCTCGCGTTCCATCCTTCCATCACTCGTGAACAAGACCCCGAGGTACTTAAACTCCTCCACTTGAGGCAGGACCTCATCCCCGACCCGGAGATGGCACTCCACCCTTTCCCGGGCGAGAACCATGGACTCGGACTTGGAGGTGCTGATTCTCATTCCAGCCGCTTCACACTCAGCTGCGAACCGATCCAGTGAGAGTTGAAGGTCACTGCTCGATGAAGCCAGCAGGACCACATCATCTGCAAAAAGCAGAGACCGAATCCTGCGGCCACCAAACTGAAACCCCTCAACGCCCTGGCTGCGCCTAGAAATTCTGTCCATGAAAGTAGTGAACAGAATCGGTGACAAAGGGCAGCCCTGGCGGAGTCCAACCCTCACTGGAAACGGGTCCGACTTATTGCCGGCAATGCGAACCAAACTCTGACACCGGTCATACAGGGAACAAACCGCCTTGATTAGGTGGTCCGATACCCCATATTCCCGGAGCACTCCCCACAGTATTCCCCGAGGAACACGGTCGAATGCCTTCTCCAAGTCCACAAAACACATGTAGACTGGTTGGGCAAACTCCCATGCACCCTCAAGGACCCTGCCGAGAGTATAGAGTTGGTCCACAGTTCCACGACCAGGACGAAAACCACACTGCTCCTCCTGAATCCGAGATTCGACTATCCGGCGGATCCTCCTCTCCAGAACCCCTGAATAGACCTTACCGGGAAGGCTGAGGAGTGTGATCCCACGATAGTTAGAACACACCCTCCGGTCCCCCTTCTTGAAAAGCGGGACCACCACCCCGGTCTGCCAGTCCAGGGGCACCGACCCCGACGTCCACGCAATGCTGCAGAGTCGTGTCAACCAAGACACGCCCACAGCATCCAGGGCCTTAAGGAACTCCGGGCGGATCTCATCCACCCCCGGGGCCTTGCCACCAAGGAGCTTTTTGACCACCTCGGTGACCTCAGCCCCAGAGATAGGCGAACCCGACTCAGAGTCCCCAGGCACTGCTTCCATGTTGGAAGACGTGTCGGTAGGATTGAGGAGGTCTTCAAAGTATTCCCTCCACCAGTCCACAACATCTCGAGTCGAGTTCAGCAGCACACCGTCCCCATCATACACGGTGTCAACTGTGCATTGCTTCCCCAGCCAAAGACGGCGGATGGTGGTCCAGAATCTCTTTGAAGTTATCCGGAAGTTGTTTTCCATGGCCTCTCTGAACTCCCCCCATGTCCGGGTTTTTGCCTCAGCGACCACCAGAGCTGCAGACCGCTTGGCCATCCGGTACCTGTCAGCTGCCTCCTGAGTCCCATGGGCCAAGACGGCCTGATAGGACTCTTTCTTCAGCTTGACGGCATCCCTCACCACTGGTGTCCACCAACAGGTTCTGGGATTACCGCCACGACAGGCACCGACCCCCTTACGGCCACAGCTCCGATCGGCCGCATCGACAATGGAGGCACAAAACATCGCCCACTCAGATTCAATGTCCGCTTCCTTCCTCGGAACATAGTCAAAGCTCTCCCGTAGGTGAGAGTTGAAACTCCTTCTGACAGGGGACGTTCTCAGCAGACCCTCACAATGCGTTTGGGTCTGCCAGGTCTGACCGGCATCCTCCCCCACCATCGGAACCATCTCACCACTAGGTGGTGATCAGTTGACAGCTTCGCCCCTGTCCTCACCCGAGTGTCCAAAACATGTGGGCGCAAGTCCGACGACACAACCACAAAGTCAGTCACTGAACTGGAGCCCAGGGTGTCCTGGTGCCAAGTGCACATGTGGACACCCTTATGCTTGAACATGGTGTTTGTTATAGACAATCCGTGACGAGCACAGAAGTCCAATAACAAGAGACCGCTCGGGTTAAGATCACGGGGGCCGTTCCTCCTAATCACACCTCTCCAGGTCTCACCGTTGCAGCCAACATGAGCGTTGAAGTCACCCAGCAGAACAAGGGAATCCCCCGAGGGAGCACTCTCTAGTACTTCCTCTAAGGACTCCAAACAGGGTGGCTATTCTGAACTGCTGTTTGGTGCATAAGCACAAACAACAGTCAGGACCCATCCCCCCCACCCGAAGGCGTAGGGAAACTACCCTCTCGTTTACTGGGTTAAACTCCAACGTGCAGGCTTGGAGCCGGAGGGGAACAAGAATTGCCACCCCTGCTCGTCGCCTCTCATTGCCGGCAACACCAGAGTGGAATGAAGTCCAGCCCCTCTCGAGAGGACTGGTTCCAGAGCCCTTGCCGTGCGTTGAGGTGAGTCCGACTATATCTAGCCGGAATTTCTCCACATCACGCACCAGTTCAGGCTACTTCCCCGCCAGAGAGGTGACATTTCACGTACCGACAACTAGCTTCTGTAGCCGAGGATTGAACCGGCCAAAACCCCCGCCTCCGGCCGCCACCCAGCTCTCTTTGCACCCGACCACTTTGGCTCACCACTCGTGGGAGGGGGGACCCACCGGGCCCCATGGGTGCAGGCCCGGCCACCAGAAGCTCGCCATCGTGCCCCGCCTCCGGGCCTGGCTCCAGAGGGGGGCCCCGGTGACCCGCGCCCGGGCGAGAGAAAACGACTTATATAATATAATATATAATATCAATTTAAACAGGTATCTTTGTTGTAAAATTTAAATGTTTTATCTGGTAAAATGATAACTATTTTCTCGTAAAATTGCAATTTTTAATCTGGTGAAATTACAATTATTGTCTTGTAAAATTAGGACTTCAAATCTGGTAATATTACCCATTTTTTCTGATAAAATTATGATTTTTAATCTAGTAAAACTATGTAATTTTTTTCTTAAAATTACAATTTTTAATCTGGTAAAACTATGACTATTTTTGTAAAATTAGGATTTTTTGTCTCCACGAGAAGAGGGTGCAGTGTACACGGTGGCTCCAGTGGACCAAAATAGGAGGGTTAAGAAGGTTCATTGTTCTCTGTTGAAGGCCCTATTGGTCCCTGAGGAGCCTACCCCAGCCGCTGTCTTAAGTCCCCCTGTCAGCCCTGCAGTATCCATCTTTGAGGAGGACCCCCTGAGGGGAATGACATGTTCATAAGGCTCCCTATTTTGCAGCCAACAGCCCCGTGGTTGCCGGCTTCGCCAGTGATGGTCCCTCAACCACTCTAGTATGGATCTCCATCCGTCTTGCAAGCTGCAGAACCCTCAAGAGTTGTCTCGTCTATTTTTGTTGGCCCACCGTCATTGCCAGAATCTACTGCAATTTCGGGTCCGAGTGGAGGGACTTTGCGTAAGTCCACTCGCTCGACCGCTGGTCAGCATCAAAACCCTTACAATCTTCCTAGACCTGTAGCCCAGCAGCGACCTCGAGACACTTAAGCCGACTTGAGGGTCACGGCACTAGGTATTTAGGTCATCGACACGCCGCCGATGCAAAATAGGGGGGATGGATTTGGCATTACGCAGTAGGAGGCGCCCCTTTCAATTAAGGGCTGAGCTCTCATTGGTCATCGTGTGGCCAACGAGTCTCTTAAAAGTGCTATTCTTTTGGACGTTAGTCCTTTGACCTCACGCATCTGCCCGCCTACTGGCATTACATTTCCGTGTTTGACTTCGCCTCGCGGCGGGAAAGAGGGGCTACGCTTTGGGCTGTTTGAAAGGCCAGTGCTTGAACGCTAAATGTAATTTGTATTTATAGCACGGACAATCACGCACTAACATGCAGACCGGCGCCTCCCGCTGAGACGACGTGGGTAAGTTTATGTTTTGCGTACTCAGGGCTACGGTAGCTCTAACATAGCTTCTCACCACTATAGACGACCAGTGTAGCTCTTGTCGAGCTTCTCCCTTTCGCTGGGCCCTGTGGATGGTGCATAGCTAAAAGACTGCTCCTTACAGCCGTGGGGACATTATTCTGTGTACTGTTGAACTGTTTTTACTCGTTGCCATTGTGTGTGTGTGTGTGTGGAGGGAACGGGTTGTGAACGTTTCCCTGCTGTATATACAGTATTGATAATGTCTTTCTGTCCTAGGAGCTGACCGCCGATCCGGTGTTAGTGGTGGTGGATACCCTGGTGGTGGTCTCCTCATGGTTTGTGGTGCACTATTTCCCCTGTGTATTGTGTCTGTGTTGGGTGTTTTTCTTTTGCTTCCTTTTGCCGTTTAGGTTAATGTCCCATTGGTTCTGCTCCCTGCACTGGTGAGGCCCAGTTCAGCTCCTAGTGGTATGATAGTGTGTATGGCTGGAAAAGCTATATTTTTAAGAAGTAAAAGCTAGTATTTTATGTTTTACAAAATAAAATATGATTCATCTCCATTGTAATAATAAACTTGTTAAATTCAAATTGAACAGTCTCCTTCCTTTCAGTGATGCACACCTGTGTGCCGGGAGGTTCCTAAATCCTCCAGGTGAAGTTCCTGGGGTGGCATTGTTCAATTTCGGTACTGTAGCCACTGCTAAGATTTTCTAGCAGGACGCAAGCTGTTAAAAGCTATACCTCCTCATTCTGCCACATTTGGCATAATATCTCATAATATTACAATTTTTTTCTGGTAAAATTACTACTTTTTCCTTGTTAAATAAAAATACGCCCTGCGATTGACTGGCGACCAGTCCAGGGTGTACCCCGCCTCTCGCCCAAAGTCAGCTGGGATAGGCTCCAGCATCCCCGTGACCCTAATGAGGATAAGCGGTACAGAAAATGAATGAATGAATGAAATAAAAATACTTAATCTGGTAAAATTATCACCTTTTTCCCCTAAAATTATCATATTACAACATTTTTCTGGTAAAACTAAAACATTTTCCCGTAAAATTTTAATGTCATAATATTAGGAGTTTATTCTTAAATTAGGACTAGGACCAGGTAAAATTATAACTTTTTTCTCATAAAATTAAAATTTTTAATCTGGTAAAATTATAACTTTTTTCTCATAAAATTACAACTTCTATTCTTGTAAATTTATGAATTTTTTCTTGTAAAATTACAACTTTTAATCTTGTCATATTACAACTTTTTCTGTTTAAATTACTACTTTTTCTCATAAAATTAAGATTTTTAATCTGAAAAAAAAATCAAAAATCTTTGATGGCGCACACTGGCAGCCTCGCTTTCCGTCGGTCTGCCCCAGGGCAGCTGTGGCTACATAGTGGCTTACCATCACCAAGTGTGGTGTGAATGAATAATGATGACCTCAATGTAAGCGCTTTGAGAGTCTTTGATAAAGCGCATAACAAGTGTAATTCATTAAAATTACGATTTTTAATATGGTAAAATTATGAAATTTTTCTCGTAAAATTACAATTTTGAATTTGGGGAATTTTTGGGGGGTAAAATTATGACTTTTATCTCATATTTTTTCTTGTTAAATTAGGACTTCTAATGTGGTAAAATTATAACTTTTTTTCTCATAAAATTACAATTTTTAATCTGGTAAAATTATTCCTTTTTTCTCGTAAAATTACAACCTTTATTCTTGTAAATTTATGACTTTTTTCTCGTTAAACTACGACTTTTAATCTTGCCATATTATGACTTTTTTCTGGTAAAATTACAACTTTTTGTCATAATATTAAGATTTTTAATCTGGTAAAATTTATATTTTTTCTTGTAAAATTACGACTTCCAATCTGGTAAAATTACAACTTTTTTTCATAAAATTATAACTTTTAATCTTGCAAAATAAAAATAAAAAGTCTCATAAAATTTAATTTAATAAATTAATCTTGGAATCTTACGTTTTTATATGTGGCCCTAATACACCATTATACCAAAGTGTTCACTACCAGAAAAAATAAAATGGTGTAATATGCATGCCAAGTCCACTTTCAGCATACTAGCATCAATCGCTGTGTTGCTTAACTCATTCAGTACCAAAGACGTACCTGAACGCCCGATTCCCAACACTACATATATTTTTTTGCGCATTTGTCGTTACATGTTTGTTTACACGACAAGCAACTAAATGAGACGTAGTCGTGCCAAAAATGTTCTTAAATTGTGTTTTGTGCTTACACCAGGGATGCTACCGTCAGGGTTTTAAGATTCCAATTCCAATCCCATCATCCATGCGTGAAATCGTCCGATACCGCCGATAGACGATTCCAAGGACTCCTAGCAAATAGAGTACAATGACAACAACAGACACTTGAAAAAGTCAGTACAGTCCTGATGATCATGATATCCACTATCCCATTGGGTAAAAACTAGCTCCAAACTAAAAGCAAAAAAAGCTTATCCTAGTCAGCGTATCCTTGTTTGCTGGATTCTGTATGAAATGCAAGACTAAACAAATCTTGCTGTAATGCTGCAGTTTTGCGACATACACTATACGTTTGAAAGGCACACACAAAAAAACCTGCCACACTGTAAATACATTTTGTGTCTAACTCCCATTTATTTAAAAGTGTTGCTAAAACTTTACGAGCATCACTACTGCCCCAATGGAAACTGCATCAGCTATTTTGTTTCACTTTGCAACATTTAACAATAGGAATGTGCAAAAAAAAATCAGGCCGTGACTCCTGGATTTGATTTCCCAGAAAGATCTATCGCTTTCTCCTGACTTGGACCTCATGTGGAGCTTGTGTACGCACAGAGAGGCCGATGACTACCTTACAGCAGATCAGCAACCACGTGCAAATGATGGCTTTACCATGTCCTGATTTCAGACTCTCCTAAGTCATTGAACACACATGAAAATGTTTGCGTACATGTACGTGCACCCAGGTCCACGGAAAGAATGTCATGAAGAAGTTTGACTTTTGGAGAACATCTTTTTAGATTTATAAGTCCCAGGCTTCCCCCGAGAGAGCCGCTGGAATGGAGGGAGGAGGGAAGTCAGGACGAGATGGTGGACTTTTATTCAACAAGCAGAGGTGGAAAGTAGCAAATGACTTTTACTCGCGTTACTGTAAATTTAGGACGTATTTTTTTTTTGCGAAACTTTAGTGGATGATTGGACATCATTTGTCAGGTAGTGGGGATATGTTTTTTTGGTCTCACTTTACAATAAGGTACACAAAAATAACTAATGAAGAACTAATGAGGAACTAATAACTAAGGCGTGTACATTTAAAGTAGGTACTGAACAACTAATGAGGAACTATTGACACTCATCTTTTCCAAAACATTTTCTGTAAAGTTGGAGCTAGGATGTATACCAATGAAAATACATCCCATATCCTAGGAAGAATTGCATATTTTAGGACATCCACACAAGCTTTTCTACCAGAGCACGCACGCTCAGCGATACATGACATTATCCGTGCGCCCCAGTCAACAGACTTGACTAATCGACTTATGACAAATCAAACTTACAAGGGTAACGTTTAGCGTCTTTATCATTAAAATAGCTCAAAAAGAAAACCACATAAAACATGCAGTGCTTAAATCCAATGCTTTATTTCCTGGTATCGATTAAATCGATTGGTTACCTTTTAAACGATCGTTAGCTCCATACATGTGGTCTGGAATGGAATTTGGTGAACACAGATCGATTAAGTTGGATCGTAGGAATATCAATCGATGCATCGATCAAGTGAATGAATCGTTACACCCCTAGTGTTCATAGAAGCTGGGGCAAGGCACTACAGTCTACCGTCTTCAAATCTTTCCACTCTGGGACCCGGTTTCAGAAATGTTCGTTTACAGACCCCGAAAGCGCCGGCTCCACGCACGTTTGATAAAGTATTTGTGCGTTCAGTAGGAGTGTAACGATTCATTCACTAGATCTGTGTTTGCCAAATTGCCATTCCAGACAACATCCAACGATCGTTTGAAAGGTAAATGCCGATCGCATTAAACATTCAAAAACTGGGGGATTTCTAACTCTATATTACTCTTTGAATAAAATAACGGCCCATATTTCCAAAATGGATATCCCTTTCCATTCTAATTGCAAATTTAATTGTTTACCACAAAGAGACGCACATCCCTACTTAGTATAGAAAAAAAACTATCTGTGATTAAGTGCGATTAGTTATAAGTTAACTATGGAAAAAAGGGGAATAATTGTGATGAGACATTTTAATCTATTGACGGCCCTGTGTATAAAAATTTTAGAAAAATAATGTTATAAAATTTGAAAAATTCCCAAATAATAATTATGTTCTTTAAAAAAACATAAATAAATAATAGAAAAAGTTAGGCAAATTTAATATTTAATAAAAAAACGTTAAGAAAAATAATTTGAAACTTTTCAAATAGTTTATTCCAAATAAAAAAAATGTTTAATCCAAAACTTAAAATATTTTTTTAAGATTTAATTCTAAATATAATAATAAAAAAAAAATGAAGTGCCCCTGGACTGGCAGACAGGGGTGGTGGTCCCGCTTTTCAAGAAGGGGGACCGGAGGGTGTGTTCTAACTATCGTGGGATCACACTCCTCAGCCTTCCCGGTAAGGTCTATTCAGGGGTTCTGGAGAGGAGGATCCGCCGAATAGTCGAATCTCGGATTCAGGAGGAGCGGTGTGGTTTTCGTCCTGGTCGTGGAACTGTGGACCAAGTCTATACTCTCGGCAGGGTCCTTGAGGGTGCACGGGAGTTTTCCCAACCAGTCTACATGTGTTTTGTGGACTTGGAGAAGGCATTCGACCGTGTTCCTCTGGGAATACTGTGGGGAGTGCTCCGGGAATGTGGGGTATCGGACCACCTAATCCAGGCGGTTCGTTCCCTGTATGACCGGTGTCAGAGTTTGGTTCGCATTGCCGGAAATAAGTCGGACCCGTTTCCAGTGAGGGTTGGACTCCGCCAGGGCTGCCCTTTGTCACCGATTCTGTTCACTACTTTCATGGACAGAATTTGTAGGCGCAGCCAGGGCGTTGAGGGATTCCAGTTTGGTGGTCGCAGGATTCGATCTCTGCTTTTTGCAGATGATGTGGTCCTGTTGGCTTCATCGAGCAGTGACCTTCAACTCTCACTGGATCGGTTCGCAGCTGAGTGTGAAGCGGCTGGAATGAGAATCAGCACCTCCAAGTCAGAGTCCATGGTTCTCGCCCGGGAAAGGGTGGAGTGCCATCTCCGGGTCGGGGATGAGGTCCTGCCTCAAGTGGAGGAGTTTAAGTACCTCGGGGTCTTGTTCACAAGTAATGGAAGGATGGAACGCGAGATGGACAGGCGGATTGGTGCAGCGTCTGCAGTGATGCGGACTCTGCACCGATCTGTCGTGGTAAAAAGAGAGCTGAGCCAAAAGGCAAAACTCTTGATTTACCGGTCGATCTACGTTCCTACCCTCACCTATGGTCATGAGCTTTGGGTAGTGACCGAAAGGACAAGATGGCGGGTACAAGCAGCCGAAATGAGTTTTCTCCGCAGGGTGGCTGGGCTCTCCCTTAGAGATAGGGTGAGAAGCACTGTCATCCGGGAGAGACTCGGAGTAGAACCGCTGCTCTTCCACATTGAGAGGAGTGAGATGAGGTGGCTCGGGCATCTGGTTAGGATGTCTCTCGAACGCCTTCCTGGGGAGGTGTTCAGGGCACGTCCAACCGGTAGGAGGCCTCGGGGAAGACCCAGGACACGCTGGAGAGACTATGTCTCTCGGCTGGCCTGGGAACGCCTCGGCATCCGCCGCAAAGAGCTAGACGAAGTGACCGGGGAAAGGGACCTATGGGCTTCCCTGCTTAGGTTGCTGCCCCCGCGACGCGACCCCGGATAAGCGGAAGAAAATGGATGGATGGATGGAAGTTTAAAATACTTATTCTATAGAATATTTTATTCTAAAAAAAAAAAACTGCCCTGCGTTTGACTGGCGACCAGTCCAGGGTGTACCTCTCGCCCAAATTCTGCTGGGATAGGCTCCAGCATGCCCGCGACCCTAATGAGGATAAGCGGTATAGAAAATGAATGAATGAAAAAAAACCAAAACTGTTTAATATTTTTTGCTCACATTTAGTTTCCGACACGAATAGTAGTATAATATTTATGGTATCTTATGCTGGTGAGGAAGTGAAGCAAACTGCATGTTTGAAGCGTTTCCAATGAATACTTTTTAGACTATGGATGGACGGGTGTTTAAAGCAACTCTGACGTTACAATAACACGTCGTTAAGGGTTCATGTGTGAGTGTGCCGCGTACAGGAAGTTCCCACTGGGCTGCCTATCAGGGCGGAAAATGAGTGTTTGTCACAAATCCTCTCTCTCTCTTGCACATCCTTTTTTCCCATAGCGGCAGCATCAACAGCAGAATACGCGTTTGAGGTGTTTAAATAACTGAATGAGAAAGTTCTTATCCAATCTGTTTGAGTTCTACTATTAGAAGTTCTCCTACTATGCAAAAATGACTTTTCATTGATGTTTTAACATTAGTATGTCTATGTGCACCAAATCTATTGTTACATTTCACACTTTAAGAAGCACTTCCAGGCATACATTATCGCATTTAGGACGTCATGTCTTGTCAAAGCATTTTCTGGTGCTGATGTTGAGGGAATTGACTTGTGAGACAGCGTCCCCTGCTGGAATTTTGGACAACTGCATGCCTTGGGGAAGGGCCAGCACACTAAGCTCCATGAAGGCATGCTCGGTTTGAGTTTGACGCAGCGTGCGCGACTGTCCCCTCCGGCAAAACACCCACTCAACCCAGACCCCTAAATCTGATTTACTCTTGAACCTTTGCCAGACTGATAGATGAGAAGTTCAAACTGTTCTCAGGTTGGCCTTCTGCTCAACCTCATTTCTTATTTGGGTGATTTATTATTGCCGAGTGAAGAGTTTCAAAACAAAAGATATGTCATGTCAGAGGGATAAAGTGAATATTTTAGCAGGTTTATGTGGACAAACGCGACACACCAGTCATACGAGATCCAAGGTTTTGTGAGCTCCTGACACACTGAAGCCCTCATAGACCTGGCAACTGCATGCATTCACACTACTGGAAATAGTTTCATTGGCGGTTCTAGACCCGACCGTGATACGTGAAATTAGTAAGATCCTTTAATTACAAGTGAAATATTGTTGCAGTTAGAGCAGAGAAAAACGCTTTTTAATGTTATAGACATGACAAACCAGCCGCTTGCTGGTGAACCAACGGGCTAACCAGTTAGCCTTGAATTTATTTCTTCTAAACCAAAGCCAAAAACATACCACTTCCACACCGGATGGGAGGAGAAGTTTTATTTTCACTCTATCATGTGGGACATGCTATGGCTGACTTCATGCTGTGTGAATATAATGCAATTGAAGGCAATGTCTCAATGTTTTGGGTCAATACTGCCACCTAGTGACCACAATACTACATATTATTTATATATTAATATGGTTTGACTAGTAATAGACCTAAGTCAACCACAAAACAACAATGGTTTATTATTATTATTTATTATTAATTAATTTAACTAATTAATTTGGAAATACTTATGTAATACGGTAATCCCTTGTTTATGGCGGTTTATTAGTTCCGACCGTGATAAGTGTATTTCTAAGTAGACGTCTTTAGTTAGAAACTGAATAATTTAGTAGTTAGAGCATAGAAAACCTGTTTACAACCTTCTAAATACACTTTTTTAACATTAGAGCCCTGTAGACATGAAATAACACCCCTATAGTCACCTTTACACTCCTATTACACAGTACAGTAGACATAATAAAGAGTAAATAACCCATTCCAGACACAAATAAGATTTGTGTTTGCATGTGTTACAATGCATGTGAGGCCGACAAGAAATTACGTCGAGGTTTCAGAGTTACGTTTCAGGTTTGCGTGCGTAACAGCGGAAAAAGTAGCCCATGTTTTTATTGTTTTAATTCAAATTTGCAGAAAAAGACTGTTGTCTGGTGCTTGTCTGTCTCACCAAACATTACAGTAATCTGTAATGTTGTTACTGACACCTACTGGCTCATGTAGAATACCACATTTCAATAAAGTCTTTGAACGTGTCTTCTGAATGTCTTATATTTGTATTTTAGTTCACTTAGCCAAGTTTAAAAACACGAAACAGAGAGTGAGAAGAACAGCGTACTTCATTTTAATTGCC
This sequence comes from Oostethus manadensis, assembly GCA_024372805.1. Lineage (NCBI taxonomy): Eukaryota > Metazoa > Chordata > Actinopteri > Syngnathiformes > Syngnathidae > Oostethus > Oostethus manadensis. The sequence continues at coordinate 3,588,875 of QODF01000025.1, forward strand.
CCGCCATTTTCTCATCCCTACAAAACGTTCACACACACATCTCACTTCCAGAAAAAAGATCATCTGTCATGGTTTGAAAACACACAACAAAGCCTCGGAAGAGACAGTCATCATTCTTTCGTTCCTTCTCTTGGTGAGCAAACAAACGGGATTGTGATTGAGTCCAGAGTCCACCTGCATCTCATTTCTCTGACAAATATCCTCCGACGACGTCTTCCTCCCCTCTGCGGCTTTCATTAAAAAGCCGAGCGACGTATCAAAGCGAACGGAGCGCAACATCTGCAAAGCATCGGCGGCGTTCCGGGTAACAGACGCGTGGATGCTGGCGGACGCATATGAAAGGGTTTTTATCCGCCGGAGCGCATTCCAAGCCAGCAACTTCACAGCGCAATAGCAAGACACTTATATTTATGACAATGTTGTAAACTTTTTACATATCCACTGTAACTCACTAAGCACTTGTCCGACCCAATAGATGCCGTATTTCACATGCAGCAACCCAGCATAGCTATCAGATCTTAACATTAACAGCAACGTCACGCTGGCTTCGCCGATGCACTGAAGAAAAACTCTGTATGGCTGGCAGAGCTTATGGCTGCATTTTAAGATGTGTAGTGAAGCCTTTTTTTTCTTTTTACAAAAATGCCTCCATAAAACGGGGGACGTATAAACGACACAGGTTCCTCCATACCATAACATCAACAACACAAAAAACTATTTTCACATTTAGAACTGTGTGTGCATGTGCTCCGACTTGTGTAACCTTCTGCACGCTACACTCCTCCACTCGCTTCCACTTCCTCCTTGCTGTCACATGTGTTGTTCCACTCATATGATCTCTGGCTCAAATGCAGTTCTGCCACCTTGTGGCCCTTTTTATGTCATAAAATTGCTCTAAAAGTGACATTCATTAATGTGCAGTTGTGTCATCAACTCTTTTTGCCTCTTGTGGGGTAAAAAAAAGGTAAAAAACGTACTAATACGTTGGGACCGGGCGTCCGGGTTCATAAAAACATAAAATGATGTCTTTGGTGTTGAATGAGGTAAAGCGCAAACCATTTACCGTAAAGTCCGGACTGTGATGCTTAGAGCGCAGGTTCCGGAAGTAGTGAAGTGGACGCTAACATTGTGTTTTGAAGGCGTACAGTATGCAATGGTCGTGTTTTGATCTAACAAATCTCAAGTACGTTTGATCAAGAGCAGAATTACTGCAGCTGTTGAAGTCTGATGAAAAAGAAACGTCTCCCGTCTCACTCATCTGCGCTAACAAGTCACTGTGGATTGCAAAGTTTATAGTGTGTCTTCCTGTGCAAATATCCCATGTACACCTGTATATTTGTGTACAACATTTATTTCCTCTTTCAATTTGGTCTATGCAGTCGTCCCTTGGTTCCAGATCTGACTGTGATACGTACATTTCGGCTAAGTAGGATTCAATTTGAATAACTAAACCTTCTAAACATGTGTTTTTTAACATTGTTAGAAGCCTACAGACAAGAAATAACAGCCCTATAGTCACCTTTACCCTCGTATTACCAAATATTGTGGACATGACAAGCAATAATGACACATAATAACTCACCGTTTGTTTGTTTAGCTATGAAGTTCTACGTTGTAGTATCTCAAATGTAATGTAGGTCGGTCACAAGACATTAAAAAGAAGATCCATGACATTTGTCACTTGATTGGTATACAGGACAGCCAGTCTAACATTACTCTGCCATACCTAAATGTACACTTCGACAATACTGCCAGCTTTGTTTACATGGCGTAGGCAACAATTCATGCACTACGGGATGTTTGAAGTGACACAAGAGACTGACGTCCCTTTAAAAATAGCATGCTACCAAGCTAACTAGTTAGCATCCAGTTTATTTATTCTTAATCTAACAGTATGTTTGAAACAGAGTGGTGAAGAACAACAAAGTGTACCACTTCCACATGGAATGGGAGGAGAACTTTTTTTCCACTACGTCATGTCAAAATGGCTGCACAATAAGGTAATATAATGCAATGAAACGTCTCATCAACGTAACCTCACTGCCATCCTGTGACCAGAATAATACATATGACTTGTCTTTTGGTATTTTTGGACTAATAATAGTCCATGATCAACCAGATTTTTGAAAATACGCCATAGAGAGAGGGAGTAATGTTCCAACTGTGATGCAGCGAGGACCGACTGTATTGATGTGCGCTCGATAATTAGGAATTTACAGGTTTCTTTCTTCCACCATACTGTATATCAGAATCAGAATCAGAATCAGAAATCTGATTCTGATATACAGTATGGTGGAAGAAAGAAAAAAATATGTTGACATTACAGAACATGGCGTGACATTTTTCTTTATTTCCGAATGACAAAATGGAAAATTTCCGACGTTTCGTGCCCTGCTTCATACTGAGGGCTTTACTGCCTCACACAGCCTAGAGGGGACAGGGAGAGTCGACAGGAGGTTGGTAAACCTCACTCCACAGTCACTGTAATTTGTGTCATGTTTATAAGGAGCAAAGTGTCCAACAAAGACCTCCAGACGCGTCATCCGAGTGCAGATGTGTTATTAACTAGACCACCACCAACTTGAACCTTCGCTCAGGTCCGCGTTCCAGCCTCACTTGTCTCCACTGAGTCACGATTCCGCGCTACTAATTCAACACAGACCGACCCGGCAACACGTCATACTCCTACTTGCGAGCCAGGGGCTGTTGGACTTGCCTCTATCATGTCCCTGAACCCCCAGAACATAATTCAATTCCAAACATTCAATCCTTGCACCGCACCAGTGTGGCTCCAATGAAGTTAATTCTATTATCCCCGGGGAAGCGGCGTAGTTGAGGATATTGCGTGCTGATGCACGGCACTCGCCAGAGAGCTTTTAAGGCTGTCAGCGTGTATCCATCACAACAAGCCTTCATATCAGAAACTACATCCCCTTCCAACGCAGCGTCCTTGTTGCACAACTGTTTTCTCCTGTTGAGAAGTTGGGTTGCATTCATTTCAAGTTAAAGCCAACGTGTTAACTCAGTGGCGGGCGGCCATTGATTTGCTGCAGAAGGTCAGCCAGCTCATGTGATCGTTCCCAATGCTGTACTATTTTTACCAGCACCCGGTGGTCTGGAATGATACAACTAAACCTCGTTATGGGTGCCTCATGCTGGCAGGTAATATGCACACCCTGGGTCGCCCCTCCCCACACCCGCTATTTTGCACAAGTGGGGCGCATTCTTGGCAAATGCGCAAAGGATGTGCATGGCTGCCAAGAGGCAGAGGAGGAGGACATTGTCAATTAGATAAATTAGATGTGTCATATTCATTTGCAGTAAAGCTAAATGATTTAAAAAGAGGTTTTATAGAATTAAATATATAGTTGTGAAAATAAAAGTTTAATAACACAAACTATCATGGATTCCATATTACTGTAGGTGAAAAAAAATGTTTTTAGGACACCCTTATTTTGTTTACACAATTAAGACAGTATGTGGCGAAAGGCGCTCTTATTTTGAAGGCCGGCAGTGTGTTGAGTAACGTGTCTTGACGATTAAGACAGCTGGGTGCAAGAATGAACGTCCCACTCCTAATTTCACTCAGAGTTCCGGAGCAACTGGGAGTTCGGTATCTTGCCCAATGATACTTCGAAGAGATTGCAGGATGATGGAGGATCGAACCAGCAACTTTCAGGTGTCAAAAGGCAGAATATCGGCCCGGCCAGTTATTGGTCGTGACATCCAAATACCGTATTGACCCAACTACAGTATAAGAGTATTTTTGTCATATTTTTGTTGGAAAAAAGTCTCAAAAAGGCAGGTCATCTTGTACAGTGGAATCCCGACTTACAAAAACCTTTTTATACAAAAACTTTCCTAATACGAATCCGGCTTGGAAGACAATTCTGTCCCATTTAATGAAAAATATTCAAAATACTAAGATGAAAATGGAAAGTGCCTCCCAACATTTTTGAATGTACTGCACCTCCCCTGGGGTGGAAATGCACCAAAGTAATGGATGCCAACCGCTGTAAAACCCAAGAAGAAGAAGAAGCCGCCCTCCTATTGGTTACCTCGGTTATCATCGTCTTCCTCCCAGAATCATAATACGAGAATTCTAACATACGATCGCCCCTCCGGAACACATCCATTTTCTATCTTGAGGTTCCACTGTATATCTATCTGTCTAGCGAGCTTTCCGAGCCTTTCTTCCTGTCACTCCCTCCCACACTACCAGTGACCTGGAGATTTGACATTTCGAAGACAACGGTTCTGGAAAAAGAAGGGCACAAACGCATGGGCTTGTGTTTCCGTGTTTGTGTAACTATTAACCCGAGTACACCTGTGACCTGACTAAAATATGGTATCTTCCATTTTGGATTCACACACCTACTTCCCTTTTCCATGGCAAAAGTATCCGGACACGTTTAACATAACATGACTCTTATTGTCCAAACTGTATGAGAAGGGTGTAAATACGCCTCCCCGCTGAGTGCAAAGTGGAGCATCGGGTCCAATAACTTGAGCGATGAGCCAACCGCCTTTCCTCACAATAGCACATAAATCCTTTCATGACTTCATCTGCTCCAATCATCAGGGCCTCGGGAAGGGAGTGAAGGGACTGCAAGACAAATAAGACAGGGATTGTGCAACGGAGGGACGAGAGACACGGCGAGATATGCAGGAAATGAAGCGAAGATGCAGGCCACGGCGGGCCGGGGAGATAGGATGGTGGGGGAGCGGGAGGGAGACTGAAATTAAAACCACATGGAGGCTGAATCTCCAGTATTGTTCCAAAGTGAAAGCAGCTGGACGCCGCTGGCTTAGCTGTCCAAATAAACATCTCATCCTGAGCCGCAAGCTATTCTGTATACCCTGAGGAACATCTGAGCACATCAACATGAGCATCAGAGTAGGTGTCCACGAGCAGCCTGCAGTTGGAGCTTTATTTACGGCTGGCTGGCTCAAGGTCAAAGCGTTCTGAGCGTGGCACCTCGGTGCCCTTTGTGATGAGTCACGCGTCACTTCTTTGTCGGCGTCATTAAAGTCTTACGGGCCCGCTCAGGGCTTCTGTGTTGTGCGACCCGGACGCCGATTAAGTCATCGGGTAAGAAAGAGACTCATGACAAGATGAACTTTATGTCATGGATGTCCAAACCCCTCATTGTGTCATTAAAACAAGAAAAAAATGGTGGCGTGCCGCTTTGATCGACTTTAATAATTCCAATATTCGCAAATTACGAGTGATTCTTTATGAAACTGGTAAGCAGACACAGCGACACACCTCGACAACAACACTTACGTTCTTCACCCCTCATTCTTCATGCCAGCCATTTGTTGGCCAATCACTGAACTATAAATAGCCACACCCATTCGGCTGTTTAAATGAAAAACTTTTTTTTTCATAAAATAAGATGATGCCATTCATTTTGCAACTTCATCACTGTTCTGTATCAAACGTAACGTAAACGTATATTTTGAACTCATTCACTATCAAAGACCTTATTAGACGTTCTATTAAACCCGAGCGCCCCATCTCAACAACGTTTTTTACGTCTTTTACACAAAAAGAGGTGATGACGCAACAGCCCACTAACAGATGACACTTTTTGAGCAATTTTGAGTCATAAAAACAACCACCAGGTGACAGAAGTGCATTTATCATAGAGATCATGTGCATGTAAAAAAACACACGGGACAGCAAGGAGGAAGTGCAAGAGCTGAAGGTGTTAAAATAAATTGTTATTTTGATGTAAAACAACCATTTTTTGTGTTGCGGTTTATAGTTTACATATTTTGGCTAAATATATATGGGTAAAATTGTGCGCTTGAAATGTATCTTTCCACAAAAAGCTGCTTTTTTCCCTTTTTTAGTCGGGAACTGATATTTCCCCGAAACTTACGTATGTTCTACTGCTGATTACTAAGGAAGGGAAAAAGGTAGAACAAACTTTTTTTTGGTTGAAAGACAAGAGTCTTTCTTTTGGTATGTTCCATGTTTATATAGCCAAGGAACACGATAATCTGTGTGTCTTGAAAAATCGGTCAAAATCAACTAAAACGGCATTTGAAAAATGGGTAGGAGTGAATGAATATGAAAATATGTAAATAAATATATTGATGTGTAATGTAATTGATCACTTTTATTAAAATATGTTGAAACCATACACTTTCTTGGGACATTTTGTGGGGCCTAATTTAATTAAATGAGCATACCCTAGTCATGCTCACTATGCATTTTGGAAAAGAAAGGACAAGGACAACCGGCACGAACCGGAAATGATAAAAATGACTTTTAAAATAAACACGTTGGGGATTTGTTTCTTTTTTTGCACCACCACGTCAAAAGGTGATAGAGGTGACCCCAAAAGTGCATTCGTACGAGCACTCGAGGCCTTTTAACGCTGCTTATGCATGCATACTTCCACCCAAACCTCCCGGTGCATGTTGATCCGATGACTTCCTCCAGCAACACACACAGTGCAGAGGGGGGGGCAGCAGGATACGGCCTCTCCACATCTAAACTTGGTGCTGTTTTTCTTGGCGCCGAACACAGCAAAGCCTGCTGCTGAACTCACAATTTATTATTATTATTATTTTGCTTCATAGGTGAACAAGCCCAAATAGAATCAGACAGAGAGGAAAGGTACTGAGGGGCGCAAGGCCAGAATGCCTCATCCTTTAGCCGCAGGTTCACCCCGTTGTAAGTTTTCTGCGATAAATAGCTGCTTGGCGGCAGGAAACATATGGACACAAGGACAGCAGCAAAAATAAACCTTTAAGCCAGTTGATGTGTTCTTTGGCAAATTTTAACCTCTTCTGCACATGCTTTTTTTTTTACAGAGAGACTTAGCGAGTGATTCTTGCAAATAGATTAGCTTTCTTCTAACTGTCACAGTACTTATGGGTAACTCCAGACTGTCTTTGAACATCCTGGAGCTGAACATTGGCTGAGCCTTTGCCATTTTGGTTATTCTTCCACCCATTTTGATAGTCTCCAATTAAGTACGTAGTCAAAGTACACTCTTCTTGATTACACTGATCATGATTAACTGCCACACAACGATTAGTCACATTGGACTGCTATTTTTTGGAAAACTACTGTATATCCTCCATCCATCCATCCATTTTCCTCCACTTATCTGGGTCCGGGTCACAGGGGCAGCAGTTTCAGTAGGGAAGTCCAGACTTCCCGGTCCCCAGCGACCTCTTCCAGCTCCATCGGGAGGACACCAAGGCGTTCCCAGCCCAGCTGTGAGACATAGTCCCTCAAGCGTGTCCTCGGTCTTCCCGGGAGCCTTCTCCCGACTGGGCATGCCCGAAACACCTCACCAGGGAGGCGCCCGGGAGGCATCCGGACTAGATGCCCGAGCCACCTCAACTGGCTCCTCTCGATGTGAAGGAGCAGCGGCTCTACTCTGAGCTCCTCCCGGATGGCCGAGCTCCTCACCCTATCTCTTAGGGTGAGTCCAGCCACCCTACGAAGGAAACTCATTTCCGCCGCTTGTATCCGCGATCTCATTCTTTCGGTCATGACCCATAACTCATGACCATAGGTGAGGGTGGGAACGTAGATCGATCGGTAAACAGAGAGCTTTGCCTTCCGGCTCAGCTCTCTCTTCACCACGACGGTCCGGTACAGCGACCGCATTACTGCAGATGCTGCACCGATCCGTCTGTCGATCTCACGCTCCAACCTTCCCTCACTCGTGAACAAGAACCCGAGATACTTGAACTCCTCCACCTGAGGCAAGACCTCACTCCCAACCCGGAGGGTACAGTCCACCCGTTTCCGACTGAGAACCATGGCCTCGGATTTGGAGGTGCTGAGTCTCATCCCAGAAGCTTCACACTCAGCTGCAAACCGCTCCAGTAAACGCTGAAGGTCACAGCCTGATGAGGCCATAAGGACCACATCGTCTGCAAATAGCAGAGACGAGATCCTAAGGTCACCAAGCTGGACTCCCTCAACACCTTGACTGCGCCTAGAAATTCTGTCCATGAAGATTATGAACAGAATCGGTGACAAAGGGCAGCCTTGGCGGAGGCCAACGTTCACCGGAAACAAGCTCGACTTACTGCTGGCAATGCGAACCAGGCTCCTGCTTCGATTGTACAAGGACCGAATGGCACGTAGAAGCGGACCATCAATCCCGTACTCCCGGAGCACCCCCCACAGGACACCACGAGGGACACGGTCGAATGCCTTTTCCAGGTCTACAAAGCACATGTAGACTGGTTGGGCAAACTCCCACATACCCTCGAGTACCCTTGCAAGGGTGTAGAGCTGGTCCAGTGTTCCGCGACCGGGACGAAAACCACATTGCAGCTCCTCTAACCGAGGTTCGACTAACGGTCGTACCCTTCTCTCCAGCACCCTGGAGTAGACTTTCCCAGGAAGGCTGAGGAGTGTGATCCCCCTATAGTTGGAACACACCCTCCGGTCACCCTTTTTAAAAATGGGGACCACCACCCCGGTCTGCCAGTCCAGAGGTACTGTTCCTGACTTCCATGCAATGTTGTAGAGGCGTGTCAACCAACACAGTCCTCCAACATCCAGAGCCTTGAGAAATTCTGAGCGGAACTCGTCTACCCCCGGAGCCTTGCCACTGGGGAGTGATTTGACTACCCCAATTACCTCAGCCACGGTGATAGAACTGTCCACGTACGTATCCTCAGACTCTGCTTCCTCTACGGAAGGCATGTCAGTGGGATTGAGAAGGGCCTCGAAGTATTCCTTCCACCGACCAACTATATCCACAGTCGTGGTCAGCAAGCCCCCGTCCGCACTGTAAACAGTGTGAACTGGGGGCTGCTTCCCCTTTCTGAGGTGTCGGACGGTTTGCCAGAACCTCTTCGAGGCCGACCGAAAGTCGTGCTCCATAGCCTCACCGAACTCCTCCCACACCCGAGTTTTTGCCTCGACCACCGCCGAAGCCGCGTGCCGCTTGGCCTGCCGGTACCTGTCAGCTGCTTCGGGAGTCCCGCAAGCCATCCATGCTCGATAGGACTCCTTTTTCAGCTTGACAGCAGCCCTAACCCCCGGTGTCCACCATCGGGTTCGGGGCTTGCCACCACGACTGGCACCGACCACCTTGCGGCCGCAACCACAACTGGCTGCCTCAGCAATAGAGGCACGGAATACGGCCCATTCGGACTCAATATCCCGGTCCTCCCTCGAGATGCAGGCGAAGCTCTGCCGGAGATGAGAGTTGAAGACTCGACGAACGGGAGATTCTGCCAGACGTTCCCAGCACACCCTCACTACGCGTTTGGGTCTGCCAGGTCTGTCCGGCATCCTTCCCCGCCATCTAATCCAACTCATCACCAGGTGGTGGTCAGTTGACAGCTCAGCCCCTCTCTTCACCCGCGTGTCCAGAACATACGGACGCAGGTCTGATGATACGACCACAAAGTCGATCATAGACCTGCGACCTAGGGTGTCCTGGTGCCAAGTGCACTTATGGACATCCTTATGTTCGAACATGGTGTTCGTTATGGACAAACTGTAATTCGCACAGAAGTCCAGCAACAACACACCGCACGGGTTCAGGTCAGGGAGGCCGTTCCTCCCAACCACGCCCCTCCAAGTCACACTGTCATTGCCCACATGGGCGTTGAAGTCTCCCAGCAGAACTATGGAGTCACCAGCTGGGGTGCTCTCCAGCACCCCTCTGATAGACTCCAAGAAGGCTGGGTACTCTGAACTGCCGTTCGGCGCATAGGCACAAACCACAGTCAGGACCCTTTCCCCAGCCCTAAGGCGTAGGGAAATAACCCTCTCGTTTACTGGGGATGACTCCAACACAGAGGCACCAAGCCGGGGGGCTAACAATAAGCCCACACCAGCTCGCCGCCTCTCCCCAGCGGCAACTCCAGAGAAGAACAAGGTCCAGCCCCTCTCAAGGAATTTGGTTCCAGAGCCTAAACTGTGGGTTGAGGTGAGTCCGACTATATCTAGTCGGAATCTCTCCGCCTCTTCCACAAGCTCGGGCTCCTTCCCCACCAGAGAAGTGACATTCCATGTCCCAAGAACCAGATTTGGCCGCCGAAGACCAGGTCGCTCGGACACCCGCCCTCGACCACTGCCCAAATCACACAGCACCGGACCCTTATGCTTGCCCCTGCAGGTGGTGGGTCTGCGGGGGGGAGTTTCCGTGCGGCTTCTTCGGGCTAGGCCCGGCCAGGTCCCACGGGTGAAGACTTGGCCACCAGACGCTCGCCTGCGAGCCCCTCCCCCAGACCTGTCTCCAGGGTGAGGCCCCGGTATCCCACGTCCGGGCGAGGTGCGGTCACTCCTCTTGATATTCTTCATAGGGGTCTTCTGAATCACTCTTAGTCTAGCTCATCACCTAGAACCTGTTTGCCTTGGGAGACCCTACCAGGGGCATAAAGCCCCCGACAACTTAGCTCCTAGGATCACTCGGGCACTCAAACCCCTCCACCGCGGTAAGGTGGTGATTCACAGAGGGGACTGTATATCCTGTAATTATTTATTAAAGGGAGAAATCTGCCCGCATCTCACATCACCAATAATGGCACTAAGCTGTCAATTTTCTACCGTGCGGCAGTAAAAACGCATGTAAAACTTGTCATGCACAAGCCAGTGATGGCACATAACCGGGAGAGTTTATTATTACCAACCTCATCTGCCTCATCATGGCTAGCTGCCGCTACATTTTGGATAACGCTACAGGTATACCCCACATGCACGAAGAGGTAAATGGGATATTGTCAGTAAATGGGATATCCACGCGCAACACCCATGCCAAAAAAACCCCATATATTCCTGTCGCAAGACATGCTGGGTAGCTTGTGGAACTCTTTCTCCCAACATTTTGCCGCATTTGCTTGTTTGCAAAATATGCTGAGGCGGTTGTCAGAGAAGCAAACAAGAAAGAGTTAACATACTCGTGATAGCCAATGTTTTATTGTTCATATTGCTGTCACAGCTGGACTACCCAGCATGCCATGCAGGCGTTTGGAAATAAACATTTTATATAAGTATTACGTGCTTTGCTGTTGATATATGTGATTTGGTGTGTTTTCGTATTGTTGCACCGTGAGCAAGTATGTTGTTCTAAATGATACTTGCGTATAAATAGTCGAACAGTTTGCCCCCCCCCACGACACAATGTTTCGGTCAACACTGATACATTTTGTTCATTAAAGATGCTAAAAGCAGCTCAAGATACCGCACCTGTAGAAAATATTCACATCTTTTCTTTGTGCTCGGTAACAAAGCAGCCCATTGTCATATCCAGTACAGCATATCTAAGCGCAAGCGTAAACATGTCACGTGATATCCGAAAAAACCCAACCATGCCCATGTTTATACAGTTTCCTCAATCAGCTGGCATTCTAATGTGATCTTGCTGTGCACGTGTGCAGGAACAAAAGGCACCAAGAGTCTCTCAAAGCTTCAGCAAAGCACATGCGGGGGCCATTGAATGGAATGAGTCCAGTTGAAATTCACATTAACAAGCTAATTAAGTGCTCTCCGGAGAGTAAGCGGCCTCAGGTTGTGGTGAAAACACTCTGATCTCATATGTTGTTCTATCCACTTTGCAGCCCCGTCTATCTACAGGTCATCACACACAGGTCTTTTGCAACAGGTCCCCTTTGGACAAGTCAGCTGCTCAACACATGTAGCCAAAGTGTGCTAATAATGGCAAAAAGACAACGTAAACACACCTGCTTCCTGTAGCCACGCCCCCCTTCCTTATCTCTCCCGGCCGTTTACTCCTTCTTTGCTCCCCTCTAATTGATTCCAGTCCCCTTCCCAGTGAACTCTCCCACTCCCATATATTTTCACTGTATCCCACGTTCCGATAGCGCTGTCAAGCGTGATTAGGACGCCTCAGGCAAGTGTGTCAACAACTGCTGGCTTCCCAACTTTTAAACACCCAGTGATGGTACACTGTATGTGCTGGAACCTTAATAGACGATGTTGCAATTTTTGTTATTGATTCGTTCCAAATGGTCAGACAAAAACCGAAACGTACGAAATCCGAGGCAACAACAAAGAAGGTAAATCCAATTTATTCGTTCCAGACGCCCAAAAATCCTAACAAATAATACATATTATAATTATTTATCAGTTAGGTTATGTTTTAACAGGGGCCAATCACTTTTCCACACACACTTTTTTCTACCTTCTTGGAGAGAGAGGCTCATTAGCACCGCCTAAGTTCCAGCATCAAAGCTAGATTTTGAACAGCACACACACCCCATTATGGGATCTCGGATAGACTCGTATGTATATGAAGTTGTGTAACAGTATGTGTGTGATGGCTACGTGCATGGATGCATGGGAGATGCAAGTAATGAACAGCAGATGTGGAAACACACACACACACACAGAAAACATAATATTCATAGTAACACAATCCAGTGGTGTAAAAACAATGCCTGGAGGTAAACCATAAATAAAAGAAAAACATGCAGACCTACAGTACCTTTTATCACGGGGGAGGACCGATGGGCTAAGGTCGGCATGAGGTCAGGCTCATTTGGATCGCACATCGAATCCATCCCCAGGTCAAAGGTTACTGGGTCAGTGTGCCAGAACTCTCTGGAAACACACACAAAAATATCACATCAAGTCCAGTCACAGTAGGATCAGAATACACACTTTGACATAAACTGCTGTTGCGGTTATGTTCTTTGTTTGACTCGGCATTGAGTTCGTTTTGAGACCGCTCCAGGAACGTACGTTTGAGGTCATTGTGTTCGACTCGCCAACCTGTGTGAATGTATTCGCAGAATAAATGGCTCGCGTAATTGGTCCAAACGCCGCAAAACAACTCCAAGTCTAACCACAGGAATCCACTGTCAGAAAGTCGGTTTGACGCGGGTCCAAAAACTTTGTAAATGTTGGAGCGTCACCAAGAAAACACATCTTACTAAGCTTGAGCACCATTTAATGATAATATTTTATAATTACCACCTGGCCTCACTAGATACCGTGAAAGCCCGCAAATGCCAAGCATATACAACCCAAAAATGTACCACTTCCACATGGCATAGAAAGACAACTTTTCAAACTGTGTTCAGTGCAAGTTAGGTCAATGTAATGTCAGGTAACGTGTCATCGGTGCGACTGTACAAGCCAGCAAGCCCATCCATCTATCCATTTTCTACGCCTTGTCCTCAATAGGGCGACGGGGGTTATGTTGGAGCCTATCCCTGCTGATTTCAGGTGAGAGGCAGGGTACACCCTGGGCTGGTCGCCAGCCAATGATAGGGCACATACAGACAACCATTCACACGCCATTGAGCAAATTATCGATACGCAAGTTCACCAAACTCCCAATCTCATTCCACATTACTGACTGGCAGGATACTAGTCACAAGCCTAAAGTGCCCTCTTGCGGCTGTCTATGGTCATGTTCACTCTTTGGTTCAGGTCAGTCAATATGAAAGTATTAAATGAGTATGAGTAAAAATGCGGGAGATATTGAAACAACCTATTTCTAATATGTAGTGTCAGGGCTTTGGTCTGTGCCATCATGACAGCCTTCTGCACCAGTCTGTGATGGTCGCGACACGAGAGACATCCAAGCAACATGGGGATTACGTCAAAGCACGGCCACAAAATCAACACGTTTAAGGAGTAAGACTAAAACAACAGCAGTCACTCAACCTAATTAACTCGACAAAGTGCAACGGCACTTTCTTTATGAGCTCACGCACAAATACAGTAATCCACTTTCACGAGCGAAACCTGAACCAACCATGTGTTATCTAGCTGTGGAAAGGCGCTATCCAGGACTTTTAACGCACCAGATGGTTCTGCTACAGCAATCAATGGGGGGGAATCAATAGGAACTGCTTGGAAAAGGGCAGCCTTGTTGAAAGGTCGCCTGAAGACTTGTTCACCTCTTACCAAACCATCCATAATCATCTGGAAATATGCTGTAAAACATCAGGCAGTTGGTACAATAAGCCTCCGCTGGAAGTACAGTTTAGAAAAGGGAAATCGCAAACAAGGATAGCGTGGATGACATTCAGTAGTGCTCAAAATAATAGCAGTCCAATGTGACTAAGCAGATGAATCACTGTTATTAGTAATTTTTTATTGCTACACGGCAAACAAGTTACCAGTAGGTGCAGTAGATTCTCAGACAACAAGAACCTGCATTCATGTTTTTCACGCTCTTAAGGCTGTGCAATTGGACAACGACAAGAATTGCCACCCCTGCCCGTCGCCTCTCATTGCTGGCAACACCAGAGTGGAATGAAGTCCAGCCCCTGTCGAGAGAACTGGTTCCAGAGCCCTTGCTGTCCATTGAGGTGAGTCCGACTATATCTAGCTGGAATTTCTCCAACTCACGCACCAGCTCAGGCTCCTTCCGCGCCAGAGAGGTGAAATTCCACGTACCGACAACTAGCTTCTGTAGCCGAGGATCGGACCACCAACGCATCCCTCCGGCCGCCACCCAGCTCACTTTGCACCCGACCCCTTTGGCCCCTCCCACAAGTGGTGAGCTCATGGGAGGGGGGACCCACGTTACCTTTTCGGACTGTGCCCGACCGGGACCCAGGGGTGCAGGCCCGGCCACCAGATGCTCGCCATTGTGCCCCACCGCCTGGCTCCAGAGGGGGGGCCCGGTGACCCGCGTCCGGGCGAGGGAAAACGAAGTCCATTGTTCTTGTGCATCATTAGGGTCTTTTGAGCCACTCTCTGTCTGGTCCCTCCCCTAGGACCTGTTTGTCATGGGTGACCCTACCAGGGGCTTGACAGCCCCCGACAACTTAGCTCAGAGGATCATTGGGAAACACAAACTCCTCCACCACGATAAGGTGGTGGCTCAGGGAGGAGCACTTCCAAATGTGAAAATTGTAAAGTTATTTGTGTTATATTTGTAAATTGTTGATATCTGTAAATAAATCTTTGTGTTGCTTATGTTGTGGTATAGATATTTTGGTGAAATACTGTATATATGGCTACATTTGCGTCAAAGTGAAAGTTATGCTTGACATGTATCTTTTCACAAAAAGCTGGCTTTCTCTCGTTTTTAGTCGGGAACAGAGATTTTCCTGAAACTTACCAACATTTTAATGCTGATTACTAAAGAACGGAAAAAGGTAGAAACAAACATTTGTCATTCCCCCAACGTCTTTTGTGTTGCAAGACAAACCGTGCACCCCAACATTTTCTTGAACCAGCGGCTCCCTCACGCGGAGCTCTGGTATCAGCTGATATCGATGAGACGATAAGCCTCAAACACACGCCGGGACTTGGGCCTGTCACTCAAAAATTGTCGCCGTCCACGCTCTCTCTCCCTCTGCCTCACGACTGACCTGCAGTCATGATCCATCCATGCGTCACCTTTGACCCCACAAAGCAAAAGCAGTCGTGTGGAGCGTTAGGAGGGGGCGGGGCTTGGCTGTGGCGGACCCGCGCTGATGCTGAGTGACGGCTGTGAACTGTTGACGGTACCGTGGGGATGTTGTTCGGGGGGAGAAGATACCGATCTTCTCTTCGAAGGCCGTTTGCGGACCTCGCTTTCATTACTACACAAACGTGCACGGAGGAAGTTAGGTGGCATGGGCACACCCGGAGCAGGTGACCCGGGCAGAGGTCAGGTGCCGGTCTCAACTGCTTCTTTTGCACACGGCATGTAAAGCAAACAACCTGCTGGCAGGAAATCCTCTCGGTCAACAAGGAACGGGACCGTGACGTCAGACACGGTTAATGGTGTGTTCTTTTGCGTGTTTAGGCCCGAAAACCCGACCCTAAAAGGAGGCTTTTTTGTTGTTGTATTTCCTAAAGTTTATAGTAGCCGTGCAGAACTGATGCGCTGTGATCCACAGCCAGACACACAACGGCGGGGCGGTCCCTAATAACTGATCCCGGTTCAGTAGGAGGTAGGGAATGGTTGGGAAGAGCTTCTCCGGTGTTTAATTCTGATGCCAAATGCAGCGCAGTGACACTTCCTTCCTCATAAATCATCTTCAACCCAAAACTCTCCCATCCACATCTTCTTCAAAGCGGGCCTTTTTTTTTAGTCCACATGGAGATGCCATTCGGTGTTGTTTATGGCGCGGGTCTCAAGGGGGACATCCAAGACTCCGGACGCTCTCGCTCTCTTTTTGGCCCGCGCTATTTCCAAGTGGCGATACCGGAAAACACTCACACCGGGTCCCGAAATAGAGCAGAAGTCCCACCACAGGTGCCTGCAGAGTGCTGGAGGGTGCCGTCGGTTCAGAGGAGAGTGTGGTTGGCAGGAACCGTAAGCCGCTTCACTGACACTCATTCATTCATTCATTCAAATATATAGAATTATAAGAGAATTGATTTACAAGATTTTATATTTACAAGTATAATGAAATAATCCATCCATTTTCTATGCCGCTTATCCTCGTTAGGGTCGCGGGTATGCTGGAGCCGATCCCAGCTGACTTTGGGCGGGAGGCGGGGCACACCCTGGACTGGTCGCCAGTTCATACTGCAGTTGCAATGCATTCTTACTGTATAGGGCTGTCCTACGTAGTCTGATTGGCGAGAGTCCCACCAAGTCTTAAAGCCTGAACTAGACTAGAGCTGTCCTATCCAGTCTGACTAGCGTGTCCTACCAGGTCTTTGAGCCTGAACTAGACTGCAGCTCTCCTATACCGTTTGACTGGTATGTGTCCGACCAAGTATTTGAGCCTGAACTAGACTGCAGCTGTCCTATCCAGTCTGTCTGGTGTGTGTGCCACCTACTCTTTGAGCCGGAAGTTGATAGAGCTTTTCTATCTAGTCTGACTGGTGTGTGTCCCACCAAGTCTTTGAGCCTGAACTAGACTAGAGCTCTCCTAGCTAGTCTGACTGATGTGTGCCCCACTAAGTATTTGAGCCAGAACTAGACTAGCTGTCCTATCTAGTCTGACTGATGTGTGTCCCACCAAGTCTTTGACCCTGAACTAGACTACAGCTGTCCTATCCAGTCTGTCTGGTGTGTGTGCCACCTACTCTTTGAGCCGGAAGTCGATAGAGCTGTTCTATCTAGTCTGACTGGTGGCTGTCCCACCAAGTCTTTGGATAGGACAGCTGCAGTCTAGTTCAGGCTCAGTCTGTCTGGTGTATGTCCCACCAAGTCTTTGAGCCTGAACTGCTAAAGCCTGCTTTGATGAGAGGCGAAACCTCTTCTGCGACAACCTGAACGGTCCAGTTGCGATCGATTAAATGCCTTGAGAATACCATGACTTGGATGAATGAGAATATTCACAGGCATAGATGAAGAATGAAACAAATACTGCTCGACTAATCACAGCAGTAGTTGCTGGAAGAGGACGCTTCCCCTGAAACGTCCATAAATATAACTAAAATGAGCATTTACAACACTCATATGCTTTTGTCATCAAAAATCGCTTCCTGGGAAAAGTTCCTAGAGATCACCTTATCCTATACCATCTTATTGTTGTCCGTTCTGGAAACGCTGGAAGTAAGCCGGGCCCAAGCCCCTTTCCGCTGAAGACAAAAGCATGTGTTGCTTTTCTTGGACTTCCATTAAGTCAGGACCATCCTTGCATGACAGAAAAGGAGTGCAACGCAACAACAACATGATACCTGTTAAAAGTCAGTGTGGGGTTTGGGAGAATGGAGTTACATCATGCCTGTCGCTGGGAGGTTGGAGGTTATTCTGCACAGAGGCGAGGAGGTAGAGTTTGCTTGACATCATCATCATCATCCTGACTGTGCAGCGAAAGGGAAACGCACACGCCCTTCGGCATCCTCATCTGCATCTCGGCACTTCCTGTTTGCGTAGCGACTATGTAGGGTCGCTAAACACACACACCTCAGTGCGTGGAGGAAGTCGAGAGCCATGAAACAAGGGGGCATTTTTAGTATCGGGGGAAACAAAGAGGGGAAGTCACATGATGTCGCACAGGAGGGAACCTGAGGCCTGCCGGCAGGCACACCTCACAGAACGCTCACGCACTAACAATTCACACACTCGTTTTGTTGATAAACACGGTCAAGGTCCCTTCTTGCCGGCCGCTCTCAAAATAGCCATTTCCTCGTCCTTCTGCTGCTGATATTAGAATGTTTCCCCATCCACACTTGATTTCCCCCACGTAGTGGATGTGTCTCTTTTCAGGCTCCACATGACCCATTAGATTTGGGGGCAATCCAGGTACAGCGGTGTGATGCCGTTGTGGGGTCTTTTGCGACCTCTCGGATGAGTCGTCGCTCTGGGGATCATTCTCCTGTTCCATGTTTTGGCCATTTGTGGATAATAGCTCTTGCTGTGGTTTGCTGGAGTCCCAAAATTTAAGAAATGGCTTTATAGCCTTTTCCACAGTGATAGATGTCATAATCTCATTGGAATTATGTTTTTTGGGTGGGAGCAATCACTTTTTTCCCCCTTAATAATAAAAAGGCATCAAAATCCAAGTAAGTAGCCAACTAACTTAACAAATGTAGGTTGTTTTTTGTTAGAATTTTACCAAAAATGGAAATATGTAGGCACTCTTCTAATTTAGTTCCTGTTTTTTTCCACTTTTGGTGAACTAATGTATTTATTATATTTATGATTTTTTTTGTTTACCGTTTTGGCAAGAGCAACGCCATTTTGCTCCATTCAGAATGAAACATGTTACCTTTATGGTTCATCATGCATGAACCGGAAAGCGTCCTGCTGACATCCAACGTGGACGGACAAACACGAATTGCTTTTGATGATTTTGGTTCAAACTTGGCATGCGTCTGCGCTCGATCGAGTCATTTCTTGTGGGCTAACAAACAATGCGTTTGCTTTGTTTTGGCAGGCATGTGTTTACCAAACAACAAACCCACTTCTTCCCCGGCGCCCACGCAACAAGGCGCTCTGCCAAACGTCGTCTGTAAATCCCGTCAGCCGTTCCCTATTCATTCATTCATCCATCAGAGTGTGATGCTGTGAAAACCCACACATCTGTTGTAGGTTAGGGTTGCTACACGCCGCTCGGATCTCCAAACCAGAGGGGGTCAGGCCATCAATCATGCCTGCCATCTTTTTTGCCTCCACGCGTGACGCCTGAGGCTGGCGGGGCAGGAACATACGATATACATGGGCGTGTTTACTGTTACACTATAGCTGCAGTCAAGGCTGCTTCTTGTTTTCCCTCAAAATAGAAATAACAAGCTGAATGGTTTACACACTAAGAGGCCACATTTAAATGCACTTCGGCACGGACACACACCCCAACCAAAGGCCGCACGCCTGCTGATTTAATATTCCGACACGTCCTCGGGGGCTTAGCTTTGATAGGATAATGAGGAGTAGAGGGTTCAGTTCTCACACACACACACACACACACAACTTGTGATGAGAAAGTGTAGTGGTTCCAGAATGCCGGAACATTCCAAAAACTTCCACTCACTGATGTTTTCTTCATCATAGACAGAATCATAATATTTCTGATATTCCTCACATTTAGTTGACTACATCCTTTTTCCTGTGATGTAGAACGTCAATTAATGCTTATATTGTTTATATTATGACAAAAATAGAAAAAGTTGTAATTTGGGGAAAATTAGGTTTGAGAAAAAGTGATAATATTATGGGAATAAAGCTAACATATTACAAAAAAAAGCATTTAGAAGAAGAAAATTGAATTAGAAAAAAAAATAAAAATGGGAACCAGAAAATAATGGGGGAAAAAAATAAAGTAAATAAACTTGTAATATTTTGGGGAAAATATGTCATTTTAGTGCATAGAGTTGAAATATTACAGAACAATGTGTTTTTTAAGTCTTTATATTAAGACAAACAAAAGAAAATAAATGTGTAATTTTAGGAAAATTAGGAAGGGGAAAACGTTCTAAGTAGTCAAATCATTACAAGAAAACATTAACAAAAAGAAATCTGTGGAAATGGGAACGAGAAAAAAAATATGAAAAAAAACAAGAATATGGGAATAAACCAGTAATGTTATGAAAAAAATAATG
Source organism: Oostethus manadensis (assembly GCA_024372805.1). Classification (NCBI taxonomy): domain Eukaryota; kingdom Metazoa; phylum Chordata; class Actinopteri; order Syngnathiformes; family Syngnathidae; genus Oostethus; species Oostethus manadensis. The sequence continues at coordinate 3,608,781 of QODF01000025.1, forward strand.
TCATTCCTGCAGCCTAGCCTTGAAATATTGAAGAAAAAATTTGTTATTTTTGCAAGTTGTAATATGAGAAATTTTAATGTAATTTTTGAAAAATTCAATTGGTGAAAAAGTTATATTTTGGGGAATAACAGAAAGAGAGAAAATGTTCAAATATGATTTGAGTATGGAAAAAAACAGCAAATATGGTATAAAAAAAAAAACCAAGACCAAAGACCAACGTTCATACTAATAAAATGCTGTTCCACCTGAAGCTGAAGTATATGACTTATTAGCATGTGTTGGCTCACTAAATATCAAAGTTGCATCCTTTCATATGTTCATTTTTTATATGCTGCGGGCCAACAAAAATGCAACCTGTGTGCAGCAAATGGGCCGGAATTTGGATATGGATTGGCCCTCGCTGGAAAAAGTTTGGACACCAATGAGTTAGAGCGTCGGGCGGCTAAAATGTTATGTCTCCGGTGGAGGAAAGGAAAGCTTATTAGCATTATTAGCATGTCATCTGATTAGATTATTGAATGAAATGTATGGTAAATATGAAGTCGTGATTGATTGTTGCTGTGTACATTTTCTGCTTGGGCTTTCTCAAAACGCCGCTTAACTCAAATAGTCCGACTGGAGAAGAAAAGCAATGTTCTGTTGGACGTCCCACACAAACCGACCCCATGTGTTCCTATTAACGCAGAACAGAACCTCGCCTACAGGGGACCGGGTCCTAACTCCAGATGCCGTGTCTCGCATGTGTGATACATGGCATTGCTTTTTTAAGACAGAAAAGACAAATATTACATGAATGTACATTATTGCATGGCCTAAGAATGCCACAGTATTCCTCACATACAGTAGGTAAAATATGTTTTATTTTGGAAAATGTCTAGGTAGTCACCATTAATGATTGACAGTAAAAGATGATAGGAGAACATGATATATCCCTGGGGTTGGCTCCTCAGTCTCTTTGTTTTGGCCTAAAGCTAATAAGTGGTTAGCAGCAACAACTGCAATCAAGAGATTTGATAACTTGCAGTGAGTCTCTTTCAGCGCTGGGGAGGAATTTTGCACAATTATTGTCATTCAGTCACATTGAAGGCTTTTCCAGCATGAAGCGCCTTTTTAAGGTCATGCCACAGCATCTCAAAGGGATTCAGGTCAGACTCCAAAGTCTTCAGCCTTGGAGACTTAATGTTGCCTTTGTTCAGCAGTGTTTTTCCCCCAGTGTCTTTCTTAATGTGGAGTCATGAACACTGACAAAAACTGAGTTTTGGCTGTTGTTGTGGGGTCTTTTGTGACCTCTTGAATGAGTCGTGGCTGCACTCTTGGGGTCATTTTGGGACACTCCTGGGAAGGTTCCCTACTGTTCCATGTTTTGGCCATTTGTGGATAATGGCTCTCACTGTGGTTTGCTGGAGTCCCAACCCCTTCAAAATTCCTTTATAACCTTTTCCACACTGATAGATCTCAATTCATCTCAGACCAACAATGGGTGCTTTTCTCCTACTTTAACACCCCAAAATTCCCTCTTGACAGTCAACCAAAACCACGACAGACTAGTAATTTGCACTGGATGTTCAGGTTGGTGTTACAAAACAAAAACAAAACAGCACCGCCATCCTTCACTTACCTCATGTTCTTATACAGTAATCCCTCGTTTATTGCGGTTAACTGCCTACAGGCTCGATCGTGATAAGTGAGGGATTTCAAGCAGGATTCTGTATTCACAATCAAACATTTTTTAACAGTTTTTAACATTATTAGGCATGAAAAACAGCCCTAAGGTCATCTTTACACTCCTAAAACCCAATATAGTACTAGTAGTAATAAGAGAAACATGCATGTTAGGTTAATTGGCTGGTCTAAATCGTGCATAGGTATGAATGTGAGTGTGAATGGTTGTTCATCTGCCCTGCGATTGCCTGGCGACCAGTCCAGGGTGTACCCCGCCTCCCGCCCAAAGTCAGCTGGGATCGGCTCCAGCAGACCGGAGGCTCCGCTTAATGAGGATAAGCGGTATAGAAAATGGATGGATGGATGCCAGAAATAAAATGTAATATAGATTAACACAGAAGTTACTTCTGGGTTTTCCCAGTACTTACTATGTCTCACCAATGGGACATAATGTACCATTACTGCCACCTAGTGAGCAGTGTAAACTATTACATGTTACCACTTCCTTGAAAGTGTTATTATGCTGATATTTTATGCTTTGTTATCATCTGTTTATCAATTATTACTGACATCGAGGTTATTGAGGTGGGATTTCCGCAGAAAAACTGCTGTTTTCAGGGAGAAAAACAACACAACGCATTTTTGCCAATATGCAGTACGAGTCAAAGGTTTGGGCACACCTTCTCATTCAATAACATAAGAAGGTGTGCCCACTGCAACATCTCCACATAGGAGCTGCCGTTTCACATTGAAGGCTCATGATGGTGGCGTGTGGAAACCATCTCAGGTGGGATCTCCTCGTCATGCCAGTAACGTCGGAAGCCATCGGGACCGTCAAGGGAGAAGAAAACTTTCTTCCACCTTTCAACGTCCCATTCTTGCTGCTCTCCTGCAAACTACGGGCAATTTTTTGGCGTTGAAGGAGATGTGGCCTTTGAACGTATTTTTTTTTCTAGGGAGATGAGCTGAAGCAAATATTCTTTGACGCTCTGGTGGCGAGCTGTTCAGTACCCCATGAACCTGTGGCTTCCCCTTGGGACAAAAATGAGCTCCAAACTAACCGCACTGCTTGTTTGTTTTAAAAACAAAATTTCACTGTGGGTAATAAAGTCGCATTTGAAGTATGGAAACCAGAAGCTAGTGACAGACAGGCAAGGCGTGCAAACAAAGATGCAAGAATAGTTGAACGGTGATAGGTTTGCTAACCGATTGGCGTACTAGACGCGTCATTTTATGTTCAATTTGCCGCCACACAGCAATCAGTTTTGTGACCTTGCTTATGCAGCTTTACAATTGGACCACATTCAAAGAGAGAAAGCGTTTTTGCCTTTGCCATCAAGATATCACGACTGTGAGATAACACGGAATCCACATTTTTGCCAAGATTTTGAGTTTAAAGGCTGTGGTCTCAAATCTTTTCATCAGCTGATGAACAGCCTCTGTTTCATTTTAATGCTTTTTTGCAACAAATGGCTTACTCACATTTGTTTTGTCCCACTCCTGTTTCTTCTTTCTGCGTGGTGACATACTTAAAACCTTCTTAACTCATTCAGCACCTTCTGTACGGCCGTTTGAGACGATTTTGACTGACATTTCAAGGCACACAGAATATTGTGTTCCGCGGCTATACCAACATGGAACCTACCGGAAGAAAGAATCGACTCTTGTCTTTCATGAGAGTAATCAGTAATTTTCTTTAGTAATCAGCAGTAGAACATAGGTGAGTTTACAGGAAAATATCAGTTCCCAACTAAAACAGGGAGAAAAGCAGCTTCTAGTGAAAAGATACATTTCAAGCCCAAATATCTAAATAACACAAAAAGGGGTGTTTTGCATCAAAATAACTATTTACAAACATAACCATGAGCTAGTTACAATTTTCACATTTGGAACTGAACCGTGTGCGTTAAAATTTCCCTACAATGCTACACATCCTCTTTGCTGTTGCATGTGTTTTTTACATGCACACTATCTCGACCTTATCAAATGCAGACACATATTAGTTACTTGCGTCATTTCGCTCAAATGACGTATCAAAACTTTGGGATGGGGCGTTTGGGTTTATGAAAACGTATAATTAATTTTTGGTGTTGGATGAGTTAACATCCATAAGTGAACATTTTAAGTTCTTGCAATTTTTCAGCTGTTATTAAAATTTTAGTTAAGAGTGTATATAAAATATAGAGTACATTTTTTTGAATAATTTAAGTAATTTTTATGATACCAAAAATAAAGCATAATTGGTTCAATTCAATTCTAAATGTGTGCAAGTTGCCGTTGGTTTTGCCAGATATGGTAATTATTGAACTTGACTCTGGTTACTAGGTAATTGCGTAACGGGTGAAATCAGTCTTTCTTGCTTCATGGTTGTTCATTGTGTGCTTTTGCACGCCTAGAACAAAAAGCACTCCCACGGTGGTGGCTTTTGCAAGGTTTTTTTTTTTTTTTTACGAACTTGCCAGCAGCGCGTTTACGCAACGCAAAACAATCACCTTTCTTTTTTTTTTTCTTTTAAACCACTTAATGTTTGCATGAGCCTTTGGTCTTCAAAAGACACATATGCGCACCATAAATCCCTCAACTGTTTTGTCCCCGTCAGTTTGCCGTACAAAATGCGTGCAAGGCCGAGCCAGACGCTCATATCTCGGCTTCTGGTGCCAGAGAGTCTGTGAGGGCTATCGCCCAAGAACTGTTTAGACACAGTACCGGACAGAACAACGCATGATGGCCGGGCCCTCCGGCAGGCGTCAAGCTAGTACGACAAACGGCAGGGAACACGCAGCACCGGTTTCATACTCGGATCAGCAGGTTGTAACTCCCAGTCTTTAGAAGTTAGCGTCTTTTACACAGAGAAACCTTACGTCTGGCATCGGACAGCAACGATTGCAACAGGGTGAGAGGCTTTTGTCTCGGCATCGCTGTACTGTTACCTCAGATGGTGAAAAGTCCACTTTGTGACTGTGACAACAACCCTAAAAATGGGGAAAAGGCAGATTTTTTTTTTTTTTTTTAGATACCGCCTGCAAAATGCTTCCATCCAATTAGGGAACGTTGGACAACTTGGAATTTGACCAAAGTTGTTCTTACATTGTGTGAGAAAAGAGAATGCTGCAAAGTGAGCCCCTTCTACAAATCCTACGATACCTGTCATCAATCATGATTGTTTTGCTGTTAGCAGTGGTCACGTCATGTGGTCGCGTTCCATTAAAAAATCTGTACACAAATCCCTCATTTATCACAGTTGATTGGTTCCGGTCCTGACCGTGATAAGGGGAACACAGCGTCGAGCCTCGAGCATTGACAGGAAACGGGAATAACTTTCTGATTCTTTCTGCTCAAATGTTTTTATTTCAATCCCTAAATTCAATGCCACAATGGAGTATTAGGGCCTAGTTGAAAAACAATCTGAGATTTCCAGTCATAAATTTACAAGAAAAAAAGCCCTAATTTTAACAAGTAAAAGGTGGCCATATAAGGCAAGGTTTCAGGATGCTGGCTGATGTGTAAGGTGATTGTTGATCCCGCTGCTTTATACATGTACACATATATACTGTATATATCTATATATACATATATACACATACAGTATATATATACATATATGCATATATACACACACACATATGTATATATGCATATACACACACACATATGTATATATATATATATATACACACACATATGTATATATATATACACACACACATATGTATATATATATATATATATACACACACACATATGTATATATATATACACACACATATGTATATATATATATATATATATACACACACATATGTATATATATATATATATATA